>CM067354.1:72075297-72387045 GCA_034190875.2 Urechis unicinctus | reverse complement strand
TGACCATGTATAGTTGGCATTTCAATTACCCCATAACTGACGAGCAGGACGACTTACGACCGTTGTTTGTAATGTGACACTACCATAAACGTTAGTCATAGCTTTCTCATTGCAGGGTCTGTTCATACAAATGGACAATTTCAAAGGTAAGAATTCTGCTGATATAATTTTCACATGCGATCTGTGGAGGGGTCTAATAGATTTGCACAAGCTCCTTGAGGTTTCATTTACGTTATTCAATTCACACATGCAATCAGGCATATGTGGTTTGTAATGCATTTGCCGTGGTTTGCGCGTCAGCATCGTACAAGAGCCCCTAGAGATACTCTAAAGGCCGGATCACGATAACATTCATTTTACTAAGCAAACGTCCGTATGGTTTTGTAAGAATTGAATCTGATCTGTACTGTAACTAATAACTTCACACAAATGAGTTAATACCATCTTAAATGCTATATCTGATGGTGCTCCTAGTCCATTGTTAATGTAAGTAAATGTATACCTTTGACATTTGTAGAACAAATAAGACAACGGCAGACCCTGTTGATTATGTAATGGATTCTTACATCACATCATTCATTTCCTAGGAATGGTGGATATAGTAATAATATACAGCAATTCATTTTCTCAGTTGACTATATAATCTGTCGGCACCTGAACATCAGTGCTTTTTGAAGGTCGTTTTATTGCCAGAAGCCAAACACTATAAGAACCGCCAACAACAAAAGGAATTAAGTTCCCGACTGCTAATGGGCTACGTGATTACAGACAAGGCCTCACCTGCCGTGATTTTACAGCAATGTTAGCTACGAGTGTGTATTAGAAACAATCGATGTGATTAGTGACGTCAATAGCATGGTAACTTATGACTATGTTGTTAGAGCTTATACAGCATGGTGAATACTACATCGATGATAGATCCTAATATGACAGTAGCAAAAGTAGCGTATAAGACGATATAGAATTGAGCTGACACGATTGAATTGCTATGGTCGCATGTGGTCAGAGGGATAACATACATGTTATCATCACCACAACTTCGTTGAGAAGCAACAGAACATTATTTTATCTATCCACGATGTTGAATGAGTTGTGCCAGAGCTATGGTGAAGTTGGTGATCTTATGGTGGAGGTCAATTGTTCCATTCTGATAGCATGCGATATCTAATGCATCGGGAATTTTACAACCCAAACTACCTGGAATAAGAATTGTTCACCACTTCTTGCCAATATAATTGTCCTTCCTATTTTGCTTTGTTGCTTAAGAGACTCGATTGTAACCCATTTCTTGTAACATCCGCAACGTGTATTGAGAGAAATCAAATGAAGCAATGGAAGTTGATTTCGCTTTCTATTACTAATGAATTCAAAACTTTCCTTGCATGGTACCTTTAATTACATCGGGAAGAAGTATATAATAGTGTAAAACATGCTGCTAGTTAACGCCGTAAAACATGCTGCACGTTAATGCCGTAAATTTGCACGTTAATGCCGTAAATACGTCGTAATGTGGTAAAATTCGTATTATTACACTCTCGTCAAGTATGAAGTTTTCTAATCGTCTTGCCAATTCCATCTTCGAATTATGGCTGTATGTGCAAAAAGCGTCAGTTAGCAATCCTAAATGTTCCCGAACAAGCAATCGTGTTTATGAAACTCGTTGACTACATATTTCATTTGACATGAGACTCCAAACAGTAACCGAATACGTTCGCCATTGTTATAAATATATAGTTAACAGACGACATAGTACATACAGATTGAGGTTTTTAACTCCATCTGTAAAGGAGAATCAATGGCAGATTATCGCTCGTCATCTTGTGCTGCATTTGGACCCCGTTGAATGTTGCAAATGGCAATTGGTAATTTGCATTTGCGATTCTGTTGCCCATTTTCCTTCTCCTTGGATCGGATTGAAAATTATCATCCATAAGACAAGTCCACTACGTTAAGTAAAATATACCACGCATTCTTCTGGTGCCCGGTTTCTGTATCTGTATGCGTTTTGTTCAAGGGGCATATCGTCCCCTTAACGATGGCCCGGCCACCACCAGATAGACCTAAAAAAACATTGGCGCCTATCAGTCTACCCAATATAAATCACGTCATTTCCATCATGCACACAGTCTCATGTCTGCTTCTCAATAGCGACCCATGGCGCTGCGTGTTTAGAGCTTTTCACGGCTTCGAAAATGGAAGGAAACATACCTGTTAATTAAACACTCAACCATTGTGCAATTCAAATAAATTTGTGTCTATTCATAAGCCACCTGGAATAGACGGACGGTCTTCACGTAACCCGTCTTCCGAGGCAGCATTGTGATAATGCAGTTTTCTCCCAGAATGAGCCGCACAAAAGCTTACAGAGATAAGAACCGTGCGATTCCTGTGAAGGGATTGAGTTACCAAACGCGTATCCGAAGCTTTGCAGTACGATGTGTGTTTGGGAAATAGCGTATCGCTTTATAGTAATCGATTGAAACTTTAGCCCCGCCAACAGAGACAACTCGCCGCCGTGCCATTAACTGGCTGTTTTTCCACTCAGCCAATGAGCCATTTGTTGTCTTTCTGCTCCGTAGCATTCAACGCACAACTTTTACGTGACATTTCGATTTTGATTCCAGTGTTAAGTGCTTCGTCGTATCAAGTGTTACTCTAATGCGTTCACCGAGGCCAAACTTCACTGTTTGAGGGGTGTGTGAATTGTGTCTGCTTAATGTGGGACTGTGATGGTCCTGCAGTCTATTGCAAGAATGTTCGCGTACCAATGAGTACCAATGAATCCCGCCCACACCCCGATAGCATGAAAGAGTTAACAGAACTATTAGTTAATGACGAAACGGTCCTAAGACATGAACTCAACGTAACAAATAGCGTCGTTCCTCTCAGTCCAGAACAACGACGCATGCGTGCCTTGTAGTATCCCCGCTCTGGGGTGTTTAACTGGGCTCTACAGCAGCAGTAACATGCAGCTCATTATCGCTGTAAATTCCCTAAATAAGCGAGATGCTTTATTTTGTAGCCTTTGAGGCGCACCGTGTTTGTGCATGCATACAGTGGGGTTGATTATTAAACTTAAGAGTGTAGTTCGCTTTTTATAAGTCCGATATACCAATGTGGGCAACAACCTTGTCGCATAACTTGATTCAGTAGATATAGATCACCTTCCAAAATCCCAAATGATTGTTGTATTGATTATTTGTTGGCTGTTCCGGCAGTAGTATATCTGTGTGGTATATTTACATGATGTTTTATGTGTGAGTATCTATTATTTTTTCTGAGCGAATCACACGAGAATAATGTTGCTTGATGTCTGACAGAAGTCTACAGCATCATTTCTGTGATGGGTTTCTTAGCTGCTCAACCTCTTGTCTGTTGTATTCACAGAGCTATCCAACCATCTTTCTCTTTGGACATTGCTCTCCCTGTTTCTGTCTCTCTCCCTCTCTCTAGAGACGCATCAAGTTTACCATTACGTTATATTTAGTGTCGTGTGACTAAGCATATAGAGCAAAGAAGAAGATATGTTAAGTTGTGCTATTTCATCAATCAAATGTTGCTTATGTACGAAGATTACCATATCTAATCCCGCTAACAGCAACACTGCCGTCATAACAATGCTACAATAGTTTGACACTCAGGTCGAAATATCTCTCCTCTGAAACAATTGATCAAATTCTCTTTGTGTAGTAGGTGACTTGATCTAATTCCAACCTTGCTCGAGTTGGAAACAATTGTATTACCTGCGGCGAATTGTACATCACAGTTATCAAAGCATTGTTACACCCTTATATTTAATCATATTGTTGTCATTGCGTGTTCGGTTTGCTTGATTTGCATTATCTAATTATGAGTACCGTGAGTACATGACGTGACATAACGCCGTGAGTACCCATGAAATAGTTAATAAAGCACTACACCAATCTAACTGTAAATCACATGGTTTGTTGCTTGTACACTCATAGTGACTGTTACTTGAGCCGAGGACCCCTAAACAGATATGTAACATTGAGGTTCATTACCACAGTCTAATACGGATTGTTTCTAGAATTTATCCAATACTCCTGTCCTGCCTGTATCAAGATTGATGATTGTGATTATTCTCATAAATAGAATAGATTTAACTTGTTTCAAGGGTACCCAGTAAGGCGTGCTTAATTTTGTGCCCTTGTAGTACATGAGGTAGATATCTTATTGTACTAGACTTTGGTTTTGGAAGGGGCATCTTAAAGATCGAAAATCTTTGAATGCAGAACAGTCCATTCGTTAAGTTCCTGCAAAAGGGTTTCAGCTTCATACTGATACCTAAGTATTATACATACACATAAAAAAAAACCTAATAGTGTGCAGATATCTGCTCGTTATATCTGTCTATTGGATTCAGATTGCATGGTAATGACCTCGAGGTAGTCTCCTTGGTTGAGCAAGATTCCACTATACTGTTGCTTTACGGTGTGAAGTTCTTTGGGTTGTGAACTTCACCTTAGTACGACATTCCTCTTGAAGTGCTAGAGTAAAGCACTGATGATTTGGGTCGTCATGTTACTTTGTTACCAGTCAGTTCGACTTGATAGTGACACAATTGCTCATTTATGGTGCCCATCCAAGCACAAGACCATGGATAGAGTATAAGTCAATTGTTAATTTGAAGAAAATTAATAACGTGTAACTTATGAATGTGCTCTTAAATTAATGCGTTTGCTTACCTGTTGAAATATAAATATTACAGTGTAAGGATTTGAGTTAGACATAGTTAGTCCTTAGAACCAATCCACATCAAAACTCATGTCTACTGAACCTTTGAAGTTGTGTGCATATAGCATACTGTACACCCTGTGCCTTGCCATATTCTGACCACTATATAGTTGCAACGTCCGGAATGTGTGATCGGAATATGTCCTTTTTTGACTCATTTGCATCCCAGGACGATGGGTCAAAGAAAATGACACTGCGCCATTGACATAAGCTGCACTGTCTTTAATGCTTCCGTAGCTTCCCACATTCGGGTCACACAGAGATCGTCTGGGTAACTGAGATCAATATGGATTCATATAACTGAGCTCTTTTTTGCAGCGGTTAAGCTTATAGATGATAAATGACTCCTTGGGATCTCCCCCCAGTAAAACTTGGCGATAGTTGGCATTTCCTTCAAACAAACATTACAGTTTTAGGAATTATGTTCAAACGCGACCTCAGTATTGTATGATATTGAGTGGTTTTATTTACGTCTAGCATATGTTTGATTGGCTCATAACTAACATAATATATTATATATATATATATATATATATATATATATATATATATATATATATATATATATATATATATATATATATATATATATATATATATATATATATATATATATATATATATATATATATATATATATATATATATATATATATATATATATATATATATACGTATGATACTGTCAAAGGTACCTGTGGCCTTTACTGTGGCTTTATCGCGAGGTATGTTGTCGTTTGTCGGATACATTGTGCCTTGTGAATAAGGCTCGTTCTGTGCGGTCTGATTTGTTATGGCGTACTTGCGATGATTTAAAATAATGTGGATTGGAACTGGCCAAGTTACAAATTTGCAATGACAATTGTGGGTCAGTTTGTCTAGTTCAAGAAGTCGTGATAAAAGCTTTATCTCCAAAGTTCATTTCAAGATTGAATAGTTTTCATGTACGATTGATCTTACCTTGCGCGTGCAACTCTGACATTGAAAGTAATGACTGTTGTAATTTTTTTTTACCTAACTGATTATCGCAAGAACCAACATAATCTATCAATAATTGATCAATGAAAGACATGGCACTACCAAAAGATTGCATAGATCCTGCCTACAGTGTCGTGTAATATACAGTGAACAAATCCGTAAATCTGTGATGTCTTGTTAGGCTTTCAGCGCAATATGCTATTATGGCGTCTTCAACTTAGCAACAATACATAATAAGCTGTCCGGTTTGTGTAGTGCGTGTAGCGTGTATGTATGACATTATCGCCAACAAATGATTCACTTTGACCCTTTACAGTAAAATACAATCAGGTGATAAAACATAGCATCTATTCCGAACACTTCAACACTGGTTCTGGGAAATAGCCAATTATTCCAGTCACATTGACGATAATGCCAAGTTTCATGGGCATGACATCCAACGATAAATCCGCCATGAGAGTGTCCGCTGCTGCTGCATGATTTAGCTCTGGCAAAAATTTGGCTTCAGATGCCAATTCACCCACAGACTAGCAAACTTTTTGGAACTAAGAGTAACATGCTGAACTCTACAGAACCGATATCTAAATACATGCTCAGTATTGTTCTCAATAAATATAGACATATGGACATCGCATTCTATGGTATCGCAAGCGTATGTCCAAGAGTTGATAATTGATAAATTGTCAAGAGTTAATAATGCAGCGAGCCATTTACCTTCATGGCTGCCTCAGCAATACAACATTAGGATAATTTCCCAATACAACTGTATGAAGGGTCGCAATATTTCATATCGCATCAAAGGATGAGCATTATTTGGCATCAACAGCAATATACGTGGACTTAATGCTTCTCTCCGCGTTCATGAAGCAACCACCGGTACCAGACGCACGGAAGTGTCGAGTCAAGGCGATATGATCTGTTACATATTGCAAATACTCGGGAAAATCTGCTCGTGTGCATGTTAATTCCAATGGTTGTTATCAATTGTTATTGAGCTATTTTCTGTTTTTGTGCCACAAATGATGAAGGCTGATTGGCCAATACACAATTCTCTTTTTGTAAGGAATTTATTCATTTTATTCATAGCTCTACATAGGATACAAGCGATTCAGGTAAACTAACATGATAAACTCAATGTTCAACAAGCAGGTAATTGAACAAGGTATATGGGATATGTACGATTGCGTCTACTGGGATTATTAACTCAAGATAATCAAGGTCGCAAACTAACTCAAAGCAGGAATAAACCTTTTGATGGCACCATACAAATCCAATTAAACGGAGCTCTCAAACCCACAAAACTAATAATGTAGATTGCTGTGAAAAAATCGTGAATACGTTGTGTCCTTTCTCCATTATTTATGAAAAATCATTATAACAATGATACATTTAAATCATTATTTCCTTAGCAAAATCGATGTCATATAATTCAGGCAGTGACTAGCTGATACATACGTAAAATATTTTTGAATGCCATGGTAGACTAAATCTGACGGTTCTTGAGCTGTAGTGAAGTAGTTTCGAGTTTCCGTACTTACATATCGCAACTATCTGGCCATATAATAAGCCTTGGATCTGTAGCCATAATGCGGGGAATCGAAGTATCATGCTTTCCATAGTGTGTCTTTCATTAGACTGACAACAATTGGGCTGTTCAGGCACTTATGAAAGAAAATGACGAAGCGCAACATCAGTTGATTTCTAAAGGGCAATTTTCCCGAAATGAATTGTAAATACTTTGAACATGTTCTGGATTCTAATTTCCATATAGTTCGAATACATCTCCTCCAAACACTACACAATTTGACCAGCTGGTTAGGTCTTAAACTCCACATCGCCGACCCTAAAAAAACTACTACAGTATACTTCAAATAGTGAGTTTCTAATAACAGAGTTGCAGTATCCAAAGCGAGACATAATCATATTCGTTTTCGCTATCAAATCCCTACATGCACGCTGAGTATTTATCGAATTCGCACAATAACCAATATTACTTCCCAAGTGAACAGCTTGTTTCTCTTGTACAATTAATTCATCATTTAGTGTTAAATATACTGGACAGTCATAAGCATTGTATGCAAGCAACCGGCTTTTTGCAGAATTGAACTGCACACAGTATTCCTTCGAAAATTCCTCGCATATTCTAAGCATTGTCTTAGCCGCTGGACTGAAGGTGGCAAGAGTGAAACGCAATCAGCGTAACTCAAAGCACCTCATAAAAAGCATGCGCTTACTCACCATTCGGCAACTCAAAGCAGATGAATGCCATGTTACATCCACATTCCAGCTTTTGTGACGTGTGTACTATCAATGAGTCAACTTGCCTGAGAAGCGCAAATAATTTCTCATAATTCACACGATCAAATGCCTAGATGCGTCCTATAGAATACATGAAACAAGATGACCCCTGAGTAACAACGTGGTCAACAATCTCGCTGCAAAACAAGGAGAATGAGGTGTAGCGTGGACCGTTTTGAAACCGACTTGCCGATCGTAATTTCGTGCTTTGGGGCGTGGTGATGTTAAAATAATATTCTCAGTAACTTTCCCACTACTGATTGCTATGGACCTGTAATTATCACTATAATTCAACGATTTCTGTCACCTTGGTATAGGATCAGCGTGGATGCAACATATCCAGTGGAGCATATGCATACGAAAGGCCATCGCATTAACACCAGCGAGATATGAACAAACAATTCTTGGAAATGTGATCAGAGCTGATTTCAGAATACATCGGGTCTGGTTTCAAGTTCTGGTTGGGATCGACCTGCTGACGGTTCTGACATGAGGGGCACAGTGCGCAGCATAATAGCCAGAGGCAGGTGTATGGAATGTAAAGATCGTTTATCAGTGAATTCAAGATCGTTAGCTCGTGAACGGACGGGTTATACAGCCTAGATAGTTGTCCTTTAAAGGTTTTTGCATATATTAACCTCATCAAACATCGCCACCAGGGTAGGGTTGGACAAACGTGTGCTAAATTTTTATATGAACTCCTTCCAAAAATGGGGTGGATTTTTGGAGCGTTTGCAGCCGCCATTCTGTCGGGCTAATATTGTCTTGTTTAGCATGACGTTCCGTGATTTCTTTTGGGTGTAGTCTTTTTTTTAGCTTTAAGCATTATATCTTGTAATGGTGTCCTACAACCATTCTTCGCCGCAAGCTTGCATTGATTTATTTTCAGGGATTGGACTTCGGGTTCACCCAGCCCGGCGTTTTGTGGTCGGGTAGCCGGAATACTACAGGTGACGATCCACGTAACATGGTCATCGTGAAATTGATAAATTATTCAATGCTCCACACAACTCGGGTTCGCGCATGATAAAACTTCCTTTTGGAACCACATCCAATTCTGACCAACATTTTCAAAGCAGAGTGTCTTGGAAACTCAATGTCACCCTTGAAACTGCTTAGCACAATTTTAGACTTCCGTTAGTACCCCAGGAGTAATGGCGATCCTACATGTAAATCTTTAAAGCAAATTTTAGATGACTCCACCATCATGAAAGATTCATAGCTTACAATTGATTCTTGAAACCATTAAGTGTTCAGTGACGATCTGGCATGCGACATTCACTTTCAAAAGTGAAATACATAGGGCAAGGGGTTTCATAAAGAGATTATACATGCTGTTCCAGAAATTATTGCGAATAGTATTCCGGAACTATTCCTGTTCAAATCAAACACCCCATAACAACGAAATCAGCTTCGTATAAGAGGGTAGGGAACAGCATTACCCCTACAAAGGGTCCTGCGTAGACGTCTTACCGTTTTCTCGAAAAACGGCACTTCAATTATTTATAGATCGATTCAGACAACTACCAAACACCAAACATCCACAAGTGATGGGAGTGAGCCTGCAATGATGTTTTACGGACAATTTCATCCCTTTTCGGTGGTGATCAACTTGGGAAGCGGGTGCAATGAGTGAAACACAGAACAGTTTGACCTGATAAGGTCTTCTCGTTTCGAATAATTAAGTGTAAAGATATATAGTTAATCTTGCGGGAGCTACGAAGGGGGTGCGTTTGTTTCAACATCTTGTAATTCATCATTTAGTGTTAAATAATACTGGACGATGTCGTAAGCATTGTATGCAAGCAACCGGCTTTTTTTGCAGAATTGAACTGCACACAGTATTCCTTCGAAAATTTCCTCGCATATTCTAAGCATTGTCTTAGCCGCTGTGACTGAAGGTGCAATGAGTGAAACGTCATCAGCATAACTCAAAGCACCCATATAATAATGGCGAAAGAACTGCGCTTTGCTTAACACCATTCGTGCAAATAAAGAAGCATTCCATCGGACTTTTAAGTTTTCTGACGTGTGTACATATCAATGAGTCCTTTCTGCCTGAGAAGCGCAAACAATTTCTCATAATTCACACGATCAAATGCTTTAGATGCGTCCTATAGAATTACAAAACAAGATGACCCCTGAGTTACAAAGTGATCAACAATCTCTTGCAAAACAAGCGAGCAATGAGTTGTAGCGTGTGACCGTTTGAAACCGAATTGCAGATCGTTAATTTTCAGTGCTTTACTCTGGGATGTTAAAATAATATTATCAAGTAACTTTCCAAAAATACTACTGATTGCTATGGACCTGTAATTATCACTATAATTCAACGATTTCTTTCTATTCTTTGGTATAGGTATCAGCGTGGAATGCAACATATCCAGTGGAGCATATGCATGCGAAAGCATCGCATTAAACAACAGCGAGATATGAACAAACAATTCTTGACAGGCATTCTTAATGTGATCAGAGCTGATTTCAGAATTACCATCGGTTTTGTCTGGTTTCAAGTTCTGCGTTGCGGATTCGACCTGCTTTACGGTTATGACATGATCAGAAGTGCATTTGCCCGTTTTGCAGCATAATGAGGCATCTTTACATATGGAAATGTAAAGATCGTTGATTTCAAGCTCGTTATATGAAACGGAGTTATACAGCCTATGTATGTATGTATGTATGTATGTATGTATGTATGTATGTATGTATGTATGTATGTATGTATGTATGTATGTATGTATGTATGTATGTATGTATGTATGTATGTATGTATGTATGTATGTGTATGTATGTATGTATGTATGTATGTATGTATGTATGTATGTATGTATGTATGTATGTATGTATGTATGTATGTATGTATGTATGTATGTATGTATGTATGTATGTATGTATGTATGTATGTATGTATGTATGTATGTATGTATGTATGTATGTATGTATGTATGTATGTATGTATGTATGTATGTATGTATGTATGTGTATGTCTGTATGTATGTATGTATGTATCTCTGTATGTCTGTATGTATGTATGTATGTATGTATGTATGTATGTATGTATGTATGTATGTATGTATGTATGTATGTATGTGTGAAACTAATCAAAGATTGCGATAGGGAGCCTGTGCTATTTTTCCCTTGTCACATAGATGACAAGCAAACCGTTTCGAAAGAGTGAAGCATCTGTGTGAGGGGTTTTGAATGTTTCGTGCTTAGTGGCTTTAATAAGTTGAGAAAGTAACAACACGCTATCCAGAATTGATCCAAATCATGGCAGTCAACCCATCGTGTTATAAGATATATTTCCTGACCATCTGATAATATGCCCTGTTAGTATATGACGCACACTACTTGGAGTTTCTGCCTGCTGCAGTCTACAACCAAATCAGTCCCATCTAGCAGCTACACATATACAAGTTATTACAGTGACATTGTAGCTGATCCATGTATAAATGTGCTGTGCGGCAGATATATATAAGGAAGCACAATCTGCATATTAAATCAAATACCATTCAAATGCATGACAAGGCATGGCAATTTGAGTCCGGTCAGTGTATTGCCAACTGTTAATGGCAATGCACATACATTCGAACAGCACATCAATGTTACCCTCGGTCTTTCACCACCAGTGGACTAGGATAAAGCCCTGGTGTATAATATGTAATTTGGCCGGTGCTTCAGTTTATTCTCATCGAAAACTAGATGCCTTGCAGATTTAATGCTTATCAAGCAGACAAGCCCATCTAGATCATGCTTGAGGCATTCCATCTGTTGTTCTATTGCAGTTATCTTCTAGCTAATAGGTAGTCTGTTGCGGCTGTATCGACATAGAACATCAGGCGTACCCTTTAGCGGTAACATTTAACGAAAAAACCCATCATTTGTATTGTCTTTATTAACATGAAATGCCCATGCAAAATGACAAGCGAAAAGTCGCTATGCGCATTAGCGGCATCAAAATAAGTCAGTATTTTGCATTTGGGCTTAAATATGATGCTATTGGCTATAGTACAAATGGATCGTAATGCGATGTCATTGAACTCTAAGTTCATGCAAGTAAAACTTGAACCATGTGAAGTTCCATGTGTTTGATAATTATTCATAATGGATGAAATAGATGCGGAAGTGTCAGTTTTCCTGAAGAGTGCACAGAACATCATGGCGACTACGCAGGCATGAAATTGCAATACGGCCGGCCATATTTATCCCGTCACAATTGCCTGCTTAGCGTATAGCTCAGGGAAAACCTACAAAATAGAAAATAGGATTGGAAAGAATCCTTTTCATATTTGAAAAGTACTCTCACGAGGTGGAACAAGTTTTTTTAGTAATGTATTTGTGCAACTTGCGCACCAACATGCTGTAATGTATTGTATTGTAACAATAGAACAATTAACAAAGACAGCATGAAGCTATTCCATCTATATGTTGTGATTCTTCTCTGCCAATGAACACCTTAACCTCACTTGTCGTATTATCATACACGCATTACCCACGTCACATCTGGATTCTGGTTCTGGTGTTAAGCGCTCAACTCTATCGTACGTTGCTATTATGCTTTAACAAAAGTACACCCTGTTATGAATTATCCACTATTGTATTTTACTTCGGGGTGTAGTGGTACCGCATTTAATTATACCAATGAATGCCATGGTATATCATCAATGAACAGCAGCATATCTTCCTGTAACGCGGCAGTATGCTGTAAATGCAGAACTATAAGTGAGCGGTAACGGCATAACGAAATATTGAGCGAAATATTGCATTGCTCTCAATTTGCTTGCTGTCTTTGCGCTGACGTTGATGTGTTGACAATCCTGATGGTCCCTTCGTTCATTCCCGCTACTGTCCCCGCAAGGTGGATATTCATTGCATACATGTAATTTGCAGGGAAATTCACATTCAGGCGTGTAATATATGAGAGGCCCGCCAGGTGGTTTGTGGGTAGGGTGTAGATGAATGGAAAAAGATATTGAGTACAGTGTAGGTATATGTTGCCACTGGTCGCATCTATATGATCTTAGCCCCACACAAGAGAAATATGGCAATACTTCTCAAAGACAAATAATACCTTTTGATTAAAAAGAATTTGAGTTGACACCTGTGACTATTTCACGACATTAAAAGACTTTCATGTGCAGAAATAGCTTACGTGACATTAGCGCAAACCATTAAGCATGAAATTATGGCAAGTAATATCGGATCCAATTTCTACAGATGTTGATACACGAAGCGCAACTGATTACAACCGATTTACAACTGCTGATCTTTACCTGGGGTATTTATGTTAATGGGAGATTTTGTGTGCTGAAAAAGCCTCAATGATAGCATAGCTTAATGTCGAGATAAGGGAGAGCGAATGATTAAGTCACTATAGTTACCTCTTTCTGTACACTGATTCATGTAGATTGTTATACAAACAGTTGCTACATTATGCGAGTAGTTATTGCCACTATTAAGATGAATGATGCTTGAAGTCGTCCAGGTGTAAAATTGAATAACTAGAAATATGATGTTCTGTTGTAGCCTTGCAGACTTAATTCCCATTTCCGATTTGCAACGCTTGAATATATTTGGCCAGTTTGCAGGTGTAGTCTGACATATTAAGCAGGCTTATAGAAGCCGCAGCATTAAGCGGTTCAGTAAATTGCGCCAATTGGCAAAAAAGACAAACAGCCTTTTTGCACAGCACTGATTGGATTCAGTAGATTCAATGATCTCTTGTAACAGCTACTGAATACCTCGTTTGCTCTTTAGACAACCGATTTGTGCTCAAACTAATTTACATCCGCCTCATAGTTGATCTGACATCTCTCGCCATAGTAGCTGTGACGTCGACAAGGCTTGCAGTCGTCGATGGTTGATCCTCTGTTTCATCACATCACATGTAACTACTTTTATTAATATGTGGAATTTCATTTTCACTTTACTTGTCTGATTCTCCTTGCTTGGGTAATCGGGACAATAATGCATATATAACAATATAAAGGCGTTGTGGGAATTTTTTCCAAGTGGAATTTTCCAATTGTGTTGTTTGTAAAAACACAGGTTCAATCTTAAGCAAACGTATTTCTAATTAAAGCACACCATACATTGAGGCACTAAATCTATGAACGACTGTTTCTAGACTAATATTCTTCGTTGTATTCATATTTATTTGTTCGCGTTCTTTGACCTGTCACGTGTCAGGCAATCCGGTATTTTGTGGTCCTTGGTGCAGCATCCGAGCACATCAAATCGAGGCAGATATGCATGGTGCCCCGTTGAAGATTGAACTATATCATTCTTGCTTCAATTATCCATGTCTGCCTTCAAAATGCAGTTGACAAGAAGTCGGTTACTCCCTTCCAAGAAGAAGCGTAGTGTGGATCGTTCATAAATCTATCAGAATAATCTACTCTGGAGAAACAAAGAAATATTCAACTGGAAAGCATCATATCTGCACTGCTGATGGAGTATGGTGCATCTTCTAATTTGGGTTTATATGAGAAAAATATATATGCACTGCATCACAACATCGTCGCCTGCCAAGCAAAATCATTTATGCATTAAGTTTCTGTTCATCCTCAAGAAGAATTCCCAAAAAATGCCTTTTGATAACAACTGCTTCTGTTTGATTAATCTCTATTGCAGGGTTATGTTTTCTGGTAGCTATCTCATCTAAATCTCTTCTCATGTTTGCAATTGGATGACAAAGGCCAAAATTAACCATTGTTCTGTGAAACAGCGGCAATCTTGTAGCGCACTTGTTGTTTTAACAGGTATCTCCTAATCCCCTATTCTATTAACCTAACAAACCCGAGCTTGTTAATCATCTACGTGTTTCTCATTACAGTCTTTTGCGTATCAAACGATAGCGACAGCATTAAAAATAAGTGAGTATGTAGCTCCATATTGGCTACGACATGCTAATAAGGCAAAATTGTTATCTCAAACCAAATCGTTTAATTTGCAATTTGGTATTTGAATCATATCAAAATTTATTCAATCTTATGGGAATGATATTTGACAAATTATGAAGAACCAAGATCCTTGTAACATATCTCCGTAAAGGTAATCAGCTGAAACATACGAATTATCAGCTAAATTATAAGATAATCGTTGTTCTCAAGCCTTGTATATTCCATGAGTTACATGAACGCAGTAAATTTTACCGAAGGTTTCACTATTAAGCCCCTGTTGTACATGATGCATTTCGTGTTCATAGCTTCGAAACTTGCATGGTTTATAATCACGAGTTTTGTATTTTTTATGCATTCTACCAAGTACAATATGAAATTAATGTGAACTTGATCAATTGCCTGGTTTGGGCTGGACCATTCGAAAACAGTTCTCCTCTCACAGCGTCCGCGCAGGTTACTATCCCCGATATTTCATGTCCGTGCTGTAGATTGCAATATTAGATTTCAATAATCTTCTAGAGTGAGGGAACTGGCATGGGCTACACATTTACGTTTGTTGACCTGTCAGGCACTTGTGCACATTAGATTTGCCAAGATTTTTACAAGATTTGCGACTTTTGAAGCTGGTGACTTTATAAGACACATCGTTTCTTTGAGTGTGCAAGTGTGATATACAAATCTAAAGATCATTGATAATTTGCCATAGTTGATATCTGATGCAGTCTCTTACTACAATACGATATATAATTAATCTACTTGTCTAGGGAATTACCAAAGTCGCAATTAAACACTCAAAATTGTATCCAATGTCAATGTTTAAATACCACTCGTGAAATGGGAAACTGTATCTGTCAACATGTTGACGTAGAAGAAAACTAATTTGACAACTGAAGATAACTGGCTGCTTACTCCTTGTCGCTAATGCAGTCTCAAACATGATACATTTTGCCTAATGCTTTACATGTATTTAATGTAAGATTGCCATAGTTAAATTAAAAGCAAACAAAAACATTTTCATTGCCTTTTATGAATATTGAATGCTATTACAAAGTGGCGATCGACATACAAGCGTGATATAGATGTAAGCGTCGTTAAAATAGTTACATTGTCATTCTATTGTTCTACAAACACGATGCAATTGGCTGTAGCACAATTAGTTTGCTGAACTTTGGTTTTAGCTAATCAAACGTTCATCATTTGAAATTCTATGTGTTTGCTCTATATAAGTGATGGTCGGAAAGGACAGGCAAAACTTTGTGTGTCAGTTGACTGCATAGCGTATAGCTCATCGGAAAAGTGGTTTCAACGTACAAGATAGAAAATTGGATTTTAAAAGACTATCAAATATGGTATGAGTTTTATAGTTGCTTATTTGGTGAAACTGAAACGTTCATCTCTAAGCAGTCTCAAGCCAATGGTTTAATCCTTGAAGTTAATAGAACTGTAGAGTGGTTAGATTTGTGCAATTCAATACAGAAGGTACTTGTTCTGCTATATAAGAGGGATACCATCATGTTGTTACAATAGTTCAATGGTGTCTAAATTGTATTCGTGGTTCATGGTTTGAAGATTAACAATATTTTTCTGCAAACAAACGCTGATTGGTTAGGGCTGACGATGTTGTGTAATTGGGTTTGTGTTAGCCTTTCCCGGAAAACAATAATTATTTATGATTTTAAGTGCTTTGAGTAATGTGCTTTTAATTGACATTGACAATGCAACAGCTTCTGTTATACACTATAATATGATGGTATCGTGTAGTCCTACAGACATTTTCCCCGGTTGCGCTCAGCATCGTTTGAAAATTATTCAGCAGTTTCCAAGTGCAACCTGCAAACTGCTTGGGTGGATATACATATACTTCGTTTCAATTATCAGCAATATTGCTTATTGGCTACGCAGGAAAAATGCGGCTCTGCTTTATGACAGCTTGTAGAAAGGCAAATCTGATGTGTACTGCTTTAGCAAGGCCATTCAACAGCGGAACACGATTGGGGTAGGCGTCTTTACAACCCGGGCATATTGTTGTAATGCGTCAGAGAAAATGGAAATCACATGCCTTTTTGTAAAAGCTAATAGCAAACAGTTCAATGTATCGTCACTTTGAGTTTACCGACTAGTAGATATATACATAATTTATTTATGGCATAAGTTCGATCATGATAAACATACGATCAAATTGCCTGGGCGTCCGTGTCCGTGTCTTTAAGCACCATCTCAATAATGCACTATGTATATTTCGGCTTGGAATTCAATCTCATTGTGATTTATTATTGTCGAGGGTTTTTTTATTTTTTAAATACTGAATAAATCATGAACAAAGCCAGAAAACCGAATCGCAGTGAATACATAATGCACATGCTGTAAACCGTTATGTGTTAGCAGAATTTAATCTCCTAATGACAAACATTAAAAGTAGAGTCAATCAAATCGATCACGTCCATGAGACGGAGTAGTCCCCATTCCAATACCGCCATTATACAACTACAGCCAAAACCGTCGTAAGTTCTTACACTCTTCAACGTGATACTCCTGTCATTAATATTGTTGTGCCATGTTATAAAATTATAGAAGAAAAGTTTGAGTAAAATAACCCCGATTCACTATATTAGTTTAGCTATCATTAATTAATAAACTTTGGGATATTTATGCGCTCTCTTCGTCGGGCTTGGCCATGTTGTCGCGCACATTCGGCGACGTCAGAGGTTAAAGCCTTACTCCAGATGATTTGTTGTTCACACCGCGCTTGCTGCATTGAAGGAATAAACATTTGAAGCAGCGAATTAGGACCTTCAGGTCGCCGAAGGACGCAAAGCCGTCTGGTTTTCCGCGAGAAAGAGACAAGACCAATGAAAACGCTGACAAGTAACAGGTCAGTGGCCGGTCTTGTCGGATAGTGACAGTGAACTTAGTTCATTTAATTTCAAAATTAGGTATTTACCACAGAACCTCCTTTTTCAATCATTATGATTGATTGATGTTTATGATGTGTATCGAGTTATCTTTATGTAGTTTATCTGACCTTTATTCTACCTTGAAGAACACTGTAAGACTAATATGCAGGTAGTGTGTTGCTGTCACACAACTTGGCTAAAGTAAAGTTATAGTCATGGTGGGTGACTTGTCAGGGAGATCCCTAACTGGGTTTATTGTTTTAGTGTAACTTAATAGAAATAAAGTTAGTTTCCATATCTGAGCCCACACATCATGTCATGTGTCTGTCATTGCTCTAAATATATACCAATTTTCAAAGGATTCTGATGTGGTCTTTTGTATTAACAATAATGTGACCAACTGCGCAATGTCTGATGAACTGTAGAAATGGTGATGAAACGGCGTCAGTTATGCAAGTCAATTCCCCATGCTCCATGCACTATGCTCCATGCTCGTTTTAAGCATTGATATAACGAGTAAGTCCAGATCAATTGCATGTCATGTATTCGCTACCAACAAACTCTTCCAATGCACCAGCCGATCACTGTATTGGATCTCAAGCTGTTGCAATGCTGCTTTACATATCTTTCTTCTTTGACAAGATTACCAGACCATTGTACAGGCTTCCATTAAACATCAAGTTATATCAAACAAGATCTGCGTGTATGGTCACGGTAGCGGATAGATAGCCAGCTGCAGCAGCAAACGATTCTTAGAATAATACTTAAGTTCAAAAAATTGGATGCTTCGGTTCACAATGACCACTCCCTCGTTGAGAAAGGTCATACAAGGCAGTAATGTCGTGCACAATCCCAGGAAGTGTGAATGCAATTTTCTTAGATTGTTTTGAGTGTCACGTGCGCTATTTGCAGATAGTGCAAGCACATGCGAACCGGCATCTTGGTTTGGAATGCTATTATCCATCAATTTGTTCGAGGCTTATATTTTTTTCGAAGCTCATTTACCATCCGTAATAGATGGTCCCCGAGCTTTAATGTATATCAAACACGTCTGATATAACATAGATGTCGCATCTATATCATTTTAGCTCACACATTCAACATAGGTCATCCTTTCGCATGCCTATACTATTTTACTGATAATAATACGCGTTGACACCTGCAACTATTTGATGCACACACAAACTATCTTTTGTACAATTGTGATCGCGACAAGGTCACAGTCAGTAGTAAACTAATTGTTGGCATTGACAATGTAAAGGTTTTGCAGCCTCTTACAATAATTAAACCTGATATTATGGGTATAGATTTAGCAAACCACATGAGTGTGATCACAGAGATAGAAAAAGGTTTTGACTTTATCCACTAACCGCTTACCCTAATCGTTATATTGAGCAATGCTACAATTCACAATTGTAGGCGGTGCTTTGTGAATATATATTGTGCTCTTGGCATAAAATCGGTCCTCTAAATATTCGCATCCAATATAAATGTCTATCTATATGTAGTTGCAATCAATGTCTATTGTGCCAGAAATTGGATTTCATCTCTGCACGGGATTACGCAGTTCCAAGTGCTATTTTGTATTATGAATATCCTTTGTTTTTGCTACATCGCAAGCGTGATGAAAATATCTCGACGAAGAAGAATTCTGGTTGAAGTCGTCCGAGTGTCCAATATAATGCTAGATATATGATTTTTTTTCTAGCATTGCAAACAGCATGTTTAATTGCGTTTTGCATCGTATTAGAATAGTATAGCTGTTTGAGAGCAAAAGCCCGGAGTATTTAGCAAGCGTCGAGGAGCAGCCCTTACATACAGTTTATTAGCGCTGTAAATTGTGTCAATAAGGGAAATGTTTTCTATTGTAGCCTCTAAAGCGTACCATGTTTTCGCAAGCATACAAGGAATGCGGTTTAATGTGCTAGAGTTGGGTTGATTATGAGACTTATTCAAAGAGTTTATTGCTACGCTAGGAGGGTTCACTCCGACAAGCTGTATGACCATAATGACGGACACGCCCGTTATCAGGCCATGGAACTGTTGATCTAACGTCCAAGGGCATTGCGTCTGTTAAAGATATGGAGACATCTGATTGGTCGAGGTATCCACGTGGTTGTAAAAGACGCTGTGACAAAGTACCACGCTTATCTGTACCTATTTTCTCTTTCGGAGGCTTGAGTGAACTCTCTTAGCGTAGTTATCAATTCATTTGTAACGGCGTGATACCTATCTTGGCAACATCTCTTGTATCTTGTACAAAACTATGTTAATTCATTAGATGTAGATTATATCCCAAATCTACGCCTTACCCCTATCATTGATTTCTCGTAAGACCTATTCCTAAAAAGATGCCATATGTGACAACTAGAAATAGGTTGCAGTTTCGGCATAAGCCGCCTGCCAGACCTATAAAACATGTGTGATAATTGTATTGCAGCTCTACGAATTAAAGTTTGCCGTTAATACAATGAGCGAGTTTCACTGGGCTCGTTATTGTACTACATCGCATTAAGTGCGCTTAAGATGGCGTTATGACGTCAGTAGCAGTCATTGACAAAATGCACGAGACTAACTGCTGCAATATATCCATGCGATATGATCATTGTTTTATCACATCGACTGTATATATTCGCTGCCATTTGTGACTCTGCGGAGCGTCAGTATGGCCTTAGTTTGCCGTATGATTTTACTCTATGGGATAATCCGTATTAGGGAAGCCGATATGGGAATGTGGAAAATTCATAAGTCTAATAACGAGATTGGTTGTTCGGGAATGGGAGTATTCATTAAGCAGTTCATGGTATGGGCTATGTCGTATATAAGACTTCTGTTTACCATAAAGGAGCAAAACTATATTTCGTTTTGTTTGCCGCATCATATTCCAGTCGTAGCTATTAAGATGGGCGCTAATAGAATCATGGCGCTTATAGAATCATTCAGGAGCTCGACTGTTATTATCAATGTCATTGACTCTTATTAGTAAGACAATAATGAAACTTTTTACCTGTCTCAACTTAGATTAACTCGATAATTTACAGACCGTTTTATTTGCGGAAATTATAAAGCAGTTTACATTTAAGAGCTCAAACCAACATCAATAGAATTCAATTCCAGGGGCTGGATCCATTGACAACATGCACGGCCATTGTTCAGCATCATGTTTCTTAGGTAAAGAGGTGAAAAGTCGACTAATCCGGGTAAATCAGCATTAGCGCAGCTTCTATCCTGACTCAGGCCAGGTTCACCAGCGTGCATCAGTTGTATAAATACATTCCATTTCAAGCAACGTAGCTGGAACAATATTGAATCATAGCCTTTTAAATAGCTTTCACATTTACTGCACTGGCTACCATGGTGAACCAGTACGCATCTGAATAGGTGGTTACCAATGGAAGAGAAAGGTGCTAAGTGCACTGTTCATTGCATTATATGTGAGGAAAGTCTATGTTCTGGTTTGAGAGGATTGATACAGTACATATACAACTACTGCTAAACATTCCGTTTATATATATATATATATATATATATATATATATATATATATATATATATATATATATATATATATATATATATATATATGTTCCTTTTAGCCAAACGGAATGTTTTAGCAGTAGTTGTATTTGCACTTTATCAATGCTCTGTATATATATATATATATATATATATATAGAGATATATATAGATATATATATATATATATATATATGATATATAATATATGGATATATATATATATATATTTATATATATACATATATATATATATATATATATATATATACATATGTATATATATATGTTTATATATATATGTATATATATACACACACACTATATATATATATATATATATATATATATATATATATATAACACATTATTATATATCAGAATGCATATATTACAGAAACAATTAATAGACTGGAACC
The DNA here is from genome assembly GCA_034190875.2 of Urechis unicinctus. Lineage (NCBI taxonomy): Eukaryota > Metazoa > Annelida > Polychaeta > Xenopneusta > Urechidae > Urechis > Urechis unicinctus. The sequence continues at coordinate 72,365,283 of CM067354.1, read as the reverse complement.
ATTTGTGTTCACAACTAGATATGTGTGAAAACCGGTGATGAATCTTTATCATTTTGTCCATTTACGATACCTCAACGTGGATTTAGTTTTGGCAAGACAGTGCAAATGTAGCGAAGTGTTTCTTTCCTGGGCAAGACAGTGTTCACAAATCGTACGAGTATAGTGGATATCAACATAATTCATATGAATCTTCATGATTAATACATTTCGACCAAGCAGAGAAAGCATTGCTGTGAGCCATTATAAAACAGGGCATATTTTAGCAATATATCAGGGAAACTATCGACGAAGCTAATAGCAAAAAGTGCCCTTTGTTTTCAATTAGTGGTCCCTGATCAGTAGAATGGATTCTGCATGATGACAATACGGGCCTGAAGAAGCATCGAGGATATATAAACAACTAGCGATCCCTGCAAATATTTTGCACCGAACACATGCCCAGATTATACATATTCCGCACCCGACTTCTAATGAATCGCACAAATTCGTAGCAGCTACAGATACCAACACATATGCCGGAATCAGAAATAATTGACCATGTATAGTTGGCATTTCAATTACCCCATAACTGACGAGCAGTACGACTTACGACCGTTGTTTGTAATGTGACACTACCATAAACGTTAGTCATAGCTTTCTCATTGCAGGGTCTGTTCATACAAATGGACAATTTCAAAGGTAAGAATTCTGCTGATAGTGAGTGTTTCACATGCGGTCTGGGGATATGCACAAGCTCCTTGAGGTTTTATTTACGTTATTAAATTCACACATGCAATCAATTGCCTTTGTTTGCACGTCAGCATCGTACGAGATCCTGAGAGATACCATAAAGGTCGGATCTCGATACCATTCATTTTACTTAGAAAAACGTCCGCATGGTTTTGTAAGAATTGCATCTGATCTGTACTGTAACTGATGACATGATTTGCTTAACACAAATGACTTATTACAATCTTAAATTCTATATCTGGTGGTGCTCCTAGTCATTTGTTAATGTAAGTAAATGTATACCTTTGACATTTGTAGAACAAATAAGACAAATGCAGACCCTGTTGATTATATAATGGATTCTTACATGACATCACCCTTTTCCAAGGAAAGGTGGATATAGTAATAATATACAGCGATTCATTTTCTCAGTTGACTATATAATCTGTCGGCACCTGAACATCAGTGCTTTTTGAAGGTCGTTTTATGGCCAGAAGCCAAACACTATAAGAACCACAAACAACAAAAGGAATTAAGTTCCCGACTGCTAATGGGCTACGTGATTACAGACAGGCCTCACCTGCCGTGATTTCACAGCAATGTTAACTACGAGTGTGTATTAGAAACAATCGATGTGATTGGTGACGTCAATAGCGTGGTAACTAATGACTATGTTGTTAGAGCTTATACAGCATGGTGCATACTACATCGATGATAGATCCTAATATGACAGTAGCAAAAGTAGCGTATAAGACGATATAGAATGGAGCTGACACGATTGAATCGCTATGGTCGCATGTGGTCACAGGGATGACATACATGTTATCATCACCACAACTTCGTTGAGAAGCAAGAGTTAGTCAGGCGCTAGTAACTTATATGCCCCGTGGAACAGAACATTATATTATCTATCCACGATGTTGAATGAGTTGTGCCAGAGCTATGGTGAAGTTGGTGATCTTATGGTGGAGGTCAATTGTTCCATTCTGATAGCATGCGATATCGGATGCATCGGGAATTTTACAACCAAAACTACCTGTAGTAAGTATTGTTCACCACTTCGTGCCAATATAATTGTCCTTCCGATTTTGCTTTGTTGCTTAAAAGACCCGATTGTAACCCATTTCTTGTATCAGCAAACGTTCCATCCGCAACGTCTATTGAAGAGAAATCAAATAAAGCAATGGAAGTTGATTTCGCTTTCTATTACTAATAGAGTCAAAACTTTCCTTGCATGGTACCTTTTATTACATCGGGAAGAAGTATATAATAGTGTAAAACATGCTGTCAGTTACCGCCGTAAAACATGCTGCATGTAAATGCCGTAAATTTGCACGTTAATGCCGTAAATTTGCACGTTAATGCCGTAAATACGTCGTAATGTGGTAAAATCCACTTTGTCCGTATTATTACACTCTCGTCAAGTATGAAGTTTTCTAATCGTCTTGCCAAATCCATTCTCGAATTATGGCTGTATGTGCAAAAAGCGTCAGTTAACAATCCTAAATGTGAGCAGAATACGACCAGTAGTAGCCTCATATTGCAGCAGTTTTGTGGACAGATGACCTTATAATCCTCTATTCTATTCACCTACGTAGCCCATGAACAATGCAACTAACAGCCTTCTACGTCGTTTCTTGTATACTGAGTGAACTAGATTGCGTTAAATAATAGTACAGAGAGTACTCTTTCTGGAACATAACGGCATATATACTTCCATATTGCTCTTCTTCTAGAAATAACTAGACATATCTACATTTATGGCTCAATTAAACTAATCAAACAGTCAATTGTTGTTGCATTTATACGTTCATATGGAAGCGAACCGCGAGAACGCAGCTTGGTGTTCTATTGCAAAGAAGAAAAGTAGTAGCCGTTTATATGTATGACATCTAGTGATATTGGACTCCGGTAAAGTACACATCCCGCAGCTTCAATGCACATCATGAAGGCAAGCTCATTGTCGACCAGTGCGCTCAATCACCTAACGTATTGTTTCATGACACTCCTAGCGAGTTACAGTGAGCACATTCGATGATTTGCAGCAGGCTACATAGTATGGGATGTAAAATATCGAAGTACAGCAATCATTTGAAACATAACAACCAGCCAATTATACAATGAGCCACGTGGCATTGAGCTGCTATAAGTATACGCTACCTGAGAACAACTTGTTGTCATCCAATGTGATATCCAATGTCGAAGGTCGTGACATCGATTTTCATTTCGCACCTGTTGTTAGAGAAGCGATAGGTAATGGACACATCTGGCTCGACATTATGCTTCGATTATAGGCAGGTGACATATCCATACGTACAGAGGGCTTTATTAGTGCCGACAATACTAGTCGGATGTCTTCTATAAGATATAGCTCTAAGCGTTAACGAAGCATGCATTTAGATAATACTCCAGATGTAAGGTGTTAGATTTGAGAGTTCACCATTTAGTTAATATAATTTGACAGGCAATTCATTCTGTTGAGTGTATTGGTCATAGCTGTCCTAAAATCTTGAAAACGGGATCAAGGTAAATTGTTTTGTAATAGTTCAGCAAATTTGACTCTGGCTTATCCGAAAAATGTTTTGCGACACATGATCGGCCCAAAGCCAACTTGAACCAATCATGTTACTAAACAAAGAAGGCTTGATTTCTGGAAGAACCTACATGCGACAAGCTGTGTAAATTATTTTGTCTATATATATTGCAAGCGCATATATAAATGACGCACACAGTATGATTGCTGGTTTGTGTCAGACAATTACTTCAAATAGCAAACTTGATTGTACAGAACGCTGGATGCTGCATGTTTTAATTCTGATATTAGATACTCCTTGTCGGGATTGGTTATTAATTTAATACTGCTAGAATATTTTCCGTCAAGAAGATTGAAGTTTGCATCGCAGGAGCGTTTTTAAAGGATCACAGCCTTAGCAATAGGCGTATTACGGTAGCGGTCACATGTATCATAGTTACATGGGGTTGGCCATGATGTGTAGATAGAACAATTCATTGCACATCTTTGACATCGTATATATCGCTACAAGACCAGTGTCTAATGATGCGCAGATATAGCAGGTTATCGGCTTCACTAATAAAGGTCTATTCCTATACACAGGAAAGAATGCATTGAGCCATCGCAATTGCAGGCCATTCACCCCAATACCGTGTCAATAATTGCCTGCAATTCGGCACTGCCTATGAAATACTGGCAGCCTCGAACATTCCACTATTCACAAGCAACGGAATGGTTGATTACATGGAAACGCAAAACAAGTCACCTTACAAGTCACCTATGTCTGACCAACAAATAATAAGTATTGGTTTTAGACAAATGGCTGAAAACACATATGTGAAGGACCATCGAACATTACATATGACATAAATGTTGTTGTAGTGACTGGTATTGTTTGTCCAGTACTGCTAACTGACTGCTGCCCATGATGCTTAGGGGAAACATCTCATGCCGTTCACAATCATGACACGGGGTTTTAAAGTAACATTATCGAGAGCAAGCTCAAGAAGTGGATTTGAGATTTCCCCATAACAAGCATCTATAGTTAGTAATGCATTATCAACTCGTTCTGTTTCTAATTCTAATCGGATTGAGACTAAAACTTTATATGGTACGATGAAAAGACCATTTTGGATATCTTGTTTTGATATGTTGCATAAGAAATATAATTATATAGGCTTTGAGGATGGTTGACGTATGTTTGTCATTTGGTGCCGGTTTTGTTCAGGTTCTTAAATGACTCGAGCATAACCTTGTATTTCTGAGCACCAAACTATTTATAATTACAACTGGTCGGATAACAACCCTAACCTTATTCATTCATTCTCTAGTATTTCAGCTTAAAGTCCATCTATTTGCAGCTTCGATTGTGTAAAGGATCTGCACAATGTCATATTGGGTTTATTTTTCACGTCCGGTCGAAACTGAGTAGCGCAACTTACCTGATGTCAAACAGGAAAACGGGGTCAGCGATTGGACTTGTCTTAAGGATAATCATTTTCAATCCGATCCAAGGCGAGGGATAATGGGCAACAGAATCGCAAATGCAAATTACCTATTGCCATTTGCAACATTCAACGGGGAAAACCCAAATGCAGCACCAGACGACGAGAGATAATGTGCCATTGATTCCCTATTACAGATGGAGTTAAAAACCACAATATATGGTTCCCTTCTTTTACATCGGGAAGAACATGGTGTGATGTAACATTCTCCTAGAAATATAATCGCGCCCGTGGTGTTACACTGGCTTCAAACATGAAGTCTTCTCATAGTTATGTTAAAACCTCTTTAGTGTGACAGGGAAGGAGCAGCAGACGCCTCATATTGCATATGTTCATTTCACAGCTGATCTAATAATCCTCTATTCTATTAACCTAAGTAGCCCACAGCATATTTCAGCCTTCAAAGTATCCTTTAGAAATGAGTAAACAACGTTAAGTATTCGTTTAACAGGATATTGAAAGGACAAATACTTCCACATTGACGTTCTGCCATGATGTCCATGGCTTTGGTTTATTGTTAATTGTTATTGTTGCTGTAATGGATGAAATGGAAATCATACATCCATATTGGTATTGCATTCCCAACATATTATATAGGTTACCATCGATTTAATCATGTATTTCGTGTATTTGTGTTCATTCATATCGCGATGACAAAGAGCAAAGTACATGGGTACCTACGGTAACAAAATCCAGTCACTCATAGTATTGCGATAATTTTAACGTTACACATAAATATCATTTGTCAAGCAATTGATGTGCAACGGTATTCTGTATGTACTGTCATCTGTTAACTATATATTTATAACAATGGCGAACGTATTCGGTTACTGTTTTGAATCTCATGTCAAATGAAATGTGTAGTCAATGAGCATCATAAAGACGATTGCTTGTTACCATTGAGTTTTCACAGACTTTCCAGAGATGTCTTATTAAAAGCTTTCCCTTATTTCTAATCGCATGCATGCATTCGATAATCTCATCATTGTTGTATAGATTAATATTCAACTGACAGGAGTAAAGCAGGGACCTTTGATGAATATTGTGTAGCAATATATCGCATATAGCAAAACTTGACGCCAAGTAGATTCTATGCATATTAAATAGTAGACCTGTCTTGATCACACCCGAGGCAGCCAGTCTGTTGGATATAACTCCTAGAAAGTGAGGAGCCTTTCGAGTCTGTTTAACCTGACGCATTACCTCGAGTTGCTACCCACAACAAAATTAGTTCTATGAATATGCTACGAAAAAATTCATTTGTTGATTTAAGAAATGGTATATCGATTCATCCATTTCATTTATGGTCTTGTTTTGTGGCTCTCTTTAATGCTGTTCTGACCATGGTAAACAACGTGTTTCGTATTTTGGAGTGTTCTATCACCTCATGGTTTCGAAACAAAAATGTGTGCATCACATATACCCGACAATGTCGGTATTTTTCAGGTTAAATAGCTTATATCATCAGTTTTTAGTTTTGCATCTTACCGCGTCATTTCCATATTAGAACTTTGCTTGGGTTTCGAGCCAATCCTAATCGGTCTGAGATGTTGCCGGATACCACCAGATAAACCTAAAAACATTGGCGCTGTCCATTGCTGAACCCGGCACAGCGCCTATCAGCCTACCCAATATAGAGCAAGTCATTTCCATCATGCACACACTCTCATATCTGCTTCTCAATAGCGACCCATAGCGCTGCGTGTTTAGAGCTTTTCACGGCTTCGAAAATGGAGAAAAACAAACCTGTTAATTAAACACTCGACCATTGTGCAACTCAAATGAATTTGTGTCTATTCATAAGCCACCTGGAATAGACGGTCGGTCTTCACGTAACTCGTCTTCCGAGGCAGCCTTGTGATAATGCAGTTTTCATGAATTTCCTCCCAGAAAGTGCCGCACAAAAGCTCACAGAGATAAGAACCGTGCGATTCCTGTGAAGGGATTGAGTTACCAAACGCGTATCCGAAGCTTTGCAGAACGATGTGTGTTTGGGAAATAGCGTATCGCTTTATAGTAATCGATTGAAACTTTAGCCCCGCCAACAGAGACAACTCGCCGCCATGCCACTAACTGGCTGTTTTTCCACTCTGCCAATGAGCCATTTGTTGTCTTTCTGCTCCGTAGCATTCCACGCACAACTTTTACGTGACATTTCGATTTTGATTCCAGTGTTAAGTGCTTCGTCGTATCAAGTGTTACTCTAATGCGTTCACCGAGGCCAAACTTCACTGTTTGAGGGGTGTGTGAATTGTGTGTGCTTAATGTGGGACTGTGATGGTCCTGCAGTCTATTGCAAGAATGTTCGCGTACCAATGAGTACCAATGAATCCCGCCCACACCCCGATAGCATGAAAGAGTTAACAGAACTATTAGTTAATGACGAAACGGTCCTAAGACATGAACTCAACGTAACAAATAGCGACGTTCCTCTCAGTCCAGAACAACGACGCATGCGTGCTTTGTAGTATCCCCGCTCTGGAGTGTTTAACTGGGTTCTATAGCAGCAGTAACATGCAGCTCATTATCGCTGTAAATTCCCTAAATAAGCGAGATGCTTTATTTTGTAGCCTTTGAGGCGCACCGTGTTTGTGCATGCATACAGTGGGGTTGATTATTAAACTTAAGAGTGTAGTTCGCTTTTTATAAGTCCGATATACCAATGTGGGCAGCAACCTTGTCGCATAACTTGATTCAGTATATTTACATGATGTTTTATGTGTGCGTATCTATCATTGCACATTCTATCTGAGCGAATCACACGAGAAAAAGGCTGCTTGATGTCTATAGCATCATTTCTGTGATGGGTTTCTTAGCTGCTCAACTTCTTGTCTGTTGTATTCACAGAGCTATCCTACCATCTTTCTCTTTGGACATTGCTCTCCCTGTTTCTGTCTCTCTCCCTCTCTCTAGAGACGCATCAAGTTTACCATTACGTTATATTTAGTGTCGTGTGACTAAGCATATAGAGCAAAGAAGAAGATATGTTAAGTTGTGCTATTTCATCAATCAAATGTTGCTTATGTACGAAGATTACCATATCTAATCCCGCTAACAGCAACACTGCCGTCATAACAATGCTACAATAGTTCGACACTCAGGTCGAAATATCTCTCCTCTGAAACAATTGATCAAATTCTCTTTGTGTAGTAGGTGACTTGATCTAATTCCAACCTTGCTCGAGTTGGAAACCATTGTATTACCTGCGGCGAATTGTACATCGCAGTTATCAAAGCATTGTTACACCCTTATATTTAATCATATTGTTGTCATTGCGTGTTCGGTTTGCTTGATTTGCATTATCTAATTATGAGTACCGTGAGTACATGACGTGACATAACGCCGTGAGTACCCATGAAATAGTTAATAGAGCACTACACCAATCTAACTGTAAATCACATGGTTTGTTGCTTGTACACTCATAGTGACTGTTACTTGAGCCGAGGACCCCTAAACAGATATGTAACATTGAGGTTCATTACCACAGTCTAATACGGATTGTTTCTAGAATTTATACAATACTCCTGTCCTGCCTGCATCAAGATTGATGATTATGATTATTCTCATAAATAGAATAGATTTAACTTGTTTCAAGGGTACCCAGTAAGGCGTGCTTAATTTTGTGCCCTTGTAGTACATGAGGTAGATATCTTATTGTATTAGACTTTGGTTTTGGAAGGGGCATCTTAAAGATCGAAAATCTTTGAATGCAGAACAGTCCATTCGTTAAGTTCCTGCAAAAGGGTTTCAGCTTCATACTGATACCTAAGTCTTATACATACACATAAAAAAACCTAATAGTGTGCAGATAACTGCTCGTTATATCTGTCTATTGGATTCAGATTGCATGGTAATGACCTCGAGGTAGTCTCCTTGGTTGAGCAAGATTCCACTATACTGTTGCTTTACGGTGTGAAGTTCTTTGGGTTGTGAACTTCACCTTAGTACGACATTCCTCTTGAAGTGCTAGAGTAAAGCACTGATGATTTGGGTCGTCATGTTACTTTGTTACCAGTCAGTTCGACTTGATAGTGACACAATTGCTCATTTATGGTGCCCATCCAAGTACAAGACCATGGATAGAGTATAAGTCAATTGTTAATTTGAAGAAAATTAATAACGTGTAACTTATGAATGTGCTCTTAAATTAATGCGTTTGCTTACCTGTTGAAATATAAATATTACAGTGTAAGGATTTGAGTTAGACATAGTTAGTCCTTAGAACCAATCCACATCAAAACTCATGTCTACTGAACCTTTGAAGTTGTGTGAATATAGCATACTGTACACCCTGTGCCTTGCCATATTCTGACCACTATATAGTTGCAACGTCCGGAATGTGTGATCGGAATATGTCCTTTTTTGACTCATTTGCATCCCAGGACGATGGGTCAAAGAAAATGACACTGCGCCATTGACATAAGCTGCACTGTCTTTAATGCTTCCGTAGCATCCCACATTCGGGTCACACAGAGATCGTCTGGGTAACTGAGATCAATATGGATTCATATAACTGAGCTCTTTTTTGCAGCGGTTAAGCTTATAGATGATAAATGACTCCTTGGGATCTCCCCCCAGTAAAACTTGGCGATAGTTGGCATTTCCTTCAAACAAACATTACAGTTTTAGGAATTATGTTCAAACGCGACCTCAGTATTGTATGATATTGAGTGGTTTTATTTACGTCTAGCATATGTTTGATTGGCTCATAACTAATATATATATATATATATATATATATATATATATATATATATATATATATATATATATATATATATATATATATATATATATATATATATATATATATATATATATATACGTATGATACTGTCAAAGGTACCTGTGGCCTTTACTGTGGCTTTATCGCGAGGTATGTTGTCGTTTGTCGGATACATTGTGCCTTGTGAATAAGGCTCGTTCTGTGCGGTCTGATTTGTTATGGCGTACTTGCGATGATTTAAAATAATGTGGATTGGAACTGGCCAAGTTACAAATTTGCAATGACAATTGTGGGTCAGTTTGTCTAGTTCAAGAAGTCGTGATAAAAGCTTTATCTCCAAAGTTCATTTCAAGATTGAATAGTTTTCATGTACGATTGATCTTACCTTGCGCGTGCAACTCTGACATTGAAAGTAATGACTGTTGTAATTTTTTTTTACCTAACTGATTATCGCAAGAACCAACATAATCTATCAATAATTGATCAATGAAAGACATGGCACTACCAAAAAATTGCATAGATCCTGCCTACAGTGTCGTGTAATATACAGTGAACAAATCCGTAAATCTGTGATGTCTTGTTAGGCTTTCAGCGCAATATGCTATTATGGCGTCTTCAACTTAGCAATAATACATAATAAGCTGTCCGGTTTGTGTAGTGCGTGTAGCGTGTATGTATGACATTATCGCCAACAATTGATTCACTTTGACCCTTTACAGTAAAATACAATCAGGTGATAAAACATAGCATCTATTCCGAACACTTCAACACTGGTTCTGGGGAATAGCCAATTATTCCAGTCACATTGACGATAATGCCAAGTTTCATGGGCATGACATCCAAAGATAAATCCGCCATGAGAGTGTCCGCTGCTGCTGCATGATTTAGCTCTGGCAAAAATTTGGCTTCAGATGCCAATTCACCCACAGACTAGCAAACTTTTTGGAACTAAGAGTAACATGCTGAACTCTACAGAACCGATATCTAAATACATGCTCAGTATTGTTCTCAATAAATATAGACATATGGACATAGCATTCTATGGTATCGCAAGCGTATGTCCAAGAGTTGATAATTGATAAATTGTCAAGAGTTAATAATGCAGCGAGCCATTTACCTTCATGGCTGCCTCAGCAATACAACATTAGGATAATTTCCCAATACAACTGTATGAAGGGTCGCAATATTTCATATCGCATCAAAGGATGAGCATTATTTGGCATCAACAGCAATATACGTGGACTTAATGCTTCTCTCCGCGTTCATGAAGCAACCACCGGTACCAGACGCACGGAAGTGTCGAGTCAAGGCGATATGATCTGTTACATATTGCAAATACTCGGGAAAATCTGCTCGTGTGCATGTTAATTCCAATGGTTGTTATCAATTGTTATTGAGCTATTTTCTGTTTTTGTGCCACAAATGATGAAGGCTGATTGGCCAATACACAATTCTCTTTTTGTAAGGAATTTATTCATTTTATTCATAGCTGTACATAGGATACAAGCGATTCAGGTAAACTAACATGATAAACTCAATGTTCAACAAGCAGGTAATTGAACAAGGTATATGGGATATGTACGATTGCGTCTACTGGGATTATTAACTCAAGATAATCAAGGTCGCAAACTAACTCAAAGCAGGAATAATCCTTTTGACGGCACCATACAAATCCAATTAAACGGAGCTCGCAAACCCACAAAACTAATAATGTAGATTGCTGTGAAAAAATCGTGAATACGTTGTGTCCTTTCTCCATTATTTATGAAAAATCATTATAACAATGATACATTTAAATCATTATTTCCTTAGCAAAATCGATGTCATATAATTCAGGCAGTGACTATCTGATACATACGTAAAATATTTTTGAATGGCATGGTAGACTAAATCTGACGGTTCTTGAGCTGTAGTGAAGTAGTTTCGAGTTTCCGTACTTACACATCGCAACTATCTGGCCATATAATAAGCCTTGGATCTGTAGCCATAATACGGGGAATCGAATTATCATACTTTCCATAGTGTGTCTTTCATCAGACTGACAACAATTGGGCTGTTCAGGCACTTATGAAAGAAATTGACGAAGCGCAACATCAGTTGATTTCTAAAGGGCAATTTTCCCGAAATGAATTGTAAATACTTTGAACATGTTCTGGACTCTAATTTCCATATAGTTCGAATACATCTCCTCCAAACACTACACAATTTGACCAGCTGGTTAGGTCTTAAACTCCACATCGCCGACCCTAAAAAAACTACTACAGTATACTTCAAATAGTGAGTTTCTAATAACAGAGTTGCAGTATCCAAAGCGAGACATAATCATATTCGTTTTCGCTATCAAATCCCTACATGCACGCTGAGTATTTATCGAATTCGCACAATAACCAATATTACTTCCCAAGTGAACAGCTTGTTTCTCTTGTTTAATTGCATCATTTAGTGTTAAATATACTGGACAGTCGTAAGCATTGTATGCAAGCAACCGGCTTTTTGCAGAATTGAACTGCACACAGTATTCCTTCGAAAATTCCTCGCATATTCTAAGCATTGTCTTAGCCGCTGTGACTGAAGGTGCAATGAGTGAAACGTCATCAGCATAACTCAAAGCACCCATATAATAATGGCGACAGAACTGCGCTTTGCTTAACACCATTCGTGCAAATAAAGAAGCATTCCATCGGACTTTCAGGTTCTGACGTGTGTACATATCAATGAGTCCTTTCTGCCTGAGAAGCGCAAACAATTTCATAATTCACACGATCAAATGCTTTAGATGCGTCCTATAGAATTACAAAACAAGATGACCCCTGAGTTACAAAGTGATCAACAATCTCTTGCAAAACAAGCGAGCAATGAGTTGTAGCGTGTGACCGTTTGAAACCGAACTATAATTCAACGATTTCTTTCTATTCTTTGGTATAGGTATCAGCGTGGAATGCAACATATCCAGTGGAGCATATGCATGCGAAAGCATCGCATTAAACAACAGCGAGATATGAACAAACAATTCTTGACAGGCATTCTTAATGTGATCAGAGCTGATTTCAGAATTACCATCGGTTTTGTCTGGTTTCAAGTTCTGCGTTGCGGATTCGACCTGCTTTACGGTTATGACATGATCAGAAGTGCATTTGCCCGTTTTGCAGCATAATGAGGCATCTTTACATATGGAAATGTAAAGATCGTTGATTTCAAGCTCGTTATATGAAACGGAGTTATACAGCCTATGTATGTATGTATGTATGTATGTATGTATGTATGTATGTATGTATGTATGTATGTATGTATGTATGTATGTATGTATGTATGTATGTATGTATGTATGTATGTATGTATGTATGTATGTATGTATGTATGTATGTATGTATGTATGTATGTATGTATGTATGTATGTATGTATGTATGTATGTATGTATGTATGTATGTATGTATGTATGTATGTATGTATGTATGTATGTATGTATGTATGTATGTATGTATGTATGTATGTATGTATGTATGTATGTCTGTCTGTATGTCTGTATGTATGTATGTATGTATGTATGTATGTATGTATGTATGTATGTATGTATGTATGTATGTATGTATGTATGTATGTATGTATGTATGTATGTATGTATGTATGTATGTATGTATGTATGTATGTATGTATGTATGTATGTATGTATGTATGTGTGAAACTAATCAAAGATTGCGATAGGGAGCCTGTGCAATTTTTCCCTTGTCACATAGATGACAAGCAAATCGTTTCGAAAGAGTGAAGCATCTGTGTGAGGGGTTTTGAATGTTTCGTGCTTAGTGGCTTTAATAAGTTGAGAAAGTAACAACACGCTATCCAGAATTGATCCAAATCATGGCAGTCAACCCATCGTGTTATAAGATATATTTCCTGACCATCTGATAATTTGCCCTGTTAGTATATGACGCACACTACTTGGAGTTTCTGCCTGCTGCAGTCTACAACCAAATCAGTCCCATGTAGCAGCTACACATATACAAGTTATTACAGTGACATTGTAGCTGATCCATGTATAGATGTGTTGTGCGGCAGATATATATAAGGAAGCACAATCTGCGATATTAAATCAAATACCATTCAATGCATGACAAGGCAATATGGCAATTTGAGTCCGGTCAGTGTATTGCCAACTGTTAATGGCAATGCACATACATTCGAACAGCACATCGATGTTACCCTCGGTCCTTCACCACCAGTTGACTAGGATAAAGCCCTGATGTATAATATGTAATTTGGCTGGTGCTTCAGTTTATTCTCATCGAAAACTAGATGCCTTGCAGATTTAATGCTTATCAAGCAGACAAGCCCATCTAGATCATGCTTGAGGCATTCCATCTGTTGTTCTATTGCAGTTATCTTCTAGCTAATAGGTAGTCTGTTGCGGCTGTATCGACATAGAACCTGAGGCGTAACCTTGAGCGGTTACATATAACGAAAAAGCCCATCATTTGCATTGTCTTTATTAACATGAAATGCACATGCATATTGACAAGCGAAAGGTCGCTATGCGCATGAGCGTCATCACAATCATGTCAGTATTTTGCATTTGTGCTTAAATATGATGCTATTGGCTATAGTACAAATGACTCGCAGTGCGATGTCATTGAACTCTAAGTTCATGCAAGTAAAATTTGAACCATGTGAAGTTCCATGTGTTTGATAATTATTCATAATGGATGAAATAGATGCGGAAGTGTCAGTTTTCCTGAAGAGTGCACAGAACATCATGGCGACTACGCAGGCATGAAATTGCAACACGGCCGGCCATATTTATCCCGTCACAATTGCCTGCTTAGCGTATAGCTCAGGGAAAACCTACAAAATAGAAAATAGGATTGGAAAGAATCCTTTTCATATTTGAAAAGTACTCTCACGAGGTGGAACAAGTTTTTTAGTAATGTATTTTGTGCAACTTGCGCACCAACATGCTGTAATGTATTGTATTGTAACAATAGAACAATTAACAAAGACAGCATGAAGCTATTCCATCTATATGTTGTGATTCTTCTCTGCCAATGAACACCTTAACCTCACTTGTCGTATTATCATACACACATTACCCACGTCACATCTGAATTCTGGTTCTGGTGTTAAGCGCTCAACTCTATCGTACGTTGCTATTATGCTTTAACAAAAGTACACCCTGTTATGAATTATCCACTATTGTATTTTACTTCGGGGTGTAGTGGTACCGCATTTAATTATACCAATGAATGCCATGGTATATCATCAATGAACAGCAGCATATCTTCCTGTAACGCGGCAGTATGCTGTAAATGCAGAACTATAAGTGAGCGGTAACGGCATAACGAAATATTGAGCGAAATATTGCATTGCTCTCAATTTGCTTGCTGTCTTTGCGCTGACGTTGATGTGTTGACAATCCTGATGGTCCCTTCGTTCATTCCCGCTACTGTCCCCGCAAGGTGGATATTCATTGCATACATGTAATTTGCAGGGGAATTCACATTCAGGCGTGTAATATATGAGAGGCCCGCCAGGTGGTTTGTGGGTAGGGTGTAGATGAATGGAAAAAGATATTGAGTACAGTGTAGGTATATGTTGCCACTGGTCGCATCTATATGATCTTAGCCCACACAAGAGAAATATGGCAATACTTCTCAAAGACAAATAATACCTTTTGATTAAAAAGAATTTGAGTTGACACCTGTGACTATTTCACGACATTAAAAGACTTTCATGTGCAGAAATAGCTTACGTGACATTAGCGCAAACCATTAAGCATGAAATTATGGCAAGTAATATCGGATCCAATTTCTACAGATGTTGATACACGAAGCGCAACTGATTACAACCGATTTACAACTGCTGATCTTTACCTGGGGTATTTATGTTAATGGGAGATTTTGTGTGCTGAAAAAGCCTCAATGATAGCATAGCTCAATGTCGAGATAAGGGAGAGCGAATGCTTAAGTCACTATAGTTACCTCTTTCTGTACACTGATTCATGTAGATTGTTATGCAAACAGTTGCTACATTATGCGAGTAGTTATTGCCACTATTAAGATGAATGATGCTTGAAGTCGTCCAGGTGTAAAATTGAATAACTAGAAATATGATGTTCTGTTGTAGCCTTGCAGACTTAATTCCCATTTCCGATTTGCAACGCTTGAATATATTTGGCCAGTTTGCAGGTGTAGTCTGACATATTAAGCAGGCTTATAGAAGCAGCAGCATTAAGCGGTTCAGTAAATTGCGCCAATTTGCACAGCACTGATTGGATTCAGTAGATTCAATGATCTCTTGTAACAGCTACTGAATACCTCGTTTGCTCTTTAGACAACCGATTTGTGCTCAAACTAATTTACATCCGCCTCATAGTTGATCTGACATCTCTCGCCATAGTAGCTGTGACGTCGACAAGGCTTACAGTCGTCGATGGTTGATCCTCTGTTTCATCACATCACATGTAACTACTTTTATTAATATGTGGAACTATATCATTCTTGCTTCAATTATCCATGTCTGCCTTCAAAATGCAGTTGACAAGAAGTCGGTTACTCCCTTCCAAGTAGAAGCGTAGTGTGGATCGTTCATAAATCTATCAGAATAATCTAAGAAACATTCAACTGGAAAGCATCATATCTGCACTGCTGATGGAGTATGGTGCATCTTCTAATTTGGGTTTATATGAGAAAATTCTATGCACTGCATCACAACATCGTCGCTTGCCAAGCAAAATCATTTATGCATTAAGTTTCTGTTCATCCTCAAGAAGAATTCCCTAAAAATGCCTTTTGATAACAACTGCTTCTGTTTTATTAATCTCTATTGCAGGGTTAGGTTTTCTGGTAGCTATGTCATCTAAATCTCTTCTCATGTTTGCAATTGGATGACAAAGGTCAAAATTAACCATTGTTCTGTGAAACAGCGGCAATCTTGTAGCGCACTTGTTGTTTTAACAGGTATCTCCTAATCCCCTATTCTATTAACCTAACAAACCCGAGTTTGTTAATCATCTACGTGTTTCTCATTACAGTATTTTGCGTATCAAACGATAGCGACAGCATTAAAAATAAGTGAGTATGTAGCTCCATATTGGCTACGACATGCTAATAAGGCAAAATTGTTATCTCAAACCAAATCGTTTAATTTGCAATCTGGTATTTGAATCATATCAAAATGTATTCAATCTTACGGGAATGATATTTGACAAATTATGAAGAATCAAGATCCTTGTAACATATCTCCGTAAAGGTAATCAGCTGAAACATACGAATTATCAGCTAAATTATATGATAATCGTTGTTCTCAAGCCTCGTATATTCCATGACTAGAGTTACATGAACGCAGTAAATTTTACCGAAGGTTTCACTATTAAGCCCCTGTTGTACATGATGCATTTCGTGTTCATAGCTACGAAACTTGCATGGTTGATAATCACGAGTTTTGTATTTTTTATGCATTCTACCAAGTACAATATGAAATTAATGTGAACTTGATCAATTGCCTGGTTTGGGCTGGACCATTCGAAAACAGTTCGCCTCTCACAGCGTCCGCGCAGGTTACTATCCCCAATATTTCATGTCAGTGCTGTAGATTGCAATATTAGATTTCAATAATCTTCTAGAGTGAGGGAACTGGCATGGGCTACACATTTACGTTTGTTGACCTGTCAGGCACTTGTGCACATTAGATTTGCCAAGATTTTTACAAGATTTGCGTCTTTTGAAGCTGGTGACTTTATAAGACACATCGTTTCTTTGAGTGAGCAAGTGTGATATACAAATCTAAAGATCATTGATAATTTGCAATAGTTGATATCTGATGCAGTCTCTTACTACAATACGATATATAATTAATCTACTTGTCTAGGGAATTACCAAAGTCGCAATTAAACACTCAAAATTGTATCCAATGTCAATGTTTAAATACCACTGGAAAGTAATAAGTATTTTCGTGAAATGGGAAACTGTATCTGTCAACATGTTGACAGATACAGAAAACTAATTTGACAACTGAAGATAACTGGCTGCTTACTCCTTGTCGCTAATGGAGTCTCAAACATGATACATTTTGCCTAATGCTGTACATGTATTTAATGTAAGATTGCCATAGTTAAATTAAACGCAAACAAAAACATTTTCATTGCCTTTTATGAATATTGAATGCTATTACAAAGTGGCGATCGACATACAAGCGTGATATAGATGTAAGCGTCGTTAAAATAGTTAGTGTCATTCTATTGTTC
This sequence comes from Urechis unicinctus, assembly GCA_034190875.2. Classification (NCBI taxonomy): domain Eukaryota; kingdom Metazoa; phylum Annelida; class Polychaeta; order Xenopneusta; family Urechidae; genus Urechis; species Urechis unicinctus. Next base: position 72,347,598 of record CM067354.1, on the reverse strand, counting down.
TACAAACACGATGCAATTGGCTGTAGCACAATTAGTTTGCTGAACTTTGGTTTTAGCTAGTCAAACGTTCATCATTTGAAATTCTATGTGTTTGCTCTATATAAGTGATGGTCGGAAAGGACAGGCAAAACCTCGTGTGTCAGTTGACTGCATAGCGTATAGCTCATCGGAAAAGTGGTTTCAACGTACAAGATAGAAAATTGGATTTTAACAGACTATCAAATATGGCATGAGTTTTATAGTTGCTTATTTGGTGAAACTGAAACGTTCATCTCTAAGCAGTCTCAAGCCAATGGTTTAATCTTTGAAGTTAATAGAACTGTAGAGTGGTTAGATTTGTGCAAACCGTTCTGTGTTAGCAGAATTTAATCTCCTAATGACAAACATTAAAAGTAGAGTCAATCAAATCGATCACGTCCATGAGACGGAGTAGTCCCCATTCCAATCCTGCCATTATACAACTACAGCCAAAACCGTCGTAAGTTCTTACACTCTTCAACATGATACTCCTGTCATTAATATTGTTGTGCCATGTTATAAAATTATAGAAGAAAAGTTTGAGTAAAATAACCCCGATTCACTATATCAGTTTAGCCATCATTAATTAATAAGCTTTGGGATATTTATGCGCTCTCTTCGTCGGGCTTGGCCATGTTGTCGCGCACATTCGGCGACGTCAGAGGTTAAAGCCTTACTCCAGATGATTTGTTGTTCACACCGCGCTTGCTGCATTGAAGGAATAAACATTTGAAGCAGCGAATTAGGAACTTCAGGTCGCCGAAAGACGCAAAGCCGTCTGGTTTTCCGCGAGAAAGAGACAAGACCAATGAAAACGCTGACAAGTAACAGGTCAGTGGCCGGTCTTGTCGGATAGTGACAGTGAACTTAGTTCATTTAATTTCAAAATTAGGTATTTACCACAGAACCTCCTTTTTCAATCATTATGATTGATTGATGTTTATGATGTGTATCGAGTTATCTTTATGTAGTTTATCTGACCTTTATTCTACCTTGAAGAACACTGTAAGACTAATATGCAGGTAGTGTGTTGCTGTCACACAACTTGGCTAAAGTAAAGTTATAGTCATGGTGGGTGACTTGTCAGGGAGATCCCTAACTGGGGTCATTGTTTTAGTGTAACTTAATAGAAATAAAGTTAGTTTCCATATCTGAGCCCACACATCATGTCATTTGTCGGTCAATGCTCTAAATATATACCAATTTTCAAAGGATTCTGATGTGGTCTTTTGTATTAACAATAATGTGACCAACTGCGCAATGTCTGATGATCGGTAGAAATGGTGATGAAACGGCGTCAGTTATGCAGGTCAATTCCCCATGCTCCATGCACTATGCTACATGCTCGTTATAAGCATTGATATAACGAGTACGTCCAGATCAATTGCATGCCATGTATTCGCTACCAACAAACCCTTCCAATGCACCAGCCGATCACTGTATTGGATCTCAAGCTGTTGCAATGCTGCTTTACATATCTTTCTTCTTCGACAAGATTACCAGACCATACAGGCTTCCATTAAACATCAAGTTAAATCACACAAGATCTGCGTGTATATCAAGCGCATAGATAGCCATGTCGCAAACGATACTTAGAATAATACTTTAGTTTTGGAGCTTCTCACAATGACACATTCAACAGAAAGGTCATGTCGTGCACAATCCCAGGAAGTGTTTGCGCGCATGCCATGCGAACCGGCATCTTGGTTTGGAATGCAATTATCCATCAATTTGTTCGAGGCTTATATTTTTTTTCGAAGCTCATTTACCATCCGTAATATATGGTCACCGAGCTTTATATGCTTTTTCACACATTCAACATAGGTCATCCTTTCGCATGCCTATAATTATTTTACTGATAATAATACGCGTTGACACCTGCAGCTATTTGATGCACACACAAACTATCTTTTGTACAATTGTGATCGCGACAAGGTCACAGTCAGTAGTAAACTAATTGTTGGCATTGTCAATGTAAAGGTTGTGCAGCCTCTTACAATCATTAAACCTGATATTATGGGTAGAGATATTGCTAACCACAAGAGTGTGATGACAGAGATAGAAAACGTTTTGACTTTATTCACTAACCCTAACCCTAATCGTTATATTGAGTAATGCTACAATTCACAATTGTAGGCGGTGCTTTGTGAATATATATTGTGTTCTTGGCATAAAACCGCTCCTCTAAATATTCGCATCCAATATAAAGGTCGATCTATATGTAGTTGCAATCAATGTCTATTGTGCCAGAAATTGGATTTCATCTCTGCACGGGATTACGCAGTTCCAAGCGTTATTTTGTATTATGAATATCATGTCCCTTGTTTTTGCTACATCGCAAGCGTATTGAAAATATCTCGACGAAGAAGAATTCTGGTTGAAGTCGTCCAAGTGTCAAATATTATGCTAGATATATGATTTTTTTATTAGCATTGCAAACAGCTTATTTAATTACGTTTTTTATCGTATTAGAATAGTAAACCTATTTGAGAGCAAAAGCCGGGAGTATTTAGCAAGCGTCAAGGAGCAGCCCTTACACGCAATTCATTAGCGCTGTAAATTGTGTCAATAAGGGAAATGTTTTCTACTGTAGCCTCTTAAGCGTACCATGTTTCCGCAAGCATACAGGGGTGAGGTTTAATGTGCTAGAGTTGGGTTGATTATGAGACTTATTCAAAGAGTTTATTGCTACGCTAGGAGGGTTCACTCCGACAAGCTGTATGGCCATGATAAAGGATACGCCCGTTATCAGGCCATGGAACTGTTGATCTAACGTCTAAGGGCATTGCGTCTGTTAAAGATATGGAGACATCTCATTGGTCGAGGTAACCACGTGGTTTTAAAAGACGCTAAGTACCACGATTATCACATGTGGTGTCTGTACATATTTTCTCTTTCGGAGGCTTGAGTGAACCCTCTTAGCGTTTGTAAGGGCGTGATACCTATCTTGGCACCATCTCCTTTGTACAAAACTATGATAATTCAGTAGATGTAGATTATCTCCCAAATCTACGCCTTACCACTATCATTGATTTCTCGTTAGACCTATTCCTAAAAAGATGTCAATGGTAACAACTACAAATAGGTTGCAGTTTCGGCATAAGCCGCCTGCCAGACCTATAAAACATGTGTGATAATTTTATTGCAGCTCTACGAATTAAAGTTTGCCGTTAATACAATGAGCGAGTTTCACTCGGCTCGTTATTGTACTACATCGCATTAAGTGCGCTTAAGATGGCGTTATGACGTCCGTAGCAGTCATTGACAAAATGCACGAGACTAACTGCTGCAATATATCTTTCCAGATCTTCGATTGGGTTGGGGTAAGACTTATCCAAAGAATGATCCATGCGATATGATCATTGTTTTATCACATCGACTGTATATATTCGCTGCCATTTGTGACTCTGCAGAGCGTCAGTATGGGCTTAGTTTGCCGTATGATTTTACTCTATGGGATAATCCGTATTAGGGAAGCCGATATGAGAATGTGGAAAATCCATAAGTCTAATATGGAGATTGTGTTGTTCGGGAATGGGAGTTTGGTATTCATTAAGCAGTTCATGGTATGGGTGACGCCGTATATGATCAATTGACAAAATGCACGGCCATTGTTCAGGGTCATGTTTCTGAGGTAAAGGGGTGAAAATTCGACTAATCCGGGTGAATCAGCATTAGCGCAGCTTTTATCCAAACTCAGGCTAGGTTCACCAGCGTGCATCAGTTGTATAATTGGATTCCACTTCGAACAATGTAGCTGGAACAATATTGAATCATAGCTTTCACATTTACTGCACTGGCTACCATTGTGAACCAGTAGGCATCTGAATAAGTGGTCACAAATGGAAGAGAAAGGTGCTAAGTGCACTGTTCATTGCATTATATGAGAGGAAAGTCTATGTCCTTAGTCTGTAGGTTTGTTCATATACCCAACTTGCTTATCAATGCTTATCTGGATTGAAAGGATTGATAAAGTATAAATACAATTACAGTTAAACGCTCCGTTTGGCTTAAAGGAACGTCGTGTTCCATTGAGCGCTGCATATTTTATATATATATATATATATATATATATATATATATATATATAGATATATATATATATATATATATATATATATATATATATATATATATATATATATATATATATATATATATATATATATATATATATATATATATATATATATATATATATATATATATATATATATATATATATATAGGCTTATATAACTAAATACTTGTTCATTTCAACTAACCTTACAACCAGTTCAACATCGTACTGTAACCAATACAATGTGCTATTTATGGTGAATAAGGTTACCATTGATTACCGAAACAATTTACAGACTGAAACTACTTGTGTTTATAACTTTGAATCCTTATTTAATTCACCTAACCATACAACCAGATCAACATCGTGCTGCAACCAATACAATGTGCTATTTATCGTGAATAATTTTGAAATATCAGAATGCATATATTACCGAAGCAATTAATAGGCTGTTTTTACAACTAGATATGTGTGAAAACCGGTGATGAAGCTTTATCATTTTGACTATTTACGATGCCTCGACGTGGATTTAGAATTGGCAAGAACGTGACAATGTAGCGAAGTGTTTCATTTCTTGCCAAGACAGTGTTCACAAATCGTAAGAGGTATAGTGGATATCCGCATAATTCATATGAATCTTCATGATTAATACATTTCGACCACACAGAGAAAGCATTTTGTTGCTTTGCTGTCTCCTGAAAAGTGGCAAATCTAATTTGTACTGCCTTAGCAAGGCCATTCAACAATGGATCACAGCATGTTTGCTGTGAGCCATTATAAAACAGGGCATATTTTAGCAATATATCAGGGAATCTTTTGACGAAGCTAATAGCAAAAAGTGCCCTTTGTTGTCAATTAGTGGTCCCTGATCAGTAGAATGGATTCTGCAAGATGACAATAGGGGCCTAAAGAAGCATCGGGGTTATATATAAACATTTAGCGATGTCTGCAAATATTTTGCACCGGACAGATGCCCAGTGATTATACACATTCCACACCCGACTTCCAATGAATTTCACAAATTCTTAGCATCTACAGATACCAACAAAAATGCCGGAATTAGAAATGATTTACCATGTATAGTTGGCATTTAAATTACCCCATAACTGACGAGCAGGACGACTTACGGTCGTCGTTTGTAATTTGACACTGTCATAAACATTAGTAATATCTTTCTCATTGCAGTGACTGTTCATTCGAATGGACAATTTCAAAGGTAAGAATTCTGCTGATAGTGAGTTTTTCACATGCGGTCTGGGGATTTGCACAAGCTGCTTAAGGTTTTATTTACGTTATTCAATTCACACATGCAACCAGGCATATGTGGTTTGCAATGCAATTGCCTTTGTTTGCACGTCAGCATCGTACGAGATCCTGAGAGATACCATAAAGGTCGGATCTCGATACCATTCATTTTACTTAGAAAAACGTCCGTATGGTTTTGTAAGAAAAGTATCTGATCTGTACTGTAAATGATGACATGATTTGCTTCACACAAATGACTTATTACCATCTTAAATGCTATATCTGGTGGTGCTCCTAGTCATTTGTTATTGTAAGTAAATGTATACCTTTGACATTTGTAGAACAAATAAGACAAAGGCAGACCCTGTTGATTATGTAATGGATTCTTACATCACATCATTCTTTTCCAAGGAATGGTGGATATAGTAATAATATACAACAATTCATTTTCTCAGTTGACTATATAATCTGTCGGCACCTGAACATCAGTGCTTTTTGAAGGTCGTTTTATTGCCAGAAGCCAAACACTATAAGAACCACCAACAACAAAAGGAATTAAGTTTCCCCCGACTGCTAATGGGCTACGTGATTACAGACAGGCCTCACCTGCCGTGATTTCACAGCAATGTTAACTACGAGTGTGTATTAGAAACAATCGATGTGATTGGTGACGTCAATAGCGTGGTAACTAATGACTATGTTGTTAGAGCTTATACAGCATGGTGCATACTACATCGATGATAGATCCTAATATGACAGTAGCAAAAGTAGCGTATAAGACGATATAGAATTGAGCTGACACGATTGAATTGCTATGGTCGCATGTGGTCAGAGGGATAACATACATGTTATCATCACCACAACTTCGTTGAGAAGCAAGAGTTAGTCAGGCGCTAGTAACTTATATGCCCCGTGGAACAGAACATTATATTATCTATCCACGATGTTGAATGAGTTGTGCCAGAGCTATGGTGAAGTTGGTGATCTTATGGTGGAGGTCAATTGTTCCATTCTGATAGCATGCGATATCGGATGCATCGGGAATTTTACAACCAAAACTACCTGTAGTAAGTATTGTTCACCACTTCGTGCCAATATAATTGTCCTTCCGATTTTGCTTTGTTGCTTAAAAGACCCGATTGTAACCCATTTCTTGTATCAGCAAACGTTCCATCCGCAACGTCTATTGAAGAGAAATCAAATGAAGCAATGGAAGTTGATTTCGCTTTCTATTACTAATATTTTCAAAACTTTCCTTGCATGGTAACTTTTATTACATCGGGAAGTAGTATATAATGATGTAAAACATGCTGCCAGTTAACGCCGTAAAACATGCTGCATGTAAATGCCGTAAAACATGCTGCACGTTACTGCCGTAAATTTGCACGTTAATGCCGTAAATACGTCGTATTGTGGTAAAATCCACTTGGTCCGTATTATTACACTCTCGTCAAGTTTGAAGTTTTCTAATCGTCTTGCCAAATCCATTCTCGAATTATGGCTGTATGTGCAAAAAGCGTCAGTTAACAATCCTAAATGTGAGCAGAATACGACCAGCAGTAGCCTCATATTGCAGCAGTTTTGTGGACAGATGACCTTATAATCCTCTATTCTATTCACCTACGTAGCCCATGAACAATGCAACTAACAGCCTTCTACGTCGTTTCTTGTATAATGAGTGAACTAGATTGCGTTAAATAATAGTACAGAGAGTACTCTTTCTGGAACATAACGGCATATATACTTCCATATTGCTCTTCTTCTAGAAATAACTAGACATATCTACATTTATGGCTCAATTAAACTAATCAAACAGTCAATTGTTGTTGCATTTATACGTTCATATGGAAGCGAACCGCGAGAACGCAGCTTGGTGTTCTATTGCAAAGAAGAAAGTAGTAGCCGTTTATATGTATGACATCTAGTGATATTGGACTCCGGTAAAGTACACATCCCGCAGCTTCAATGCACATCATGAAGGCAAGCTCATTGTCGACCAGTGCGCTCAATCACCTAACGTATTGTTTCATGACACTCCTAGCGAGTTACAGTGAGCACATTCGATGATTTGCAGCAGGCTACATAGTATGGGATGTAAAATATCGAAGTACAGCAATCATTTGAAACATAACAACCAGCCAATTATACAATGAGCCACGTGGCATTGAGCTGCTATAAGTATACTCTACCTGAGAACAACTTGTTGTCATCCAATGTGATATCCAATGTCGAAGGTCGCGACATCGATTTTCATTTCGCACCTGTTGTTGGAGAAGCGATAGGTAATGGACACATCTGGCTCGACATTATGCTTCGATTATAGGCAGGTGACATATCCATACGTACAGAGGGCTTTATTAGTGCCGACAATACTAGTCGGATGTCTTCTATAAGATATAGCTCTAGGCGTTAACGAAGCATGCATTTAGATAATACTCCAGATGTAAGGTGTTAGATTTGAGAGTTCACCATTTAGTTAATATAATTTGACAGGCAAATCATTCTGTTGAGTGAGTGTATTGGTCATAGCTGTCCAACAATCTTGAAAACGGGATCAAAGTAAATTGCTTTGTAATAGTTCAGCAAATTTGACTCTTATCCGAAAAATGTTTTGCGACACATGATCGGCCCTAAGCCAACTTGAACCAATCACGTTACTGAACAAAGGAGGCTTGATTTCTGGAAGAACCTACATGCGACAAGCTGCGTAAATTATTTTGTCTATAAATATTGCCAGCGCATATATAAATGACGCACACAGTATGATTGCTGGTTTGTGTCAGACAATTACTTAAACTAGCAAACTTGATTGTACAGAACGCTGGATGCTGCATGTTTTAATTCTGATATTAGATACGCCTTGTCAGTATTGGTTATTGATTTGATCCTGCGTTTTTAAAGGATCACAGCCTTAGCAATAGGCGTATTACGGTAGCGGTCACATGTATCATAGTTACATGGGGTTGGGCATGATGTGTAGACAGAACAATTCATTGCACAACTTTGAAATCGTATATATCGTTACAAGACCAGTGTCTAATGACACGCAGATATAGCAGGTTATCGGCTTCACTAATAAAGGTCTATTCCTATACACAGGAAAGAATGCATTGAGCCATCGCAATTGCAGGCCATTCAGACCAATACCGTGTCAATAATTGCCTGCAATTCGGCACTGCCTATGAAATACTGGCAGCCTCGAACATTCCACTATTCACAAGCAACGGAATGATTGATTACATGGAAACGCAAAACAAGTCACCTTACAAGTCACCTATGTCTGACCAACATATAAAAAAGTATTGGTTTTAGACAAATGGTTGAAAACGCATGTGTGAAGGTTCATCGAACATTACATATGACATAAATGTTGTTGTGGTGACTGGTATTGTTTGTCTAGTCCTGTTAAATGGCTGCTGCCCATGATGCTTAGGGGAAACATCTCATGTCGTTCACAATCATGACACGTGGTTTTAAAGTAACATTATCGAGAGCAAGCCCAACAAGTGGATTTGAGATTTCCTCATAACAAGCATCTATAGTTAGTAATGCATTATCAACTCGTTCTGTTTCTAATTCAAATCGGATTGAGGCTAAAACTTTATATGGCACGATGAAAAGACCATTTTGGATATCTTGTTTTGATATGTTGCATAAGAAATATAACTGTATAGGCTTTGAGGATGGTTGACATATGTTTGTCATTTGGTGCCGGTTTTGTTCAGGTTCTTAAATGATTCGAGCGTAACCTTGTATTTCTGAGCACTAAACTATTTATAATTACAACTGGTCGGATAACAACCCTAGCATTATTCATTCATTCTCTAGTATTTCAGCTTAAAGTCCATCTATTTGCAGCTTCGATTGTGTAAAGGATCTGCACAATGTCATATTGGGTTTATTTTTCACGTCCGGTCGAAATTATGTAGCGCAACTTACCTGATGTCATACAGGAAAACGGGGACTTGTCTTATGGATAATCATTTTCAATCCGATCCAAATATGAAGTTTTCTCATAGTTATGTTAAAACCTCTTTCGTGTGACATGCAGCACAAGACGAGCGATAATGTGCCATTGACGCCTATTACAGATGGAGTTAAAAACCACAATCTATGTTTCCCTTCTTTTACATCGGGAGAAGACATGGTGTGATGTTCAAATATGAAGTTTTCTCATAGTTATGTTAAAACCTCTTTCGTGTGACAGGGAAGGAGCAGCAGACGCCTCATATTGCAGATGTTCATTTCACAGCTGATCTAATAATCCTCTATTCTATTAACTTATGTAGCCCACAGCATATTTCAGCCTTCAAAATATCCTTTAGAAATTAGTAAACAACGTTAAGTATTCGTTTAACAGGATATTTATAGGTTTGTTTTGAAAAGGACAAATACTTCCACATTGACGTTCTGCCATGATGATCTATGTCCATGGCTTTGGTTTATTATATATTGACATATTGGTTTAGCCAGTATTTTGTTTTTTTTTTTTTTTTTTTTTTTCTCCAGTCAAGGTTTTTCGGGCTCTTCTCCGGAACGGTTTAACATATCAACATGAAATTTTGGGGAATGATCGATCAAGTTGAGACACAACTGGCGATCCAATTTGACGCGCATGCGCAGTGTTGGAGGCTTATGGGATGGATTTTTCGTCGATTTTTTCCCCCATTTTCTGTAACTATCTCCTCCATAACTACTGCGGTTACGAACATATGAATTATATGGTTGTAACAAGCAATTATCGTAGCATGGAATAGGCGAAAAAAATACTTATTTTCACCTTTTGTACTTTGTATATGACATGTATTTTAGGGTACCTATCGCGATTTTTGCTACGACTTCTCTCCTCGCTGATATCTCTGAAACGGCTGTATTTACGGACATGAAATTTTGTCAGTATATAGAACTTGGCCTCGTGATAATGATTGTAACAGTATTTTAGCATTCACAGTAACAAAAAACAGCAAAAAGGACGATTAGTTTCAAGGTTTTCTGCTGCAGCAGCTTAGCGGCAGGCTAACAGCAGTTCGTGTTTAAGTAGGCCAAATCTTACGTAATCGACCAAAGGCCTTGGCTGGGTTTGCATTGACTTGGGTAGGGGGTCATGTCAAAACAGGCCAAACCTTACGTAATCAATCAGCGGCAGCATTCATCGCTTTCGCGGTGTATTGACTTGGTTTAGGGGTCATGTCAAAACATCTAAGCGGCAGCAGCATGTGATCTTATGATAGTGCGCGTTACCAGCTATTATCGGTCCGTGTATATACTGTCTTTATGTCTCAGCGACAGTGTGCACTGGGATGTCCCGGTGCAATCAAAGCGGGTATATATACGCAAACACGCATACACGCATCCGATCCGAGCGCCGAGCAGCTATCTATAAATAGCATATATGTGAATATATATATATATATATATATATATATATATATATATATATATATATATATATATATATATATATATATATATAATATATATATATACATAGATATAGAGAGACATATATATATACATATATATATATATATATATGCATATAAATACATATACACACGGTTATCCGATGCCAAGCTTCGAGCGCCGATATATATATATATATATATACAGGGCTAGAAATTAGCCCAATATTTCACCGGCCAGTCGGGCCGGTAACCTTGAAATTCTACCGGCCCTACAAATTTTCTACCGGCCCGACATTTTCAGTGTAATATAGTAAAAAACAAAAATGTACGCGTTTTTATTGTTTTTAAATATTTTATTCTAATATTAAATGCAACATTCAAATCAATATTTACGAACTTGTCAAACCATACAAAAATCAAGCATTTATTAAATGAGGTCAACAGCACAATTTTCCAACACACACATACTTTTCCTCATTTACATCATCATCATCACTTCTTATATATAGTATGCGACCTCTTAGTCCTGAAGGCACGACATCTTCAGAAATGTTGTACCATTAACAAATCGCATGCAGTTATATAGGTATGCTTACTGACGGCTTGGAAGTCAACTCGCAAGAAACGCCACGCGCGTTACGAAAGTCTAAACAACTGTAGGTGGGCCTATCGTTATAAATGCAATTAGAACGTACTGCATTCGCAAAGCAGACGCGGAAGAAAAGTCACGAGGAGAGCGCGAAGAAAACATCGCGCGCGTATGGGTGATGTTACGTCTTTCCGTCGCGTCACTTACAACTGTTACTGGCGCGAGAAGAGTTGACTTGTCTTATGAATACCATTCACAGATGATACATGGTAAATCGAATTAATGAATTAAAATAAAAATGCCTTTATGCGATGGAAAAGCGGTTACATAAAATTTGTCAACAGACAGGAAATGGGGAGTCTCGTTGATTCGTTGTTGCCAAGTAACCGTTCGACTTTATTCAGGTCAGTAGGTGCATGTTGTATTCAAATACGAGAGGCTGCCATTAGATAGCTTGGGAGGGAGTGTGGTGGGCTTTTGTCCTTGTTCTTGTCTTCACACCAGATACCGTGATGGGTCAAAATTATACACTGACTGCAGCCAGCTGATCCCTGATCTATGGATTATAAAGTCTTCCCAAACAATCAAGGCACGTTAGTTGTATAAATTTTTTCTGTGAGCCTATCTATGCCATCGGTATATTAAACAGTTTACTTTCAGTTTATACACTATAGATCAATAAATTATGCAAGACATGATAGTATACAGCCGGGAAGCTTTCTTATCTCGTGTGTTTGTCGGGTTTATGGTTCAAGCGGCGCTTAATCACGCGAGCCCCGCTGCTGTTGTATTGAACTGGGCGCGAAAAAATCTACCCGCCAGTCGGGCGGGTGGTTGTGATTATTTACCCGCCCGACTCAAATTTCACCCGCCATTGGCAGGCGGGCGGGTGGTAATTTCGAGCCCTGTTATATATATATATATATTCATATATATTTTTTTTAGAGATAATATTGTTTGTGGTATATTGTTGGTACCGTATTGCTGGTCGTCCAGGCTTGCCGTTGAAGAAGCCGTTGGCGCATGCCGTTGGCGCTTGTGCCAACTCAAAGAAGTCCTAACCTTACGTAATCGACCAGTAACGTGGGTGTGTGCGTGTTTGTGTGCATCGAAACATATTCGTATTTAGCAACTAAGCTATGTACGACTACAATTGAGTAAATTACTCTAAACTGGTCACTGCTACGGAGCACGTCGTCCTCAAAGGATCTTTTACATCCCTTTTCAAAGATGTGACCACCATTTGTACGTGATCATCCGAGTCACGAGTCAGGTTGTCACACCTTGGAGTCGAACCCACAGCCTGTGGATCAAAAGGGCAAAGCAGTAAACCACCAAGCCACTGAGACCGGCTTAGTGCCATTCCCTCGGCTTTTTATTGACTTGGTTAAGGGGTCATGTCAAAACATCTGCTAAGGGGTCATATCAAAACATCTAAGGGGCTGCAGCTTGTGACATTTATCGAAAAATAGTGCGCGTTACCAACTCCCCTCGCTGACATCTATCGTAAACGTGTGCTGCGCATAGGGTTTCTTAACAAGGCGCAATCACAGACCCGATTGCTTGCCATTGGAAGACTTGCCGATGGCGTGCCTGCCGAATCTAGTTGTTAATTGTTATTGTTGCTGTAATGGATGAAATGGAAATCATATATCCATATTGGTATTGCATTCCCAACATATTATATAGGTTACCATCGATTTAATCACGTATTTCGAGCTTTTCTATTCATTCATATCGCGATGACAAAGAGCAACGTACATGGGTACCTACGGTAACAAAAGCCAGTCGCTCATAGTATTGCGATAATTTTAACGTTACACATAAATAGCATTTGTCAAGCAATTGATGTGCAACGGTATTCTGTATGTACTATGTCATCTGTTAACTATGTATTTATAACAATGGCAAACGTATTCGGTTACTGTTTTGAGTCTCATGTCAAATGAAATGTGTAGTCAATGAGTATCATAAAGACGATTGCTTGTTACCATTGCGTTTTCGCAGACTTCACCGAGATGTCTTATTAAAAACCTTTCCCTTCTTTCTAATCGCATGCATGCATTCGATATTCTCATCACTGTTGTATAGCTTAATATTCAACTGACAGGAGTAAAGCAGGGACCTTTGATGAATATTGTGTAGCAATATATCGCATATAACAAAACTTGACGCCAAGTAGATTTAATGCATATTAAGTAGTAGACCTGTCTTGATCACACCCGAGGCAGTCAGTCTGTTGGATATAACTCCTAAAAAGCGAGGAGCCTTTCGAGTCTGTTTAACCTGACGCATTACCTCGACTTGCTACCCACAACAAAATCAGTTCTATGAATATTCTATGAAAAAATTCATTTGTTGATTTAAGAAATGGTATATCGATTCATCCATTTCATTTGTGGTCTTGTTTTGTGGCTCTCTTTAATGCTGTTCTTACCATAGTAAACAACGTGTTTCGTATTTTGGAGTGTTCTATTACCTCATGGTTTTGAAGCAAAAATGTGTGCATCACATATACCCGGCAATGTCGGTATTTTTCAGGTTAAATAGCTTATATCATCAGTTTTTAGTTTTGCATCTTACCGCGTCATTTCCAACTGTCAGCTTAAAACTTCGCTTGGGTTTCGAGCCAATCCTAATCGGTCTGAGATGTTGCGGGATACCACCAGATAAACCTAAAAAACATTGGCGCTATCCAATGCTGAACCCGGCACAGCGCCTATCAGCCTACCCAATATAGAGCAAGTCATTTCCATCATGCACACAGTCTCATGTCTGCTTCTCAATAGCGACCCATAGCGCTGGGTGTTTAGAGCTTTTCACGGCTTCGAAAATGGAAGAAAACAAACCTGTTAATTAAACACTCGACCATTGTGCAATTCAAATGAATTTGTGTCTATTCATAAGCCACGTGGAATAGACGGTCGGTCTTCACGTAACCCGTCTTCCGAGGCAGCATTGTGATAATGCAGTTTTTATGAATTTTCTCACAGAATGTGCAATACAAAAGCTTACAGAGATAAGAACCGTGCAATTCCTGTTGAGGGATTGAGTTACCAAACGCGTATCCGAAGCTTTGCAGTACGACTAGTGTGTTTGGGAAATAGCGTATCGCTTTATATTAATCGATTGAAACTTTAGCCCCGCCAACAGAGACAGCTCGCCGCCATGCCATTAACTGGCTGTTATTCCACTCTGCGTCTTTTGTTGTCTTTCTGCTCCGTAGCATTCCACGCACAACTTGGACGTGACATTTCGATTCTGATTTCAGTGATAAGTGCTTCGTCGTATCAAGTGTTACTCTAATGCGTTCACAAAGGCAAACATTTACTGTTTGAGTGATGTGTGAATTGGGTTTTGCTGTATGTGGGACTGTGATGGTCCTGCAGACTATTGCAAGAATGTTCGCGTATCAATGAGTACCAGTAAATCCCGCCGACATCACGATAGCATGGAAGAGTTAACAGAACTATAAGTTAATGACGAAAGGGTCCTAAGACATGAGCTCAACATAACAAATAGCGTCGTTCCTCTCTGTCCAGGAAAACGACGCATGCGTGCCTTGTAGTATCCCCGCTCTGGGGTGTTTAACTGGGCTCTACAGCAGCAGTAACATGCAGCTCATTATCGCTGTAAATTCCCTAAATAAGCGAGATGTTTTATATTGTAGCCTTTGAGGCGCACCTTGTTTGTGCATGCATAGAGTGGGGTTGATTATGAGTGCAGTTCGCCTTTTATAAGTCCGATATACCAATGTGGGCAACAGCCTTGTTGCACAACTTGATTCAGTAGATAAAGATCACCTCGCCAGAATCCCATGAGTGAGGCCACTTGAAGACCGATTTCCGCCGAAAACATAATGTATCCGCTCCATTGTTGACTGGAGTTAATCTCACTAATGTGTTGCACTTTGGGCCAAGCCGCTCATGTACAAAGAAGGCTAACTTAAGAACTAGGATAATTTCATTTCGTTTTGCAGACTTTATCTGTCCCATTGCGCAACATTACAAAGGGCGAATGGCATCCACCTCGTTATTGATGTTTATCGAAGCAACATTCCGCTAAGAAAGAATATCAAACGAGGTATTGTGTGCTTTTATGGTAAAGAGAAAGGAACATAATTTTAAAAATTGCTATAATTAAATCGCAGAATAGCGTTCGACTGAATTACCTTATATGTACGAGAAAATGTTTATAGATATCGGGGAGTTTGTTGATTAGGCGTTAATGGCAGGAGATCACCGTTAATGATTGTGCTGGAATAATCGTTAAAATGTGTTTCATCTGTGATACAATAACATCAGTTCAGTCAATAATCTTGTTCCTTGCAAAGATGTGCGTGGAACACATAATATGAATAGCCTACTTATAGTCACATGTTTAACAGCGAAACATTATGAAAAACGTCTACAAACGAAGAGTTTTGTTTTATAATTGTATCGATATACTGTGCATGATAGCTGGATGGGTATATGCGTGGTGTGGCGAAAATAATCTATCTATACATATCTCTCTGGCCGCATTATCATTTACCCGCTTTGTCAGAAACTGTTTGTCAAAATATTTAATGCAAGGATGGAAATTGATATTCTATGTTCGCTCATTGTCTGGCTGAACGTCACATTAAACAATATTTATTATGATTTAAAAGAGCTGGAGCTGGCGTTATATATTGTGTCGTGACAGCGTGCAACGCAATTAGCTATGACGCGTATACTGCCAGAATGTCAGGACATGATAACAAAGTCAGAGTAATATGGGTGTTCTATAACACAGCATGCTGAAGACCCTTTCTCTGAACAATATCGGAAATATGGGATGAATTATAAACTTACCGATACAATTGGATATCTACAGTATGCATTTTCTGAGGCAATGGCAAGTGATACACAATAATAATTGTATAGAATCTGCTACATTGATAAACTGCCTATACGCGTCTGTAATTGCAAATGCCCTGCTATCATTTATGTATGCTCGGTTTTAAGCAAATATAGAGCCCTGCTATCATTATATGTATGCTCGGTTTTAAGCAATTATACAGCAATGCTATCATTAAATGTATGCTCAGTTATAAGCAAATATTGAGCCCTGCTATCATTTATGTATGCTCGGTTTTAAGCAAACAAAGAGCCCTGCTATCATTTATGTATGCTCGGTTTTAAGCAAACAAAGAGCCCTGCTATCATTTATGTAAGCTCGGTTTTAAGCAAACAAAGAGCCCTGCTATCATTTATGTAAGCTCGGTTTTAAGCAAATATAGAGCCGTGCTATCATTTATGCATGCCCGGTCTTAAGCAATTATAGAGCACTGCTATCAATATATGTATGCTCAGTTTTAAGCGATTATAGAGCTCTGCTATCATTATATGTATGCCCGGTTTAAAGCACATTAGGTTGTTGCCTGGTTGTTATGGTGACACAATGACGACGTTTTTGATGATTACTTTACTCTCGCAGCTCGCTTACACAATACTGACTGCTTATATATAGACGCCATACTGCTATATATCCCAAAAACCCTTAAGGGAGGTCAGCGACTCACCAAGAGCTTGTAAACTCAATATATATTGTACCCTTGTGGCACTACTCTTTATTGATACGGGCATTCAAAACCCAGATGTTGTATTGATTATTTGTTGGTTGATCCTAGTGGCTATTGCTTAAGTCAGGGTGATCACAGTAGTTCGAAATAGCGGAATATCATTCCCCATTGGTTAACTGAAGATATCAATGTTCATTGATATATTGTATATTGAGCAGATGCGATATCGACCGAGAAGCAAAAGGTTTATCAGGCCAACGACCATATATATCGCACTTAGTGTCAGACTAAAGAATGTAGGTATACGTGGATTGAATTTGTTATTTGGAGACGGAGACGGCCATCTAAGCAACACCCGGCAGCAGTATATCTGTGTGGTATGTTTACATGATGTTTTATGTGTCCGTATCTACTAATTGCACATTCTATCTGAGCGAATCACACGGGAATAATGTTGCTTGATGTCTGACAGAAGTCTACAGCATCATTTCTGTGATGGGTTTCGTAGCTGCCCAACCTCTAGACGATCGTATTCACAGAGCTATCCAACCATCTTTCTCTTTAGACATTTGTCTCCCTTTATCTAGACACGCATCAAATATACATTACGTTATTTTTAGTGTCGTGTGACTAAGCATTCGGATCACACAGAGATCGTCTGGGTAACTGAGATCATTATGGATTCATATAACTGAGCTCTTTTTGCAGCGGTTAAGCTTATAGATGATAAACGAATCCTTGTAGATTTGAACTGGCCAAGTTACAAATTTGCAATGACAATTGTGGGTCAGTTTGTCTAGTCCAAGAAGTCATGATAAAAGCTATATCTCCAAAGTTCATTTCAAGATTGATCAGTTTTCATGTACGATTGATCTTACCTTGAACGTACAACTCTGACATTGAAAGAAATGACTGTTGTACTCTTTTTAAACTTTTTAAAATTGATTATCGCAATAGCCAACATAATCTATTAATAATTGTTCTATGAAAGACATGTCACTACCAATAAATTGCATAGATCCTGCCTACAGTGTCGCGTAATATACAGTGAACAAATCCGTAAATCGTGACGTCTTTTTAGGCTTTCAGCGCAATATGCTATTATGGCGTCTTCAATTTAGAAATAGTACATAATATGCTGTCCTTTTGTGTGGTGCGTGTAGTGTGTATGTATGACATTATCGCCAATAATTGATTTACTTTGAGCCTATACAATAAATCAAAATTAGGTGATGAATCATAGCATAAATTTCAAACACTGCTACACTGGTTCTGGGGAATAGCCAATTATTCCAGTCACATTGACGATAATGCCAAGTTTCATTGGCATGAGATCTAAAGATAATCCTACATGAGAGTGTCCGCTGCTGTTGCATGATTTAGCTCTGGTATAAATTCGGTTTCGGATGCCAATTCACCCACAGACCATCAAACTTTTTGGAACTATGAGTAACATGCTGAACTCTACAGAACCGACATCTTAATACATACTCATTATTGTTCTCAATAAATATAAACAAATAGTATTGCAAGCGTATGTCCATGAGTTGATAATTGATAAATTGTCAAGAGTTAATAATGCATCGAGCCATTTACCTTCATGGCTGCCTCAGCAATACAACATTAGGATAATTTCCCAATACAACTGTATGAAGGGTCGCAATATTTCATGTCGCATCAAATGATGTGCATTACTTTGCATCAAACGGCAAAATATGTGAACTTAATGCTTCTCTCCGCGTTCATGAAGCAACCACGTGTACCAGACGCCCAAAGGTGTCGAGACAAGGCGATAGGAACTATTACATATTGCAAATACTCGTGAAAATCTGCTCGTGCGTATATTCAACCGATTTCGTTTGTTTTGATGTCGAATTGGGATTATATCTAAACTTATATTTGAGCATTGCGTTGACAGTTGATTATAATGGTTGATATCAATCTTAATTGAGCTTTTTTTTGTTTGATAAGGCTGATTGACCAATACATTTTCCGCTTGTCGTAAGGAAGTTATTTAGTTTATTGATAGCTGTACATAGGATATAAGCGATGCACGCAAAGTCCTTTCAAAATTATTTATGAAAAACAAAACATTTAATAATGTAGATTTCTGTGGAGTCCTTTCAAAATTATTTATATGCTACAATCTTTACTTAAGAAAGACTAATACTCCCCTTTTGCTAGGATATAAGCGATGCACGCAAACCCACAAAACTAATAATGTAGATTTCTGTGGAGTCCTTTCAAAATTATTAATGAAAAATCATTGTAACAATTGCGCATTTAAATCATTATTTCAGCAAAATCGATGTCTTATAATTCAGGTATGCCACTAATGGAAAGCATCATCTTATTACAAGGAATGCAAAAACGTCTGTTCTGAATGTCACTTATTGTGGTGCGATGGCGCGGCAGAGATGATTGTAAATCTGTAACAGAATATTGCTTTACCCAATGATTATGCTACAATCTTTACTTAAGAAAGACTAATACTCCCCTTTTGCTACTTTGTGTACGGCAGTGAAGCACTGAAAGTGACTAGCTGATACACATTTTGAATGGCATGGTAGACTAAATCTGACGGTGCTTGAGCTGTAGTGAAGTAGTTTATCATAATATTGATTATTCATAATCTATAATTGAATTTGATTAGCTCAGCAAGGGCGCACTGAGTTCCAGACTAACTTGGTTCCCTACCCACGTATTCATTTCCCGTTGGCCACCTACGCACCCGTCATATCTGCTGAGAAGGCCTACCATGAGCAGCTGTCAGTGGCTGAGATCACCAACGCCTGTTTCGAACCCACCAACCAGATGGTGAAATGCGATCCCCGTCACGGCAAGTACATGGCCTGTTGCATGCTATACCGTGGTAACGTCGTCCCCAAGGATGTTAACGCAGCCATCGCCACCGTCAAGACCAAACGTACCATCCAGTTCGTAGAGTGGTGCTCAACTGGCTTTAAAGTCGGCATCAACTACCAGCCCCCAACCGTCGTCCCCGGTGGTCACTTGGCCAAGGTGCAGCGTGCCGTGTGTATGTTGAGCAACACCACGGCCATCGCCGAGTCCTGGGCTCGTCTTGACCACAAGTTCGATCTCATGTACGCTAAACGTGCCTTTGTCCACTGGTACGCGGGAGATGGTAGGGAGGAGGGTGAGTTCTCTGAGGCGCGTGAGGATTTGGCTGCCCTGGAGAATGATTACGAGGAGGTCGACGTCGACTCTTGTGAAAATGAGGAAAACGAGCAAGAGGAAGAATGAATGTTAACAACATAACTCTAATATATCCGCGAACAACTCCAACAAATAGGCATCAATAAAATCAACTAATTTGGCCAGATGACCCCTTCCCAAAATAGGCTCATTTGTCCACCAGCCATGGCCTACTTCAGGACAGCCCCGGGATCCGTTGGTTGTGGCGACTCATTTGTTGGTATTTGCTAGGCATCAATAAAGCAAGTTTAATCATTTTACACTAAACCTGTGCACGAATTTACTTATCGATAAACAAAACACAATGTTATTTAGTTTAAGCTATCCTCCTGCACATCTTTTTAGGAATGTCAAAGCAATTTTGTCTACTCGCTGAACGAACGTTTTATTGCAAGTAGATACCATATTCATAAACCACTGTATTGTGATAAATCTCTACGGTAGAAAAAATTCTCGAAGAAAATGCAAACGAACGGGAAATGAAACGAGACTTGAGTTGATGTTGGACTGAGATTCTGCCCTCCCTCCTGATCGCATGATAGATCCAACAAGAGCATTTTCTTCCACCAGTGAATCTGACAAAAAGCCACAGGAGAAATTTGCGGCAATTGTCCCTCTGAGGCGTTTCAAATAGTGTCACGGTCCAAATTCTACACCTGAAAAGCATGATACAAAGAAGCCTATCGAGTGAGCTATTGGTCTTTTCGTAAGATCTAGAACTATTTAGCGTAGAAACAACACCAAGCGATCATCTAGAATGACTGTCATCGTAGAAGAGATCAGGTGTAAAAACCAGGTGATATAGATACCTCGTGTGAGGTATGACATATTTACCCCCATCCCCCTTCCCTTTTATTGCAAAACCAAGTGAAGTTGATTCCCGAATAGAGGCATCAATGTTTTTTGGTTGAACAATCGAGGAACACAACTACAGAGTATGAGTAAAATATTTATTAATTTATACATAATGTACAGTACTACATCGGAGTACATATGAAATAATGATAACAAATGAGGAGAAAACATGTTGTATATAGACAATAAGACAAACAGATAAGAAATGTACCCCCTTGAAATTTCTCCCTGAGGAAATTTCAAGGGGGTACATTTCATAATGATAAAGAAAACAGATAACGCAAAATCAATGACATAAAAGTAGCCAAGGCAGCATGTGTGAAAGTCAAATATTCAATTGCTTCTTCACCAGGAAGTACACTCTCTGCAGAATCGTCATCAAGTACTCGAGCGGCTGAAACAGATCAAAATCAGTTATCATACAAAGAATCAATACCTGATTAATAGTGACATTTAACTATAATTCAAATGGGTTGTCAACCATTAGTACTGCCACTATACACAATGCTTGCTTTGTCATTTTTTTGTTCAACTTAAAAGAAAAAAGTCATCTTTTTGTTCAACTTTAAAGAAAAAAAGTCATTTTTCTGTTAAGTTTTAAAGAGAAAAAACCAGCATTTTTTAGTTCAACTTTACAGAGTGTTATCTGACCGGCAGGCGATAGGAACAGGTATCCTGCGAGTGCCAACCATTAAGGTCTGTATACCATTGCCTTGTTCCATTCCATCGGTGTAAGTGTTCACAAAATTCACACCAATAATCTTTCACTATTGCATAGTGCTTCCTCCATTCAAAATATGGCTGCTGCAATTTTGCATTGTTTTTTAACTGAATGAGGTAACGAGTCAGATCTTCTATGGTGGTGAAGTCGTCAACATGAATATATGATCCAGCAGGAGCCAATGACGTGTACGCGTCCCTCCAACCCAGAGCCACGGGAATCATTCCCCGCTTAAAACCTTCCCATAGTTTCTCAGTTACATAATCGCGGCATATACTGTTCTCAAATGCAAAATAAAACGTATGGTTTTGTATTGTTCGATCACACGAGGCAGTGTTCTTTGAGCATGAATGCGTTCCACAATTACCGTATGTATTCACAGGTATATATGTCTGCAATTGGTAAACTAATTCTTGTCTGAGACTTTGTGTGAAAACAATTTGAAACCAACCAAGCGGCAAAATTTTGCGGGTTCCTATTTTCGTTTCCTGGCGGAATGGTATATGTCCACATGTTTTTCTGTCCCTTTCTGGTTTCATTTAGCAGGATAGCTGTACTGTACGAATAAGCTATATCCGAGTCTTTTCGCACCATGCTAGTCCAGTTGAATATATTGTTCCACTGAGTCAACTTTTTCACTTTTTATACCATGTGCCTTATAATGTAATCTATAATAAACCTACATGTGAATACTGTTGGAGACAAAGTTGTTTTTTACCCTATTCATGTTTGTTCCATTGAATAAGTGACTGGACTCTCAATAGGTTAATTATTATAAGTCACTTAAAACACTTTTAAAGTTTCAAGAGTTTAATATGCATTCCACCTCATACAATATGCAGGTAAATAATTCCTTAAAGAAAGAAGAAAACCGTGCACAAGACTACTCATTAACAGAAATGGTGGAAAAACATTGAATCAAGTACAGCATCTTTAAAATAGTCCCTGAAAAACACCTTCAACTTTGAAATCATAGTAGTAATAAAGTCATTATCACGGGCAATTTGAACAATCTCCATACTCTGAGACGTAAACACCACACGATGACAACGTTGACTGTCGTGCAAAACATCTGGCCCTGAATTTGGTAATAATAGTCATGTTGACTGTTAAGGGTCAACTGGTCGTTCTCACTGACCAGGTATGGCACTGAGACAGTAGTGACAGGTTTGTCCCTGGTACTGTAGGGGCACTTGACCTCAACAATCAAGTCATCGGACACAATCCCATCTGGTGAGCATGCGAGGTAGGGGTGAGTTTGGGACACTATGATCCAACACGGCTTGACTTCGGTCCCAGTCAACTCTGCATATTTCCTCAGAGCCACAGGCTCATTACGTATACCGTGGTCAATGGCTTTAGCCCGAATCTGATTGACACGGGTAAGCAACTTCGCCATACGGACCATGTCAGTTTTGCCTGTGGCTTTGCATATCCTGCCAAACTGGGAGGACTGCAGTCTCTTACACCTTTCTGTGTGCCAAGCTTTGTTACTGGCTTGTCCCAGAGTTGTATCCCTCACCTCTTGACACTGAGCTTCTGTGATGTGGGTGATGCCTTCATGTTGAAGGAATTCATCCTGAGGAGGAAGTTTAAAGAAGTCATGGTCATTGGCAATGGCATATTGGTTTGCTGGGGGGAAGAGCTGCAGGATTGGCATGCGGCAGGAGGATGTGGAGGCGAAGTTAATGCACTTGTGCCTGAAGGATGAGGGGAAGTCTGGCATAGAGCGGTAGCTGTATGGCCTGGGGTCAAAGTCGCCATTACGAGAAGTTGCTGACCTCAGTTTCAGGTTCTGAGCCTTGACAGGCGATCCCTTAAACTTTTTTGTCTGATGGAAGGTCTGGAGCTTCTGTGTGCAACTTTCCTCAAGTGTAAGGCTACCAGACACTTTAAAATCCACAAGTGCACACAACACAGCGCACACATGCTTACAGTGTGCCTCTGGGCCCATCCCCGCACCACAATCACACTGGCACTCATTGATGACGCCATGGATGTCAAGTACCACATCAACCTCATACTCCACTGATTTCTTCATCTGTGCACGGCACCGAGCTCTGATGAAGACTTGGTCAGAGTCCAAGTCAGAGGTAGCTCGCAGGGAACGGAGGAATCCTTCAGCGTATAATCCCTTTGCATCTTTGGTAAGCTCTTTGTTGAGCGAGCGGAGATAGGCAATCACCTGGGCCATATCAAAGTAGGGGAGCAGGGTGTCTGTGTTGATATCCCTATACCTGATAATACACAAAAACAATAAACTTGACTTGACTCACTTTTTACTCCAGCAAATGCAGACGTGATGTGATAAAATTCTTACAGCTTATCATTCATAATTGATAATTAATCACTAACAAAAATACATTGGCATCAACAAGTAAGGCTGCAAACAATTAATCAGTATATTACATTGCTCCTTCAGGGGTTTTGATGTGGTATTCCTGTCCCACATCTTCTACTCCATTGAAGTTCTTAATTCGGTCATAAGCTTCAAGCCTGAGGAAAAGATGGCAACACCTTCAATAAACCACAACCGTATTGACTGGGATATACAAGTGGCGATAACAAGCAGTTTTCTAATAATCCCCATACCCAGGCCTCTCCTTGTATTTAACCAAGTAGACTAGAAGGGTTGGGGTCGGAGTAGGAAACGGTAACCCAGTGTTCTGGACATTTAAATAACAACAGCGTCAGATTATCTGATCGAAGAGGGGACGAAATAGTATAAAAACAATTATTAAGAAAAAGGACAGGGTTATTACAGGGAAGGAATTGGGTCATCCCAACGTAAACAAAAAATCTACGGATCCTTGCCAAAGAAACTCAACTTTCAATAAGTTCAATTTTTCGCCCGCTCACTTTCAATTGCTGTAAGGTCAGACGACCGTACTTATCCATCAGTGATGATTTGCTCCAATGTTATCAACGATTTAACTCGAAAGGTTTCAATCCAAAATAACGAGGTCGCGCAGCCTTTTATGGTAAACAGTGTATATCTGAATACGGAGCGGGCGAGGGACCGCATTGCTCCGTGGCGCCGCGTAGCGGATTAAAACTCGAGGTCTCTCAATGTCTTTAAATAGGGTTCACGTAGTGCGGTCTTGTCTATGTTCTAACCGGCTTATGTTGTGCAATCTCGCAGCCATATTGGAATTAAGTCGGAAAAGTGAATTATTCCTACTGACAAGTTGCGGCGATTCCTGATTGCTTATTAAATTGGACTTGTTAAATATAGTTGACATCGTGAAGGTAAGGTTTTATCATACAATTTTCTATGTAGAAAATGCCCACTTCTAGCTGCGCACGACGGTAATCAGGTAACAGCACGGCTAGCCCACTTCGAGAACCAAGAGGGAGCTCCACTTGGTTCATAAGAGCTACCTCAAGTGATTGACTCAAAACGTTCAGTTTATTAATGCAAAACAGCTGTTGTGACGCTCACAAATTTATTTGAAAGGCTGGAGATCAAGTAAACTTTGTGAATATTGTTACATGCATATCAATTATGTACATGTATTAGTTAGTTACCTAATTGCATTGAAACATTTGAAGTCAACGATCGGGGACGCTGCCTGCCTCGCGGAGTCGCAATGAGCGGCGCTCGCGTCAGGTAAGAGTTTTCCCGAATTCACCTTTGACTCCGCTCAGCGGCGCATGCGCAGTCGGAACTCCGAACTGGTCTATACCGCTTGGTGTGAGCTTAGGCCGGGAAAATCAATCACGAGACAAGGGAACACAGATCGTACCGTTGAATTCCTAGACTGAATTGTGGTTTGGCGCCAGAACTAAGATGGAGTGCAGCAGTATCTCCCGTACTTGGTTTGACAGAGCTAGACATACCCTACAACTAGCCCAATAGACCAACGTCAGGTTTTATCACATAACAGGGAGTGCATGCAGCACTACCCGTAATTAGTTCGAAAGAGCTACCTACAACACCTAAACAAGGTAAGCAATCTGCACGACGGGTTATGTTCCCATCCGCACAACGGGTTTATGTATATATTTTTTCAGGATGACGATATTTCCACCCGGGATTTCCCACCGATCGTTGACAATGCAAATGCAATCGATAATCCCTAGTGTGACGCGCCGAGAATCTACGGCATTCTTGTCACAGGCGCCAACCTATCTGATTTCTGATGATTGATCATCCAAGCCGCATTCCCCATTTTCACATCGTAGGACGGGTTATACATTTACATAATATCTTGTACGACGGGGTATGCTTTTTGCCATTTTCACCTTGTACGACGGGTTATACATTTGTTTAACACATCGTACGGCGGGGTATTGTCTCACCTGGCTTGCGTTGCGCACAAGCTGTCATTTTTAGCATCAGACCTGCGTTCTTCGCAAGCTGTGCACAGCGGGGTTGGGCTGCTCAAATGCCACTTTTCGCCAATGCGTCGACTGTGAGCCTGTGTAAAACAGCGCCCTCTGAACTACCCTGTGGTGAAATGTAAACAAAAAGCACGTGTAGCCGGCGGCTCGTACAGTTTACGATTGGCAGTGAAGTGGGTCGCAGCACCTTCCCTATAGCATAGCGCGTAAACAGAGTCGCTGTCAACCGTCTCCGCCGATATTACGGATTGATAAACCACGTGCAAATGAATAATATTGCATGCATGCATGCATGCATACATACATACATACATACATACATACATACATACATACATACATACATACATACATACATACATACATACATACATACATACATACATACATACATACATACATACATACATACATACATATACATACATACATACATACATACATACATACATACATACATACATACATACATACATACATACATACATACTTACTTACTTACTTACTTACTTACTTACTCACGGCATAGCTAGTTTGAGTTAGCCCTCTTAACGTAGCTATAAACTCTGTTTATTAAGTGAAATCCCACGTCAAAACGGCAGATTTGTAGATGAATGTGTAAGTTGGTGAAATCGACTAATCACTGTTGGCGATATGAGGGATTGAAATTATTATCTTCATCAAACCTAGTGACAAATATGGGACATTACCATTAATAACCTAGCATATGTTATCATTGATAGTTATTTTCTGGCATATGACAGAAATTGTGGATCCCTTCCGAAACAGCGTTCCCACAACAAGAGAGTCATTACACATAATGTTGGTATTCCCTTAATCACAGACACGGCTAAGGATATAATGTACATATAAAGTCCTAGATACCCTAATTGGTAGGTCTTAAGTTTCATAAGAAGACGGACGGGGGAAAACGTAGGTGATAATATTTAATACTATTGAATAGCGTAATAGCCCTGTATGTTATGATACCCCTGTGGGTCCGAGGTAGAATAGACCAAGTGTATCCTCCTGTATGTCGTAAGAGGCGACTAATAGGGGGCAACCTGTTGGCCGTGGGTTGCGGATCGTGTCGGTGGACAATGGGATCCTGGTGGTTGAGTGGAGAGGTCTTTGCGACGGTCATATCTGCAAAACACTACTATGGCCCGGATTTCACCTAGACTAGAGGCTGGAATGGTCTGGTCCAGTCAAACGGCTGGTGGCGACTTGCCCTAAGATAATCGTTTGCATTTTTATCTTTTTCATTGTCATTTACTTACTCACTCACTCACTCACTCACTCACTCACTCAATCACTGTACATTATGAATACAGATTGATGAATTGACAAGTAAGATTATCAAAGAGTGAAAAGCTTCGCTAAGAGTGCTCACTCAAGCGTCCATCCGAGAACATTTGTGAGCAGGCCACCTATGAGCCGCCGCGTGTTGCTTTTTTTCATAGCGTATCTTAAAACCATGTAGATAGGTCATCCCCAGACCGGGCAATATTTATCAAGTCGAAATTTATTTCATACCGTACCTGGTTTTTTTTACTATATTTAAACCTATTGTGCGACGTGTTTTGGCAGTGAGAAGGCACTGCGAAACGACATTTATCCCGCTCTCATGAGATGCAGTGACGTCAGCCCAGTATTTCCATGTGCTTTTGTTTATCTCACGGTAGCGCCACCTAACGATGGCAGTGTATTATAATCAGGGAAGCTATCACTGAAGAGCCACACGGAGTGAACCCTCTTAGCGAAGCTATAAACTCTTTGAGATTATGTCCATATGCTGTTTTCATTTGTGAATGTATGTTAGTTTATGCTTTTGTTTTTGCATTTGTTTGACAGGTTACAGTCCTCGAGTCCACCAAGCACAACCCAACCCTGCTAGCACTTTACCGAGTTCACATGGGTGAAGTACGCAACAATCGCCCATCAAACGCTTCTTTCTAATAATATTTATTCCAACGTTGTCCAAGCACTTATCACTATACGTATGATGCGACCATTGCAACGACTGGCTCATATTCTTACATGGATATTACTAGATAATATCTTAACCACTGGAATCTCGGGGAAGAATCGAACCACTTATTTTGATTATCTAATGTGATGTCTAATATGGCATCATTCAAAGAATATGTGCTTAGGAAATGTTCCTTGAATATTGGTATGCATAGAATGCTAAAGTTTGGCCTTCTCGCTCTTGTGGTGTTCGCACTCATGATCACATTATTTCCTTCGAAAGAAAAATATTTAAGGAAATGGCACTCCATAAGAGAAACTTCATTCGCCAGTAAATCGAATTTTATTGAGACAGACCAGTTGGGTAAAGATGAGTCAATCTTCTATCTGAATAGAACCAAGGTCTTCAAAGTGTTGCTGTGGACCCGATTTTTTGGAGGCCTAGATTGGACTAGCTTTCACGGAGATCGGGATCCATCTTGTCCATACCGATGTAACTTTACACATGATAAAACCACAATAAAAGATAGCGATGTTGTTCTCTTCAACGTGAGAAATTTACAACACGTGAAGCCAAGTGAACTACCCATGAAGAAGCGCAAGTACAATCAAGTGTGGGTGCTGTTTGACTCTGAACCAGCCACAAAATGCTACCTGGATTTGACTCAGTGGAACAATATATTCAACTGGACTAGCATGGTGCGAAAAGACTCGGATATAGCTTATTCGTACAGTACAGCTATCCTGCTAAATGAAACCAGAAAGGGACAGAAAAACATGTGGACATATACCATTCCGCCAGGAAACGTAAATAGGAACCCGCAAAATTTTGCCGCTTGGTTGGTTTCAAATTGTTTCACACAAAGTCTCAGACAAGAATTAGTTTA
Organism: Urechis unicinctus; assembly: GCA_034190875.2. Taxonomy (NCBI): domain Eukaryota; kingdom Metazoa; phylum Annelida; class Polychaeta; order Xenopneusta; family Urechidae; genus Urechis; species Urechis unicinctus. Next base: position 72,318,742 of record CM067354.1, on the reverse strand, counting down.
CCAATTGCAGACATATATACCTGTGAATATATACGGTAATTGTGGAACGCATTCATGCTCAAAGAACACTGCCTCGTGTGATCGAACAATACAAAACCATACGTTTTATTTTGCATTTGAGAACAGTATATGCCGCGATTATGTAACTGAGAAACTATGGGAAGGTTTAAAGCGGGGAATGATTCCCGTGGCTCTGGGTTGGAGGGACGCGTACACGTCATTGGCTCCTGCTGGATCATATATTCATGTTGACGACTTCACCACCATAGAAGATCTGACTCGTTACCTCATTCAGTTTAAAAAACAATGCAACATTGCAGCAGCCATATTTTGAATGGAGGAAGCACTATGCAATAGTGAAAGATTATTGGTGTGAATTTTGTGAAACTTACACCGATGGAATGGAACAAGGCAATGGTATACAGACCTTAATGGTTGGCACTCGCAGGATACCTGTTCCTATCGCCTGCCGGTCAGATAACACTCTGTAAAGTTGAACTAAAAAATGTTGGTTTTTTTCTTTAAAACTTAACAGAAAAATGACTTTTTTTCTTTAAAGTTGAACAAAAAGATGACTTTTTTCTTTAAAGTTGAACAAAAAAATGACAAAGCAAGCATTGTGTATAGTGGCAGTACTAATGGTTGACAACCCATTTGAATTATAGTTAAATGTCACTATTAATCAGGTATTGATTCTTTGTATGATAACTGATTTTGATCTGTTTCAGCCGCTCGAGTACTTGATGACGATTCTGCAGAGGGTGAACTTCCTGGTGAAGAAGCAATTGAATATTTGACTTTCACACATGCTGCCTTGGCTACTTTCATGTCATTGATTTTGCGTTATCTGTTTTCTTTATCATTATGAAACCCCCTTGAAATTTCCTCAGGGAGAAATTTCAAGGGGGTACATTTCTTATCTGTTTGTCTTATTGTCTATATACAACATGTTTTCTCCTCATTTGTTATCATTATTTCATATGTACTCCGATGTAGTACTGTACATTATGTATAAATTAATAAATATTTTACTCATACTCTGTAGTTGTGTTCCTCGATTGTTCAACCAAAAAACATTGATGCCTCTATTCGGGAATCAACTTCACTTGGTTTTGCAATAAAAGGGAAGGGGGATGGGGGTATATATGTTATACCTCACACGAGGTATCTATATCACCTGGTTTTTACACCTGATCTCTTCTACGATGACAGTCATTCTAGATGATCGCTTGGTGTTGTTTCTACGCTAAATAGTTCTAGATCTTACGAAAAGACCAATAGCTCACTCGATAGGCTTCTTTGTATCATGCTTTTCAGGTGTAGGATTTGGACCGTGACACTATTTGAAACGCCTCAGAGGGACAATTGCCGCAAATTTCTCCTGTGGCTCTTTGTCAGATTCACTGGTGGAAGAAAATGCTCTTGTTGGATCTATCATGCGATCAGGAGGGAGTGCAGAATCTCAGTCCAACATCAACTCAAGTCTCGTTTCATTTCCCGTTCGTTTGCATTTTCTTCGAGAATTTTTTCTACCGTAGAGATTTATCACAATACAGTGGTTTATGAATATGGTATCTACATGCAATAAAACGTTCGTTCAGCGAGTAGTCAAAATTGCTTTGACATTCCTAAAAAGATGTGCAGGAGGATAGCTTAAACTAAATAACATTGTGTTTTGTATATCGATAAGTAAATTCGTGCACAGGTTTAGTGTAAAATGATTAAACTTGCTTTATTGATGCCTAGCAAATACCAACAAATGAGTCGCCACAACCAACGGATCCCGGGGCTGTCCTGAAGTAGGCCATGGCTGGTGGACAAATGAGCCTATTTTGGGAAGGGGTCATCTGGCCAAATTAGTTGATTTTATTGATGCCTATTTGTTGGAGTTGTTCGCGGATATATTAGAGTTATGTTAACATTCTTCCTCTTGCTCGTTTTCCTCATTTTCACAAGAGTCGACGTCGACCTCCTCGTAATCATTCTCCAGGGCAGCCAAATCCTCACGCGCCTCAGAGAACTCACCCTCCTCCCTACCCTCTCCCGCGTACCAGTGGACAAAGGCACGCTTGGCGTACATGATATCGAACTTGTGGTCAAGATGAGCCCAGGACTCGGCGATGGCCGTGGTGTTGCTCAACATACACACGGCACGCTGCACCTTGGCCAAGTGACCACCGGGGACGACGGTTGGGGGCTGGTAGTTGATGCCGACTTTAAAGCCAGTTGAGCACCAATCCACGAACTGGATGGTACGTTTGGTCTTGACGGTGGCGATGGCTGCGTTAACATCCTTGGGGACGACGTTACCACGGTATAGCATGCAACAGGCCATGTACTTGCCGTGACGGGGATCGCATTTCACCATCTGGTTGGCGGGTTCGAAACAGGCGTTGGTGATCTCAGCCACTGACAGCTGCTCATGGTAGGCCTTCTCAGCAGATATGACGGGTGCGTAGGTGGCCAACGGGAAATGAATACGTGGGTAGGGAACCAAGTTAGTCTGGAACTCAGTGAGGTCCACGTTGAGAGCGCCATCGAATCTCAATGAGGCTGTGATTGAGGACACGATCTGACCAATCAGCCTGTTCAGGTTGGTGTAAGTGGGACGCTCGATGTCTAAGTTACGACGGCAGATGTCGTAAATAGCCTCGTTGTCGACCATGAAGGCACAGTCAGAATGCTCCAGCGTGGTGTGGGTGGTCAGGATGGAGTTGCAGGGTTCCACGACAGCAGTGGACACCTGAGGGGCTGGGTAAATGGCAAAATCCAACTTGGACTTCTTACCATAATCCACAGACAGCCTCTCCATCAACAGGGAAGCGAATCCGGATCCTGTTCTGCCGCCAAAGCTGTGGAAGATTAGGAATCCCTGCAGACCGGTGCACTGATCTGCCAGTTTCCGGATCCGGTCGAGGACGAGATCCACAATTTCCTTGCCAATGGTGTAGTGACCACGAGCGTTGTTGTTGGCAGCATCCTCCTTACCAGTGATGAGCTGCTCGGGGTGGAAGAGCTGCCTGTATGTCCCAGTCCGCACCTCATCTGTATTTGTAAACAACATTTACAGGCACGAACTCGGCAATGGCATTATTTGCCTGGTTTATACCGATGTGTTAAAGCTGCAAAAGGCTACATGTTACATCTCACTAATGTACCCTCTCCTCCATTTTCGCTTATCACGTTGATGACATGCAAATCGTGTGGCTAGAATTAAGCCTCGGTTTGAGGGGTTCATAATGTTTCGTGTTTTGTGGCTTCAGTAAGTTGAGAAAGAAGCAACACGCTATCCAGGCAGTCAACCCATCGTGTTATAAGATATATTTCCTGATCAGCTGATAATTTACCCTGTTAGTATATGACGCACACTACTTCGAATGGCGCCTGCCTGATGCAGTTTACAACCAAATCAGTCCCATCTAGCAGCTACACATAATAAAGTCAAATGTGGTTGATTGGTATATAAGTATTCTCACGCTATATACAACTTTATTAAAACTACAAACGTAAATGTCAATTACGTGTCCAAGGTTCATTCACCTCACGTTATATGCCGTCATAAGCTATCATACAACACTTTTGTATTTACATTACATGCCATTACAGTGACATTGTAGCTGATCCATGTATAGATATGTTGTGCGGAAAATATATATAAAGAAGCACAGTCTGCGATATTAAATAAAATACCATTCAATTCGTGACAAGGCAATCTGGCAATTTCTTATAATTCGAGTCCGGTCAGTGTATTGTCATCTGTTCATACATTCGAACAGCACATCAATGTTACCCTTGGTCCTTCACCACCAGTGGATTAGGATAAAGCCCTGGTTTAGGATATGTAATTTGTCTGGAGCTTCAGAATATTTGACTTCAGTTTATTCCACATCGAAAACTAGATGCCTTGCAGATTTAATGCATATCAAGTAGACAAGCCCATCAAGATCCCGCTTGAGGCATTCCATCTGTTGTTCCATTACATATATCTTCTTGATAATAGGTAGTCTGCTGCGGCTGTATCGACATAGAACATCAGGCGTACCCTTGAGCGGTAACATTTAACGAAAAAGCCATCATTTGCATTGTCTTTATTAACATGAAATGCACATGCATATTGACAAGCGAAAGGTGGCTATGCGCATGAGCGTCATCACAATCATGTCAGTATTTTGCATTTGTGCTTAAATATGATGCTATTGGCTATAGTACAAATGGCTCGCAGTGCGATGTCATTGAACTCTAAGTTCATGCAAGTAAAACTTGAACCATGTGAAGTTCCATGTGTTTGATAATTATTCATAATGGACGAAATAGATGCGGAAGTGTCAGTTTTTCTGAAGAGTGCACAGAACATCATGGTGACTACGCAGGCATGAAATTGCAACACGGCCGGCCATATTTATCCCGTCACAATTGCCTGCTTAGCGTATAGCTCAGGGAAAACCTACAAAATAGAAAATAGGATTCAAAGTTCGCTCACAAGATGGAACAAGTTTTTTAGTAAAGTATTTAGTGCAACTTACGCCCTACACATGCTGCTGTGATAGTTTTATTTTCAGTCAATTTTATTGGTGGTTTTAATGATTGTCAATAACAGAAATGACTCATTGGTCGTCGTTGGTGTTACTGTAAAATGTGTTTGAATTGGGAAATACGGGGAAAACTTTGAATTTCACATTGAATTACCCAGCTGTGTTGCTAATTTGGCTTCCTTTAATAATTAACTTATCATAGGATGTACTTAGGCTTTTGGATATTATGCATGTTAAAACAACTTACCGTTATGATAAACAATAATCAATAAAGGATGAGCGCAATTTAAAATGAACATTGTATGTATATGGCAATGATTACGTCCTTACCGTCATTCATGATATTATATGTAGCATGCAATCTATGTGATGTATTTCTGATTCTAGTCTCAACACACGAGTGTTTGATTCCGAACGGTAAGTAAATATAGACCTGTTTACCGAATTCGCAGCATAATTAAATTCGATGACAAATTTACATTGTCGTCTATTCGTTAGCCTCCGGAAGGAGCGAGAGTTGGCTTCTGTCGTTTTCGGGGACGATTTTTTGTAAATGTTCAATGGCAGCTCCCGAGTAGGAAAACGTACAATGACAAGAACTGTCATGTCAAATCATTGAATTTACAAAAGGCATTTGAAAATATTCGCTGCCCGGTAAATGTGTATGGGAAATATCATATCGCTGTGCAGTAATGTATTGTAACAATAGAACCATCAACAAGGAAAGCATGTAGCTATTCCATCTATATGTTGTGATTCTGCTCTGCCAATGAACACCTTAATCTCATGTGTCGTATTATTGTACACACATAGCCCACGTCACATCTGAATTCTGGTTCTGCTATTAAGCTCTTCACTCTATCGTAGGTTGCTATTATGCTTTAACAAAAGTACACCCCGTTATAAATTATCCACTATTGTATTTTACTTCGGGGTGTAGTGGTACCGCATTTTATTATAACAACGAATGCCATGGTATATCATCAATGAACAGCAGCATATCTTCCTGTAACGCGGCAGTATGTGTTCAATGCAGAACTATAAGTGAGCGGTAACGAAATATTGCTTTGCTTTCAATTTACTTTCTGTCTTCGCGCTGACGTAGATGTGTTGACAACCCTGATGGTCCCTTCGTTCATTCCTGCTATTGTCCTCGCAAGTTGGATATTCATTGCATACATGTTATTTGCAGGGGAATTCACATTCAGGCGTATAATATATGAGAGGCCGGCCAGGTGGCTTGTGGGTCGGGTGGAGATTAATGGAAAAAGATTTGTTCTCAGTCAAGATATAATCTTAGCATGCTCATTAGAAATAAGGCAATACTTCTCAAAGACAAATAATACTTTTGGATTACAAATGATTTGAGCTGACACCTGTGACTATTTCACGACATTAAAAGACTTTCGTGCAGAAATAACTTATGTGCAAACCATTAAGCATGAAATTATGGCAGGTAATGTTGGGTTCAATTTCGACAGATGTTAATCAACGAAGCGCAACTGATTACAACCGATTTAAAACAGCAGATCTTTACCTGGGGTATTCATGTTAATAGGGGATTTTGTGTGCTGAAAAAGCGCCAATGATAGCAAAGCTCAATGTCGATATAAAAGAGAGCTAGTGATTAAGTCACAATCGTTACTTTTCTCTGTACACCGATTCATGTAGATTGTTATACAAACAGTTGCTACATTATGCGAGTAGTTATTGCCGCTATTAAGATGAATGATGCTTGAAGTCGTCCATGTGTAAAATTGAATAACTAGAAATATGAAGTTTTCTTGCCTTGCAGACTTAATCCCCATTTCCGTTTTGCATCGCTTGAATACACTTGGCCAGTTTGCAGGTGTAGCCTGACAAATTAAGCAGGCTCAGAGAAGCCGCAGCATTTAGCGGTTCAGTAAATTGCGCCAATTGGCAAAAAAGACTAAGAGCCTTTTTGCACAGCACTGATTGGATTCAGTAGAGTCAGTGATCTCTTGTAACAGCTAACGAACATCCCGTTTGCTCTTTAGACAACCGATTTGTGCTAAAATGAATTTACATCCGCCTCATAGTTGACAACAAGCTTGAGCTTAATACGAATAGGTAGCAGTTTTGTCACAAGCCGCTCACTAGAACCATGTATGGTAATTTCATCCATCCAACTAAAAATGGGCAATATGAACTCTACTCAATGTTACGGTAAATCTACCCTCATTACTCAATGGCCTCAATCTACACTGTTCCGAGGCTGTGACTAACTGATCTGACATCTCTCGCCAGAGTAGCTGTGACGTCGACAAGGCTTACAGTCGTCGATGGTTGATCCTCTGTTTCATCACAACGAATGTAATTGCTTTTAATACTATGTGTAGTTTCATTTTCACTTTACTTGTCTGATTCTCCTCGCTGGGTTATTCGGGACGATAATGCATATATAACAATATAAAGGCGTTGTGGGAATGTATCCAAGTGGAATTTTCAAATTTTGTTGTTTATATTGCAAATTATAGCATACCACACATTGAGGCACTAAATCTAAATCTATAAACGACTGTTTCTATACTAACAATATTCTTCGTTGTATTCATATTTATTCGCGTTCTTTCAGCTGTCACTTGAATTATATCATTCTGGCTTCAATTATCAATGTCTGCCATCACAATACAGTTGACAGGTAGTAGGTTACTTCCTACCAAGAAGAAACGCAGTGTGGATCGTCGTGGAAGTTTCTGTTCATCCTCAAGAAGAAACACTTGCTCCCTAAAAATGGCAAGACAATCTTTCGCCTTTTGATAACAACAGCTTCTGTTTTATCAACCTCTATTGCAAGTAGGGGTTTTCTGGTAGTCATGTCATCTAAATCCCGTCGCATGTTTGCAATTGAATGCCAAAGGCCCAGATTAACCATTGTTCTGTGAAACAGCAGCAATTTTGTAGCGCACTTGTTATTTTAACAGGTATCTCCTAATCCCCTATTCTATTAACCTAACAAACCCGAGTTTGTTAATCATCTACGTGATTCTCATTACAGCCTTCTGTGTATCTAAAGAAAGCGACAGCATTAAAAAGAACAAATAAGTGAATATGTAGCGCCATGTTGGCTATGACATGCTAATCTGGCAAAACTGTTATCTCAAGCCAAATCGTTTAATTTGCAATCTGGTATTTGAATCACATCAAAATTTATTCAATCTTATGGGAATGATATTTGACAAATTATGAAGAATCAAGATCCTTGTAACATATCTCCATAAAGGCAATCAGCTGAAACATTCGAATTATCAGCTAAATTATAAGATAATCGTTGTTCTCAAGCCTCGTGTATTCCATGACTAGAGTTACATGAACGCAATATGCTTTACCGAAGGTTTCATTACTAAGCACCTCTTGTACATGATGCATTTCGTGATCATATCTACAAAACTTGCATGGTTGATAATCACGAGTTTTGTATTTTTTATGCATTTTACCTAGGCCGACAACTCTTAAGCCAAGGTAGTTATACCAAAGTTTATAGTGAAATTGCGAAAATAACAAGTACAATATGAAATTAATGTGAACTTGATCAATTGCCTTGTTTGGGCTGGACCATTCGAAAACATTCTCCTCTCACAGCGTCAGCGCAGGTTACTATCCCCGATATTTCATGTCCGCGCTGTAGATTGCAACATAGAGCGAGGGAACTGACATGGGCTACAGATTTACGTTTGTTTACCTGTCATGGACCTGTACAGGTCTCGAGCAAAGAGTTTATAGCTATACTAAGCTGTGTGGTGATTACGAAATTACATGAAATACACCTCCGTCTCGGGGGTCGACGTCTGTAAAAGATATGGGGTCATAAGATTGGTCGAGGCTCCGAATACCTCGTGATATGACAAAGCAACACGCGGCGGTTTATAAGTGGCACATATTTTTTCGGGCAACTGCTTAAGCGAGCAAAGCTATGTACTCTTTGATTACACGATGAGAGACAGGAATCGCCATGTAAAGTTGAATGGATTTTAACACTGTTTTTGTCGCCATAGTGTTATTAAGAGATCTCACATCTCACACATACAATGAGGTAGTTTGTAATATAATATTTTGTGCTCTTCATCCAAATTCCATAGGATTACGGTAAATACGTCATATGGCTCATTGACACTAACATTCGATTTGCCAAGAATTGTACAAGATTTGCGACTTTTGAAGCTGGTGACTTTATAAGACAACTGAAGGTAACTGGCTGCTTACTCCTTGTCGCTAATGGAGTCTCAAAAATTGTACGTTTTGCCTAATGCTTTACATGTATTCAATTTAAGATTGCCATAGTTAAATTAAACACAAACAAAAACATTTTCATTGCTTTATATAAATATTGAATGCTATTACAAAGTGGCGATCGACATTCAAGCGTGATATAGATGTAAGCGTCGTTAAAATAGTTACAGTGTCATTCTGTTGTTCTACGAACACGATGCAATTGGTTTGCTGAACTTTGTGTTAAGCTAGTCAAACGTTCATCATTTGACATTCTATGTGTTTGCTCTATATAAGTGATGGTCGGAAAGGACAGGGAAACATCGTGTGTCAGTTGACTGCATAGCGTATAGCTCATCGGAAAAGTGGTTTTAACGTACAAGATAGAAAATTGGATTTTAAAAGACTATCAAATATGGTATGAGTTTTATAGTTGCTTATTTGGTGAAACTGAAGCGTTCATCTCTAAGCAGTCTCAAGCCAATGGTTTAATCCTTGAAGTTAATAGAACTGTAGAGTGGTTACATTTGTGCAATTCAATACAGAAGGTACTTGTTCTGTTATATAAGAGGGATACCATCATGTTGCTGTTATAGTTCAATGGTGTATTGGTGGTTCATGGTTTGGATATCAACAATATTTTTCTGCAAACAAGAGAAACGCTGATTGGTTAGGCCTGACGATGTTGTATAATTGGGTTTGTGTTAGTCTTTCCCGGAAAACAATAATTATTTATGATGTTAAGTGCTTTGAGTTATGTGCTTTTCATTGACATTGACAATGCAACAGCTTCTGTTATACACTATAATATGATGGTAGCGTGTAGTCCTACAGACATTTTCCCCGGTTGCGCTCAGCATCGTTTGAAAATTATTCAGCAGTTTACAAGTGCAACCTGCAAACTGCTTGGGTAGATATACATATACTTCGTTTCAATCAGCAGCAATATTGCTTATTGGCTACGCAGGAAAACTGCGGCTCTGCTTTATGACAGCTTGGAAAGTGGCAAATCTGATGTGTACTGCCTTAGCAAGGCCATTTAACAGCGGAACACGACTGGGGTAGGCCTCTTTACATTCCGGGCATATTGTTGTAATGCATCAGAGAGAATGGTAATCACATGCTTTTTTGTAAAAGCTAATAGCAAACAATTCATTGTATCGTCAATGTGAGTTTGCCGACTAGTAGATATATACATAATTTATTCATGGCATAAGTTCCGTCATGATAAACATACGATCAAATTGCCTGAGACTCCGTGTCCGCGTCTAAAAGCATCATCTCCATCATGCGCTATGTATATTTCGGCTTGGAATTCAATCTCATTTTTCATTTTTTAAATACTGAATAAATCATGAACAAAGCCAGAAAACCGAATCGCAGTGAATACATAATGAACATGCTGTAAACTGTTATGTGTTAGCAGAATTTAATATCCTAATGACAAACATTAAAAGTAGAGTCAATCAAATCGACCACGTCCATGAGACGGAGTAGTCCCCATTCCAATCCCGACATTATACAACTACAGCCAAAACCGTCGCAAGTTCTTACACTTTTCAAAGTGATACGCTGACAGGAAATAGGTCAGTGGCCGGTCTTGTCGGACAGTGACAGTTAACTGCGTTCATTTAATTTCGGATCAAAATTAGGTATTTATCATAGAACCTCCTTTTTCAATCATTATGATTGATTGATGTTTATGATGTATATCGAGTTATCGTTATGTAGTTTATCTGACTTTTATTCTACCTTGAAGAACACTGTAAGACAAATATGCAGGTAGTGTGTTGCTGTCACACAACTTGGCTTAAGTAAAGTTATAGTCATAGTGGGCAACTTGTCTGGGAGAACCCTAACTGTGGTCATTGTTTAAGTGTAACTTAATAGAAATCAAGTTAGCTTCCATATCTCAGCCCACACATCATGTCATGTGTCTGTCATTGCACTAAATATAAACCAATTTTCAAAGGATTCTGATGTGATCTTTTATATTAACAATAATGTGACCAACTGCGCAATGTCTGATGATCTGTAGAAATGGTGATGAAACGGCGTCAGTTATGCAGGCCAATTACCCATGCTGGATGCTCCATGCTCCATGCCCCATGCTCGTTTTAAGCATTGATATGAGTACGTCCAGAGAAATTCCATGCCATGTATTCGCTACCAACAAACTCTTCCAATGCACCAGCCGATCACTGTATTGGATCTCAAGCTTTTGCAATGCTGCTTTACATATCTTTCTTCTTCGACAAGATTACCCGACCATTGTACTGGCTCCCATTAGACATCAATGTGTTTGCTCTATATAAGTGATGGTCGGCAAGGACAGGGAAACATCGTGTGTCAGTTGACTGCATAGCGTATAGCTCATCGGAAAAGTGGTTTTAACGTACAAGATAGAAAATTGGATTTTAAAAGACTATCAAATATGGTATGAGTTTTATAGTTGCTTATTTGGTGAAACTGAAGCGTTCATCTCTAAGCAGTCTCAAGCCAATGGTTTAATCCTTGAAGTTAATAGAACTGTAGAGTGGTTACATTTGTGCAATTCAATACAGAAGGTACTTGTTCTGTTATATAAGAGGGATACCATCATGTTGCTGTTATAGTTCAATGGTGTATTGGTGGTTCATGGTTTGGATATCAACAATATTTTTCTGCAAACAAGAGAAACGCTGATTGGTTAGGCCTGACGATGTTGTATAATTGGGTTTGTGTTAGTCTTTCCCGGAAAACAATAATTATTTATGATGTTAAGTGCTTTGAGTTATGTGCTTTTCATTGACATTGACAATGCAACAGCTTCTGTTATACACTATAATATGATGGTAGCGTGTAGTCCTACAGACATTTTCCCCGGTTGCGCTCAGCATCGTTTGAAAATTATTCAGCAGTTTACAAGTGCAACCTGCAAACTGCTTGGGTAGATATACATATACTTCGTTTCAATCAGCAGCAATATTGCTTATTGGCTACGCAGGAAAACTGCGGCTCTGCTTTATGACAGCTTGGAAAGTGGCAAATCTGATGTGTACTGCCTTAGCAAGGCCATTTAACAGCGGAACACGACTGGGGTAGGCCTCTTTACATTCCGGGCATATTGTTGTAATGCATCAGAGAGAATGGTAATCACATGCTTTTTTGTAAAAGCTAATAGCAAACAATTCATTGTATCGTCAATGTGAGTTTGCCGACTAGTAGATATATACATAATTTATTCATGGCATAAGTTCCGTCATGATAAACATACGATCAAATTGCCTGAGACTCCGTGTCCGCGTCTAAAAGCATCATCTCCATCATGCGCTATGTATATTTCGGCTTGGAATTCAATCTCATTTTTCATTTTTTAAATACTGAATAAATCATGAACAAAGCCAGAAAACCGAATCGCAGTGAATACATAATGAACATGCTGTAAACTGTTATGTGTTAGCAGAATTTAATATCCTAATGACAAACATTAAAAGTAGAGTCAATCAAATCGACCACGTCCATGAGACGGAGTAGTCCCCATTCCAATCCCGACATTATACAACTACAGCCAAAACCGTCGCAAGTTCTTACACTTTTCAAAGTGATACGCTGACAGGAAATAGGTCAGTGGCCGGTCTTGTCGGACAGTGACAGTTAACTGCGTTCATTTAACTTTCGGATTTCATCAAAATTAGGTATTTATCATAGAACCTCCTTTTTCAATCATTATGATTGATTGATGTTTATTGTATGCATCGAGTTATCTTTATGTAGTTTATCTGACTTTTATTCTACCTTGAAGAACACTGTAAGACAAATATGCAGGTAGTGTGTTGCTGTCACACAACTTGGCTTAAGTAAAGTTATAGTCATAGTGGGCAACTTGTCTGGGAGAACCCTAACTGTGGTCATTGTTTAAGTGTAACTTAATAGAAATCAAGTTAGCTTCCATATCTCAGCCCACACATCATGTCATGTGTCTGTCATTGCACTAAATATAAACCAATTTTCAAAGGATTCTGATGTGATCTTTTATATTAACAATAATGTGACCAACTGCGCAATGTCTGATGATCTGTAGAAATGGTGATGAAACGGCGTCAGTTATGCAGGCCAATTACCCATGCTGGATGCTCCATGCTCCATGCCCCATGCTCGTTTTAAGCATTGATATAACGAGTACGTCCAGAGAAATTCCATGCCATGTATTCGCTACCAACAAACTCTTCCAATGCACCAGCCGATCACTGTATTGGATCTCAAGCTTTTGCAATGCTGCTTTACATATCTTTCTTCTTCGACAAGATTACCCGACCATTGTACTGGCTCCCATTAGACATCAAGTTAAATCAAACAAGGTCTGCGTGTATGGTCGGCGCATAGATAGCCAGCTGCAGCAGCAAACGATTCTTAGAATAATACTTAAGTTCGAAAAATTGGATGCTTCGGTTCACAATGACCACTCCCTCGTTGAGAAAGGTCATACAAGGCAGTAATGTCGGGCACAATCCCAAGAAGTGTGAATGCAATTTTCTTAGATTGTTTTGAGTGTCACATGCGCTATTTGCAGATATTGCAAGCACATGCGAACCGGAATCTTGGTTTGGAATGCAATTATCCATCCAATTTGTTCGAGGCTTATAATTTTTTTCGGCCAGTTAGAAGCAGCATTCAATTTGCCAACACATCTGAGTTTCTAAATGATCGGAAGTATCGTGCCAGAGCTATGTCGAATTAAGTTATCTTATTGACTTTATTTTTGTCTTACTTTATGATAGCGAGTATCTGCGATGTGTGTTAGTGATACAAACGGAACCTGATGAGCCGTGCTTCAACGATGTACATTTAACCACCTGTAAAGTTGCTCTTTTGTTTCCACGTTTGTCCTGTTAATAAACCAACTTGCTTGTGACCCTCTCTGTTTGGTGGCAGCACATTACACAACGGAAGATGATGTTGGAATGATTGACCATTGCAGATAAAGTCTCCAGCATGTGTTGATGTGATGTTCAGTTTGTACTGGGCAATGTCGGAGAAAATGCGTTGTTACGTATGAATCATTTGAATCTGAATCGACTTATTCACAAAAGAACTGCGATTGTTGTTTAGCCTTGACCAGCATCATTATGGTTGGGTCATCACCAATATAGACACATGGGTACGGCATCAAGTACCAATTAGCCACAAGGTCACGTGGTGAAAATGGAGCTGAGTGAATAAAGCATAGGAGGAGCGAAACGAATTGGGAATGATAAATAGAGGATGGCTCTAAGCGAACTGTCTGATATGTAACATCCCCTACCCTACCGTACCCTTCCATAACATACCATACCATACCATACCCTACCCTACCCTACCCTACCCTACCCTACCCTACCCTACCCTACCCTACCCTACCCTACCCTACCCTACCCTACCCTACCCTACCTACCATGCCATACCATATCATACCATACCCTACATACCATACACTAACATACCCTACCCTTCCATACCACACCCCACCCTGTTCTACCACCCTACCCTACCCTACCCTACCCTACCATACCATACCCTACCCTAACATACCCTACCCTACCCAACCCTACCATAACATACCCTACCCTACCATACCATACCCTTCCCTACCCTACCATACCCTACCCTACCCTACCCTAACATAAAATACCCTACCCTACCCTAACCTACCATACCAACCCTACACCACCCTACCATAACATACCCTACCCTACCCTACCATACCATACCCTACCCTACCCTACCATACCATACCATACTACCTACCCTACCATAACATACCCTACCCTATAACCCTACCCCCCCTACCATACTCTACCCTACCCTACCCTACCCTACCCTACCCTACCATAACATACCCTACCCTATACCCTACCCTACCATACCATACCCCTACCCTACCCATACCATACCCTACCCTACCCTACCCTACCATACCCATACCCTACCCTACCCTACCCAACCATAACATACCATACCCTACCCATTAAATTTACATACCAAGTTCACCCATAAAAAGATTTCATGAAACAATCTACCGGTGATTGCTTTCTAAGGAGCAGTTTGGGCAGTAAGGTTATGGGCGCTTACTCCAGCTTTGGGCAGTAAGGTTACGGGCACTTACTCCGGCTTTGGGCAGTAAGGTTACGGGCGCTTACTCCAGCTTTGGGCAGTAAGGCTACGGGCGCTTACTCCAGCTTTGGGCAGTAAGCTTACAGGCGCTTACTCCAGCTTTGGGCAGTAAGGTTACGGGGGCTTACTCCGGCTTTGGGCAGTAAGGCTACGGGCGCTTACTCCAGCTTTGGTACAGCGGTTCTGACCCTCCCTATAATCTGTTCATCTGTTCCCGCCACGTTCTCGACAAGATTTATGTTCATTGAGTATATTCTATTTGCATAGGAAGGTATCAGCCAGGCGTTCAACATAGCAAGAGTCTATCGGCTGGCTCATGATTCGCATATTAATGAGAGGGAAAACAACTTTGATCACCACCTCCCTACCAGTCTGGCCTCAGATTTGTACTACGTCAGTTTTGTACAGTGTCAGAGCAACCGCATTTTCAGATATCATTATTGGCGTCAAGTATGATGGGGTATTATATAATTCCACATTTAAAGTAAATGAAGATTAAAGCCGTTACATCGTATGATACAGCGCATTACAGATGCAGACTAAATAACATTGCGTCAATGATGTCGATCGCTGACTAAATCAGGAAAAGAGCGGCTCTACAACGGCTTAACTCTGTGTTATCTGGTCGAAGCTCAATTAGCATCCGTAATAGATGGTCACCGAGCTTTAATGTATATCAAGCACGTCTGATATAATATAGATGTCGCATCCATATCATTTTAGCTCACACATTCAACATAGGTCATCCTTTCGCATGCCTATACTATTTTACTATGAATAATACGCGTTGACACCTGCAGCTATTTGATGCACACACAAACTATCTTTTGCACAATTTTGATCGCGACAAGGTCACAGTCAGTAGTAAAGTAATTGTTGGCATTTACAATGTAAAGGTTTTGCAGCCTCTTACAATAATTAAACCTGATATTATGGGTAGAGATATTGCTAACCACATGAGTGTGATGACAGAGATAGAAAAAGGTTTTGACTTTATTCACTAACCCTAACCCTAATCGTTATATTGAGCAATGCTACAATTCACAATTGTAGGCGGTGCTTTGTGAATATATATTGTGTTCTTGGCATAAAACCGCTCCTATGAATATTCCAATCCAATATAAAGGTCGATCTATATGTAGTTGCAATCAATGTCTATTGTGCCAGAAATTGGATTTCATCTCTGCACGGGATTACGCAGTTCCAAGTGCTATTTTTGTATTATGAATATCATGTCCTTTGTTTTTGCTACATCGCAAGCGTGATGAAAATATCTCGACGAAGAAGAATTCTGGTTGAAGTCGTCCGAGTGTCAAATATAATGCTAGATATATGATTTTTTTTTAGCATTGCAAACAGCATGTTTAATTGCGTTTTGCATCGTATTAGAATAGTATAGCTGTTTGAGAGCAAAAGCCCGGAGTATTTAGCAAGCGTCGAGGAGCAGCCCTTACACGCAGTTTATTAGCGCTGTAAATTGTGTCAATAAGGGAAATGTTTTTCTTGTAGCCTCTAAAGCGTACCATGTTTTCGCAAGCATACAAGGAATGCGGTTTAATGTGCTAGAGTTGGGTTGATTATGAGACTTATTCAAAGAGTTTATTGCTACGCTAGGAGGGTTCACTCCGACAAGCTGTATGACCATAATGACGGACACGCCCGTTATCAGGCCATGGAACTGTTGATCTAACGTCTAAGGGCATTGCGTCTGTTAAAGATATGGAGACATCTGATTGGTCGAGGTATCCACGTGGTTGTAAAAGACGCTGTGACAAAGTACCACGCTTATCACAGGTGGTGTCTGTACCTATTTTCTCTTTCGGAGGCTTGAGTGAACCCTCTTAGCGTAGTTATCAATTCATTTGTAACGGCGTGATACCTATCTTGGCAACATCTCTTGTATCTTGTACAAAACTATGATAATTCATTAGATGTAGATTATATCCCAAATCTACGCCTTACCACTATCATTGATTTCTCGTTAGACCTATTCCTAAAAAGATGCCATATGTGACAACTACAAATAGGTTGCAGTTTCGGCATAAGCCGCCTGCCAGACCTATAAAACATGTGTGATAATTGTATTGCAGCTCTACGAATTAAAGTTTGCCGTTAATACAATGAGCGAGTTTCACTGGGCTCGTTATTGTACTACATCGCATTAAGTGCGCTTAAGATGGCGTTATGACGTCCGTAGCAGTCATTGACAAAATGCACGAGACTAACTGCTGCAATATATCTTTCCAGATTTTCGATTGGGTTGGGGTAAGACTTATCCAAAGAATGATCCATGCGATATGATCATTGTTTATCACATCGACTGTATATATTCGCTGCCATTTGTGACTCTGCGGAGCGTCAGTATGGCCTTAGTTTGCCGTATGATTTTACTCTATGGGATAATCCGTATTAGGGAAGCCGATATGGGAATGGGGAAAATCCATAAGTCTAATAACGAGATTGGTTGTTCGGGAATGGGAGTATTCATTAAGCAGTTCATGGTATGGGCTATGTCGTATATAAGACTTCTGTTTACCATAAAGGAGCAAAACTATATTTCGTTTTGTTTGCCGCATCATATTCCAGTCGTAGCTATTAAGATGGGCGCTAATAGAATCATGGCGCTTATAGAATCATTCAGGAGCTCGACTGTTATTATCAATGTCATTGACTCTTATTAGTAAGACAATAATGAAATTTTTACCTGTCTCAACTTAGATTAACTCGATAATTTACAGACCATTTTATTTGCGGAAATTATAAAGCAGAACATTTAAGAGCTCAAACCAACATCAATAGAATTCAATTCCAGGGGCTGGATCCATTGACAACATGCACGGCCATTGTTCAGCATCATGTTTCTTAGGTAAAGAGGTGAAAAGTCGAGGTAAATCAGCATTAGCGCAGCTTCTATCCTGACTCAGGCCAGGTTCACCAGCGTGCATTAGTTGTATAAATACATTCCATTTCAAGCAACGTAGCTGGAACAATATTGAATCATAGCCTTTTAAATAGCTTTCACATTTACTGCACTGGCTACCATGGTGAACCAGTAGGCATCTGAATAGGTGGTTACCAATGGAAGAGAAAGGTGCTAAGTGCACTGTTCATTGCAGTATATGTGAGGAAAGTCGATGTTCTGTTTTTAGAGGATTGATAAAGTACATATACAACTACTGCTAAACATCGTTTATCCGTTATATATATATATATATATATATATATATATATATATATATATATATATATATATATATATATAAATATATATATATATATATATATATATATATATATTTATATATATATGTTCCTTTTTAGCCAAACGGAATGTTTAGCAGTAGTTGTATTTGTACTTTATCAATGCTCTGTATATATATATATATATATAGATATATATATATCGTGATATATATCTCTATATATATATATATATATATATATATATATATATTATATATATATGATATATATATTTATATATATATATATGAATGTATATATATATTATATATGTAAGCAATATAATATATACCTCTGTATATATATTTTTATATATATATGTATAGATATACACACACCAAAACCGGTGATATATATTATCTTTATCATTTTGACTATTTACGATGCCTCGACGTGGATATTTATCAGAATGGCATATTACAGAAACAAATGTAGACTGGAAGTGTTTGTCATTCACAACAAGATATGTGTGTTCTTTATCATTTTGTCCATTTACGATACTATAGTGGATTTAGTTTTCAAGACATAATTCATGAACAGAGAAAGCATTTTGTTGCTTTGCTTCTTTCCTGAAAAGGGCTTCATGATTAATACATTTCGACCAAGCAGAGAAAGCATTGCTGTGAGCCATTATAAAACAGGGCATATTTTAGCAATATATCAGGGAAACTATCGACGAAGCTAATAGCAAAAAGTGCCCTTTGTTTTCAATTAGTGGTCCCTGATCAGTAGAATGGATTCTGCATGATGACAATACGGGCCTGAAGAAGCATCGAGGATATATAAACAACTAGCGATCCCTGCAAATATTTTGCACCGAACACATGCCCAGATTATACATATTCCGCACCCGACTTCCAATGAATCGCACAAATTCGTAGCAGCTACAGATACCAACACAAATGCCGGAATCAGAAATAATTGACCATGTATAGTTGGCATTTCAATTACCCCATAACTGACGAGCAGGACGACTTACGACCGTTGTTTGTAATGTGACACTACCATAAACGTTAGTCATAGCTTTCTCATTGCAGGGTCTGTTCATACAAATGGACAATTTCAAAGGTAAGAATTCTGCTGATATAATTTTCACATGCGATCTGTGGAGGGGTCTAATAGATTTGCACAAGCTCCTTGAGGTTTCATTTACGTTATTCAATTCACACATGCAATCAGGCATATGTGGTTTGTAATGCAATTGCCGTGGTTTGCGCGTCAGCATCGTACAAGAGCCCCTAGAGATACTCTAAAGGCCGGATCACGATAACATTCATTTTACTAAGCAAACGTCCGTATGGTTTTGTAAGAAAAGTATCTGATCTGTACTGTAACTAATGACATGATTTGCTTCACACAAATGAGTTAATACCATCTTAAATGCTATATCTGATGGTGCTCCTAGTCATTTGTTAATGTAAGTAAATGTATACCTTTGACATTTGTAGAACAAATAAGACAAAGGCAGACCCTGTTGATTATGTAATGGATTCTTACATCACATCACCCTTTTCCTAGGAATGGTGGATATAGTAATAATATACAACAATTCATTTTCTCAGTTGACTATATAATCTGTCGGCACCTGAACATCAGTGCTTTTTGACAACCGTTTTAATGCCAGAAGCCAAACACTATAAGAACCGCCAACAACAAAAGGAATTAAGTTCCCCCGACTGCTAATGGGCTACGTGATTACAGACAGGCCTCACCTGCCGTGATTTACAGCAATGTTAGCTACGAGTGTGTATTAGAAACAATCGATGTGATTGGTGACGTCAATAGCGTGGTAACTTATGACTATGTTGTTAGAGCTTATACAGCATGGTGCATACTACATCGATGATAGATCCTAATATGACAGTAGCAAAAGTAGCGTATAAGACGATATAGAATTGAGCTGACACGATTGAATTGCTATGGTCGCATGTGGTCAGAGGGATAACATACATGTTATCATCACCACAACAGAACATTATTTTATCCATCCACGATGTTGAATGAGTTGTGCCAGAGCTATGGTGAAGTTGGTGATCTTATGGTGGAGGTCAATTGTTCCATTCTGATAGCATGCGATATCTAATGCATCGGGAATTTTACAACCCAAACTACCTGGAATAAGTATTGTTCACCACTTCTTGCCAATATAATTGCCCTTCGTATTTTGCTTTGTTGCTTAAGAGACTCGATTGTAGCCCATTTCTTGTATCATCAAACGTTCCATCCACAACGTGTATTGAGAGA
This sequence comes from Urechis unicinctus, assembly GCA_034190875.2. Lineage (NCBI taxonomy): Eukaryota > Metazoa > Annelida > Polychaeta > Xenopneusta > Urechidae > Urechis > Urechis unicinctus. The sequence continues at coordinate 72,298,361 of CM067354.1, read as the reverse complement.
AATCAAATGAAGCAATGGAAGTTGATTTCGCTTTCTATTACTAATAGATTCAAAACTTTCCTTGCATGGTAACTTTTATTACATCGGGAAGTAGTATATAATGATGTAAAACATGCTGCTAGTTAACGCCGTAAAACATGCTGCATGTAAATGCCGTAAAACATGCTGCACGTTACTGCCGTAAATTTGCACGTTAATGCCGTAAATACGTCGTATTGTGGTAAAATCCACTTGGTCCGTATTATTACACTCTCGTCAAGTTTGAAGTTTTCTAATCGTCTTGCCAAATCCATTCTCGAATTATGGCTGTATGTGCAAAAAGCGTCAGTTAACAATCCTAAATGTGAGCAGAATACGACCAGCAGTAGCCTCATATTGCAGCAGTTTTGTGGACAGATGACCTTATAATCCTCTATTCTATTCACCTACGTAGCCCATGCTCAAAGCAACTAACAGCCTTCTACGTCGTTTCTTGTATAATGAGTGAACTAGATTGCGTTAAATAATAGTACAGATAGTACTCTTTCTGGTACATAACTGCATATATACTTCCATATTGCTCTTCTTCTAGAAATAACTAGATATATCTACATTTATGGCTCAATTAAACTAATCAAACAGGCAATTGTTGTTGCATTTATACGTTCATAAAGAAGCGAACCGCACGAACGCAGCTTGGTGTTCTATTGCAAAGAAGAAAGTAGTAGCCGTTTATATGTATGACATCTAGTGATGTTGGACTCCGATAAAGTACACATCCCGCAGCTTCCATGCATATCACGAAGGCAAGCTCATTGTCGACCAGTGCGCTCAATCACCTAACGTATTGTTTCCTGACACTCCTAGCGAGTTATAGTGAGCACATTCGATGATTTGCAGCAGGCTACATAGTATGGGATATAAAATTTCGAAGTACAGCAATCATTTGAAACATAACAACCAGCCAATAATACAATGAGCCACGTGGCACTGAGCTGCTATAAGTATACGCTACCTGAGAACAACTTGTTGTCATCCAATGTGATATCCAATGTCGAAGGTCGTGACATCGATTTTCATTTCGCACCTGTTGTTAGAGAAGCGATAGGTAATGGACACATCTGGCTCGACATTATGCTTCGATTATAGGCAGGTGACATATCGATACGTACAGAGGGCTTTATTAGTGCCGACAATACTAGTCGGATGTCTTCTATAAGATATAGCTCTAAGCGTTAACGAAGCATGCATTTAGATAATACTCCAGATGTAAGGTGTTAGATTTGAGAGTTCACCATTTAGTTAATATAATTTGACAGGCAATTCATTCTGTTGAGTGTATTGGTCATAGCTGTCCTACAATCTTGAAAACGGGATCAAGGTAAATTGCTTTGTAATAGTTCAGCAAATTTGACTCTGGCTTATCCGAAAAATGTTTTGCGACACATGATCGGCCCAAAGCCAACTTGAACCAATCATGTCACTGAACAAAGGAGGCTTGATTTCTGGAAGAACCTACATGCGACAAGCTGTGTAAATTATTTTGTCTATATATATTGCAAGCGCATATATAAATGACGCACACAGTATGATTGCTGGTTTGTGTCAGACAATTACTTCAAATAGCAAACTTGATTGTACAAAACGCTGGATGCTGCATGTTTTAATTCTGATATTAGATACTCCTTGTCGGGATTGGTTATTAATTTAATACTACTAGAATATTGAAGATTGAAGTTTGCATCGCAGGAGCGTTTTTAAAGGATCACAGCCTTAGCAATAGGCGTATTACGGTAGCGGTCACATGTATCATAGTTACATGGGGTTGGGCATGATGTGTAGATAGAACAATTCATTGCACAACTTTGAAATCGTATATATCGCTACAAGACCAGTGTCTAATGATGCGCAGATATAGCAGGTTATCGGCTTCACTAATAAAGGTCTATTCCTATACACAGGAAAGAATGCATTGAGCCATCGCAATTGCAGGCCATTCACACCAATACCGTGTCAATAATTGCCTGCAATTCGGCACTGCCTATGAAATACTGGCAGCCTCGAACATTCCACTATTCACAAGCAACGGAATGGTTGATTACATGGAAACGCAAAACAAGTCACCTAACAAGTCACCTATGTCTGACCAACAAATAATAAGTATTGGTTTTAGACAAATGGCTGAAAACGCATGTGTGAAGGACCATCGAACATTACATATGACATAAATGTTGTTGTGGTGACTGGTATTGTTTGTCCAGTCCTGCTAACTGACTGCTGCCCATGATGCTTAGGGGAAACATCTCATGCCGTTCACAATCATGACACGGGGTTTTAAAGTAACATTATCGAGAGCAAGCCCAAGAAGTGGATTTGAGATTTCCCCATAACAAGCATCTATAGTTAGTAATGCATTATCAACTCGTTCTGTTTCTAATTCAAATCGGATTGAGACTAAAACTTTATATGGTACGATGAAAAGACCATTTTGGATATCTTGTTTTGATATGTTGCATAAGAAATATAATTATATAGGCTTTGAGGATGGTTGACGTATGTTTGTCATTTGGTGCCGGTTTTGTTCAGGTTCTTAAATGACTCGAGCATAACCTTGTATTTCTGAGCACCAAACTATTTATAATTACAACTGGTCGGATAACAACCCTAACCTTATTCATTCATTCTCTAGTATTTCAGCTTAAAGTCCATCTATTTGCAGCTTCGATTGTGTAAAGGATCTGCACAATGTCATATTGGGTTTATTTTTCACGACCGGTCGAAACTGAGTAGCGCAACTTACCTGATGTCAAACAGAAAAACGGGGTCAGCGATTGGACTTGTCTTATGGATAATCATTTTCAATCCGATCCAAGGTGAAGGATAATGGGCAACAGAATCGCAAATGCAAATTACCAATTGCCATTTGCAACATTCAACGGGGAAAACCCAAATGCAGCACCAGACGACGGGCGATAATGTGCCATTGATTCCCTATTACAGATGGAGTTAAAAACCACAATATATGGTTCCCTTCTTTTACATCTGGAAGAACATGGTGTGATGTAACATTCTTCTAGAAATATAATCGCGCCCGTAGTGTTACACTGGCTTCAAACATGAAGTTTTCTCATAGTTATGTTAAAACCTCTTTCGTGTGACAGGGAATGAGCAGCAGACGCCTCATATTGCAGATGTTCATTTCACAGCTGATCTAATAATCCTCTATTCTATTAACCTATGTAGCCCACAGCATATTTCAGCCTTCAAAGTATCCTTTAGAAATGAGTAAACAACGTTAAGTATTCATTTAACAGGATATTCATAGGTTTGTTTTGAAAGGACAAATACTTCCACATTGACGTTCTGCCATGATGTCCATGGCTTTGGTTTATTATTAATTGTTATTGTTGCTGTAATGGATGAAATGGAAATCATACATCCATATTGGTATTGCATTCCCAACATATTATATAGGTTACCATCGATTTAATCATATATTTCGTGTACTTGTATTCATTCATATCGCGATGACAAAGAGCAAAGTACATGGGTACCTACGGTAACAAAATACAGTCACTCATAGTATTGCAATATGTGTCAACGTTACACATAAATATTATTTGTCAAGCAATTGATGTGTAACGGTATTCTATATGTACTATGTCATCTGTTAATTATATATTTATAACAATGGCTAACGTATTCTCTTACTGATTTGAGTCTCATGTCAAATGAAATGTGTAGTCAATGAGTATCATAAAGACGATTGCTTGTTACCATTGAGTTTTCACAGACTTTCCAGAGATGTCTTATTAAAAAGCTTTCCCTTCTTTCTAATCGCATGCATGCATTCGATATTCTCATCATTGTTGTATAGATTAATATTCAACTGACAGGAGTAAAGCAGGGACCTTTGATGAATATTGTGTAGCAATATATCGCATATAGCAAAACTTGACGCCAAGTAGATTCTATGCATATTAAGTAGTAGACCTGTCTTGATCACACCCGAGGCAGCCAGTCTGTTGGATATAACTCCTAGAAAGTGAGGAGCCTTTCGAGTCTGTTTAACCTGACGCATTACCTCGAGTTGCTACCCACAACAAAATCAGTTCTATGAATATGCTACGTAAAAATTCATTTGTTGATTTAAGAAATGGTATATCGATTCATCCATTTCATTTGTGGTCTTGTTTTGTGGCTCTCTTTAATGCTGTTCTTACCATGGTAAACAACGTGTTTTGTATTTTTGAGTGTTCTATCACCTCATGGTTTTGAAGCAAAAATGTGTGCATCACATATACCCGGCAATGTCGGTATTTTTCAGGTTAAATAGCTTATATCATCAGTTTTTAGTTTTGCATCTTACCGCGTCATTTCCATATTAGAACTTCGCTTGGGTTTCGAGCCAATCCTAATCGGTCTGAGATGTTGCCGGATACCACCAGATAAACCTAAAAAACATTGGCGCTGTCCATTGCTGAACCCGGCACAGCGCCTATCAGCCTACCCAATATAGAGCAAGTCATTTCCATCATGCACACAGTCTCATGTCTGCTTCTTAATAGCGACCCATAGCGCTGAGTGTTTAGAGCTTTTCACGGCTTCGAAAATGGAGGAAAACAAACCTGTTAATTAAACACTCGACCATTGTGCAATTCAAATGAATTTGTGTCTATTCATAAGCCACCTGGAATAAACCGTGCGATTCCTGTGAAGGGATTGAGTTACCAAACGCGTATCCGAAGCTTTGCAGTACGATGTGTGTTTGGGATTGATAGCGTATAGCTTTCGCTTTATAGTAATCGATAGTAATCGATTGAAACTTTAGCCCCGCCAACAGAGACAGCTCGCCGCCATGCCATTAACTGGCTGTAATTCCACTCTGCCAAAGAACCTTTTGTTGTCTTTCTGCTTCGTAGCATTCCACGCACAACTTTTACGTGACATTTCGATTCAGATTTCAGTGATAAGTGCTTCGTCGTATCAAGTGTTACTCTAATGCGTTCACAAAGGCAAACATTTACTGTTTGAGTGATGTGTGAATTGTGTTTGCTGAATGTGGGACTGTGATGGTCCTGCAGTCTATTGCAAGAATGTTCGCGTATCAATGAGTACCAGTAAATCCCGCCGACATCACGATAGCATGGAAGAGTTAACAGAACTATAAGTTAATGACGAAAAAGTCCTAAGACATGAGCTCAACATAACAAATAGCGTCGTTCCTCTCAGTCCAGAAAAACGACGCATGCGTGCCTTGTAGTATCCCCGCTCTGAAGTGTTTAACTGGGTTCTATAGCAGCAGTAACATGCAGCTCATTGTCGCTGTAAATTCCCTAAATAAGCGCATGCAGTGGGGTTGATTATGAGTGTAGTTCGCTTTTTATAAGTCCGATATACCAATGTGGGCAACAGCCTTGTTGCACAACTTGATTCAGTAGATATAGATCACCTCGCCAGAATCCCCATGAGTGAGGCCACTTGAAGACCGATATGCGCCGAAAACATAACGAAGTTAATCTCACTAATGTGTTGCACTTTGGGCCAAGCAGCTCATGTACAAAGAAGGCTAACTTAAGAACTAGGATAATTTCATTTCGTTTTGCAGGCTTTATCTGTCCCATTGCGCAACATTACAAAGGGCGAATGGCATCCTACTCGTTAATGATGTTTATCGAAGCAAAATTCCGGTAAGAAAGAATATCGAACGAGGTGTTGTGTGCCTTTATGGTAAAGACAAAGGAACATAATGTTAAAAATTGCTATAATTAAATCGCAGAATAGCGTTCGACTGAATTACCCTTTTTTTACGGGAAAATGTTTATACTTATCGGGGAGTTTACTGATTAGGCGTTAAGGGCAGGAGATCACCGTTAATGATTGTGCCGGAATAATCGTCAAAATGTGTTTCATTTGTGATACAATAACATCAGTTCAGTCAATAATCTTGTACCTTGCAAAGCTGAAATCTTTAGCTCATTGTGTTCCACATTTTGAGACCTCCATTATCACATTGTTTGAAATACATGTGCGTGTGTGATAATGAGCATTCCATTGTCGAAAGCAGAATCATGTGAAGAAAGGAGGTATAGAAATTGTACATTAGGTAGATACGGCAATACTCTATAGAGATTGTACATTAGTTAGATACGGCAATACTCTATAGAGATTAGACATTAGGTAGATACGGCAATATTCTATATAGATTGGACATTATGTAGATACGGCAATACGCTATAGAGATTGGACATTAGATAAATCGCGTACGTTCCATACGTCAACAAACTTTTTCTTTGGGATTTTTGATCATCACTAGATTCTTAGATTCAAACATATAATACCAGCATTACCTTATTGCCATTCGTGGTTAATATCTAAAAGGCACAAACGTTTTTTTGCATGTTGACATTAGTTAGGATCAAGATGCACTCATTGTTGACATTAGCTAGGATCAAGATGCACTCATTGTTGACATTAGTAAGGATCAATATGCACTCATTGTTGACATTAGTAAGGATCAAGATGCACTCATTGTTGACATTAGTTAGGATCAAGATGCACTCATTGATGACATTAGTTAGGATCAAGATGCACTCATTGTTGACATTAGTAAGGATCAAGATGCACTCATTGTTGACATTAGTTAGGATCAAGATGCACTCATTGATGACATTAGCTAGGATCAAGATGCACTCATTGTTGACATTAGTAAGGATCAATATGCACTCATTGTTGACATTAGTAAGGATCAAGATGCACTCATTGTTGACATAAGTTAGGATCAAGATGCACTCATTGATGACATTAGTAAGGATCAAGATGCACTCATTGTTGACATTAGTAAGGATGAAGATGCACTCATTGTTCATCATTGATGTTTCTTAAAGACAAGGGTTACTCACAGAGTAAAATGTGTTTTACCTGAACTATGTCTGGACGACCTTATTACAGGATATCTAAGCTGCTCGCAATGTATCGCCTTCTTTTGTGACAATAACAATGATGCAGGGACATTTTTTGGAACGTATTAAATACATAAATGCCATGATTGATAAGACCAAGTTGAAGTCTGGTAGTGATGAATGTAACTTGTAGTCGACATCATCATTGCCACTCGTATATCTTGCTGACAAACAGATGTTTGTTTGATTATAAACTCGGTGTGCAGCAGAACATCTTTGGTGTTGTCTCTGTTATATTTTATTTTACACTAGCATCGCTCAGTGCTAGACAGGTTTACGTGATCTAACTGGAGATCAGTTTCTGCAAATGAGGACGCCTTTTCACGAGCAGTCTCGCCTTCTTACAAATATACTACAAGCTCTCAAGCAACAACAATTTGATATGCACTTCAGGTCAAGACCTGTTTAGCATTGAGTTACAATGAGCATGTCTTGAGATTTAAAGAAAGGCCAGATTGCTTGAGAAATGGCATATCTTAGTACAGTAAGCTATTGAAACGTTAGAACCCATAACAGAGATGTTATTTACAGTAATTCGACGCTGTTGTTAACCTTACATATAGTATCACTCAGCACACGTGACATTTTGATTCTCATCTCCTAGCTAGGCATTCGATGGTTATGTAGAATCACATCGGTCGTCAGAATAAAGTAAGAATAAACAACATCGAATCCAATACGTTGCTATTATTCACTTCTATTTCCAGTGGAAAGGTTCGGGTTCCCGGCGCTTCACCTCGCTCTTCCAGAGATGTGTACTCGTGTTTACTCCCCTGATAGTTCCTAAATTATTCCTGACATGCTGCCTGTAATATGACTGTTCATAGCAACCATGCTGTTTGCATGGGAATGCGTCGTTTTCGCGCGCTAAATAAATACAGCCCGCCAGGTGGCATATGGGTCTGGTGAGTGAACGGAAACTGAATGAGCACAAAACAACATTTGTCATGACATTCCCGATATGTTGTTATCATTCAATAATTGATTTCGTTTCTGGTAATGTCATTCGGAGCTAGAATAATCTTAGCGAAGATATATGGTACTATCCTATTTTGTGTGTGGTTCAATTAGGACATTGAAATCATAACGGTGTAGTATACATCATGACGTTTTAATAGTCAGATTCATCTCTTTCCGACACTTGTGACTCTGCGCAATATTGTCAAGCAATCCGATGGTGGCCGCGAACGAAGGCCACTGATGGTGGCCGCGGACTGTGGCATTCGAAGCTGGCATTCAATTGTATTTATCGACATAATGGCATACTGGCTGGAAATCATAATGCCCAGTAAGTCACCCTTAAATCAGTTTCAAAAGCGTAACAATTGTTCTCATTTGCACCAATACATGAATTGTAGTGCGTAAGTTGCTGCCTTAGTCAAGGACCCCTGGCCCCTGGCCGCGGGCCAAATACATTTTTCGGATTATCAATTGCGCTCAGGGGAGAGCAGCTCCGTGGAACCCCTGGAGTAATCAGATTTCTCTGGCTAAGAAATACTTCTGTGATGGTACATGCCTCGTCCAAGTTGATGACCTATGCTCCCGGGCCATCATATTGTGGAAAGCGACTATATGTCAAGATTTGGCATCCCTGGCTTTCGTCATATTGACAAAGTTGTTCTCTCTTGCTCACATTCGTTATACTAGCTGCAAGTTGCCACTGAGTTGAGCAGATATTGATTATATGTGTGATGCTCCAGTCGCATTTAATGACGATTTTCATGGTGATTGAATTACCCACATCTTATCAGCGAAGAAAATAGAGGCAATTCTTTGTTATTATATAACACTACTGAATATTTATTTAAATATATTTTATGTGCATGCTTGGTGAGATATGTGGATCCGAGTCGTGTGATTAAACATTGCAAACCTATAAAAATACAAAAATAGTTCGTCACATTTCGAGTGAATAATTTCTATAGTGATTATCCAAATTGTATGTTGAACAACCTTATGTGGATGTTAGAAACATACGATCCCATCAACAGTAAGATTTCAAAGCGATCTCATCATGATTTCACAGGTGATTTCACAGTGGGTGGTGTCACAGTGTGTGGTCTCACAATGTGTGATGTCACAGTGTATGATGTCACCGTGAGTGATGTCACAGTGCGCAGAAATCGTGAGATCACTATGGGTTCTTTGTTTCAATTATATATTGATCTCGTTGCGATATCATGATCTTATAACCACAACGCGAGAACAGAACGAGAGCAGCATGGCATATCATAATTCGTCGCATACTAACGCGCAGAAGCTGACCATCATGTTTAGATATACATATTATGATCTCTCAATCGACGATGTTTAGCTTAGCCAAGGAAATGAAAAAGCATTTTCGTCAGTAAACACTGAAATCACGTGACCATGTCTTGCATGTAACATCTTAAATGGATCTGCAATAGCATATGTGCACGTGTAGTGTTCGACTCGAGCGCTTCTGAAGGCGGAAGTATTATCAGTTGTTCAATGTATGGAACTAGAACCAGAGAGGGTTATAAGCTATGTTTGGTAGAACCTAAGCAAATATTAAACATAAGTCAGGACAAGCAAAACCAATTTAGAATAATGATTCATCGCAGGTGTGAATTCATATCATTTGGAAATACGATGTCGTCCAATATTGCACTAAACGGTGCGGGTAGGGGGCGTGGTTCTCCCAATAAAAGGTTAGTAGGAATGTGACGCAAATATGGGGCACGGTTTTTGTTTTTTTTTTTAATTTACCAATGCAACTCCTTTATTCTTAAGCAGAGGTGTGATAATAATCTATGCACCATTCTAAAGGTACTCAACCCGAGGAGAGATAAAGGTTAAACATTTCGAAAGTGAGTTACAGCAATTCTTAATGTATTCGTTCAAGACACCGGCTTTGTTATCTTTTAACCTTTCTTCTATAGTAACTATAATGTTTATTTAATTTTGCATAGAGTGATTAAAATTCCTTGAGTCAAAATTGTATTTAACATTATGATTATTTAGAGGATCTTGAGATTCGGTTAGTTTCTGAAAAAGATTCATGAAAGTTTTAAGCCTTATGCTTCCAACCGTTTTGTAAGAGTCACTATATTTATTCAAAAGGTTCAAATATTCAGTTGGATCATTGTTTTTCAAGGTTTTTTGGTTATTTTGGAACTCCTTTATAACAATATTTTTTTTTTTATCAACTATATCCAATGCCCCTAATTAATACTAATTAAATTGATGTCGTAACTGCAACCTTTCCAGATATGGTTTGCCACATCTGATCTTATATTCATTTCTTTATATTTCAAAGTCCTTACTAAACTATATATGGCTTATTTGGAAGTTTCATTTTTATTAGTACTTATTATATTCCTACAAATACAAGTTTAGCGCAGTCTTAATTATCAGATCACTTGCAGCTTTGGTTATTGTAGTGCGTGATTACGCCATGTTTTATGTTTTCTATTTATTTAGTAAGATTTGCTGCATCCTCTTGAGAAAACCCACATTTGTATTCCGTAACAATGTCACTGAGTTCCATTTATATTTGAATGACTAATAATATTTATTGCCATCCACTATAAGTACCATCTATATTTATCAACAGGGTTTTATTAATAAATCCAATTCCAAATACACACATTCAAATGGATGAACGTGACACTTTTGAGAGTTTTGGACAAGATGTTTCATATCATCCAAAAAAACTGAACTAGAAAATACGTCGTCTGCGCCATACCTGGCGCTGTCCATCACTTAGTCCCGCCCACTTATTTCCATCGGCAAAACTTTTAGTCAATGAGGATAGGTGGTAGTAGTTTTCAGGCCGCTGAAAATGGCAATGTCAAGATGTTTAGTTCGTTTATTTAGCAAATGCATCAAAGACAGCCCTCGTGTTTTCTCGCACAGTGTTTCAGTGGTCGGTCTCTCGTCAAGATGGCTCTCGGATGCTCGTATGTGTGTTTATGACCCCTTAATTTCGCATGAAATTGTCATTGGTTATATTATCGCTCAAATTGTACGCCGCTCTTAAAACATGTTGATGTCTAATGATTGACTGATTGTAAGGCTTGAGGATGAAAACAGTGCGCAAAGTATATTAAAGCTGGGATTCCTAATCAGCGATTATCAAACTTTAGATATTTCTACTTCTGGCTGTGTCGGAGATGGCATATATTTATTAAGAGGCTCTCAATGTAGGCGAGCTGACCGTCAATCGAGATCGCGCAAGCTCAACTTGGTTCAAAACATCCACCTCAATGGATGCATTATTCCCAAAACTCGCCACTCTTTGGGAAAGTTATTTTAAATATTGGTCTTAACAGCGTGTGATAAATCTGTATTTGAACGTGAAGACTAGATATATACCTCTAATACAAAAGTTAATATTCTATCAGAAGGCTGTAGTTTAAGCTGATAGATAAACCATTCAGAGAAATGAAGAATGCCACACGAAATGCCATCATACAACATTATCCATGGCAGGAATTGAACATCAAGTTAACCCATTCAAAACAGTGATCCCTTAAGGGTAACAGATAAGTTAGAACAAGAAATGGAGACTATCACAGCAGAAGCGTACGTAAACAACACAAAACAACCAAGCATTATTTTGTGCATTTTTTCCCACCTCAACAAACGGGCAAGTATTTGATATTTACATGAATGTTTTAAAACGTGGCCAGTTTGTTATAATAGAAATATATTGCATTTAATGTTTAGAGGCGAGTCTCACAATTGAGTCCTATAGACTATTGAGGTTTTGAAATATGTCAAAAGTTGGTTTTGAATGTGTAATTGGGCATACTAAACTTAAATTGCATCTGTTTTGTGGTACAGCAACCAAGCAGTCTCTTCTCTCCCCGGCATGGTTAAAGATAAACAACTACATGAAGACTAGAGAGACAATATTGGAGACAAGTCTTACAGATGTCAAAGGTAGCATATTTAACCTGGTACTCGTGTATCTGTATCTATGTATACAGAATCTTACCGAACAAAAGTAGAAATAGTAACAAGAAAATAATATACTGTTGGACATACACACACAGTTTATGATTCTTAATCAAATATGTACAGCGTCAGCTCGGCCTGTCACATTTCTGGTCATTTTCTGTTATAAGCTTTTTGTTGTTATCATCACAGAGGCATTTATATCACGGATGGAGGAGTATTTAAGTGACCCTGACAACGGTGTGTCATCAGATGATATGCGCTGGATTCTCTATGCTGCTCAAACAGAGCAGGAACTCGATTTGGCTGTCCGTATGTTTGTTAGGTAGGTTAAGACAATCAATGGTCATACCACTCTAACTGGTTTGTTTTGTGTGAGACAATTTGACAATATTTTCGTGGTATTAATAATATGCTACACTTAAAGCCAAACTATAACTGTCTCCACTTGATTGTATGGACCGGTTCTTGATACCAAATAGGACAGTTTTCAAGTAGGCTTCTCTTTCCATATGCTGTGATATCTTTGTGTATATTTTACAGATTTGAACAACAAAGAGATAAGACTGTTGCCCCGTCGTTCCGCTTTGACCCGGTCATGATGCGACTGTGTCACTTCATGCAGAAGCCAGATATTGCCTACCAGCTTATAAAAGACAAGGTTGGAATCGTCCCCACATGGTCATCATAGAGTTTCCTCAACATTATTTAGTTGTACTATTCACTCTGTATCTGTAATTCAGTGGTTAGAACTGAGTGGAGTTTAACGGGGCTGTGTTTTTGGAACTTGCTGGAAGTCAATATATCATATTTAAAGTTCAGAGTCTCACCACTGAGTCCTCTGGACTGGTGTAACTCGTAGCAACATCTTGTTGACAGCCACTAGACTCAGCTCTGTTAATGCTAATGATAAATCCATTCATTACGGGGGAAATATAGACTGTTGTGTGGAGATTTAGTGCAATTTCATTAGTCATGGTTTTCTAAGGGAAAATGCAAATGTCAGAATCCTGTTTTGGAATTGCAGATTGATTCATCCTTCATTGTTTGTTATCACAAGTATATTCAAAGGATTTATTTACTAAGTCACCTTAAGTGATGCCCAGTTTCGGCTAAGATGACATGTTAGCCTGGCTGTTCCATTTGATGACGTTACTACGTTTTCGACCGTGCCCGTGGTGTTCTTCCAGAATGTGACTGATGCTATCCAGACCGATGCTGCCTTTGTCACTCTGATGGACCTGCTGTATTGGCATGAACAATATGACCGTCTTATTGAAGTGATGGACATCCATTCACAGCGGGCTACTATAGCTCATCGACCACTTGCCTGGGGAGGTCTCTTCCTAACATATGCTTCACTCTGGAAACAGGTACTCGCTGCATCAAGCCCCTCTTAATGACACTGACTCTTACACCTGCTATACAGGTACAGCCAGCCACACTTGTTTATGCCTAGCGGGATTGTGAGTTTATGTTTCCCTAACAGCTAGATCAAAGATTATTAGGTTTTATATTCATGTTAATGCTGTCACCATTATAGATTTGTAGGTTAAGAGATCAATGTGTAACTAGCTTCCCTGTGGACATGTGCTAAGAGACCAATGTGTAACTAGCTTCCCTGTGGACATGTGCTAAGAGACCAATGTGTAACTAGCTTCCCTGTGGACATGTGCTAAGAGACCAATGTGTAACTAGCTTCCCTGTGGACATGTGCTAAGAGACCAATGTGTAACGAGCTTCCCTGTGGACATGTGCTAAGAGATCAATGTGTAACTAGCTTCCCTGTGGACATGTGCTAAGAGATCACTGTGTAACTACTTCCCTGTGGACATGTGCTCCACTGTGTAACTGTGGACATGTGCTAAGAGATCACTGTGTAACTAGCTTCCCTGTGGACATGTGCTAAGAGACCAATGTGTAACTAGCTTCCCTGTGGACATGTGCTAAGAGATCAATGTGTAACTAGCTTCCCTGCTAAGAGACCATGTGTAACTGCTTCCCTGGACATGTGCTAAGAGACCAATGTGTAACTAGCTTCCCTGTGGACATGTGCTAAGAGACCAATGTGTAACTAGCTTCCCTGTGGACATGTGCCTTTCTTCTATGTTCACAAGCAACTGTGTTTGTGATATGAAACCTTCGCATTGTTCATTCAAATAAGATTTGCGTTTTCAGAACACAGCAGAGAGCTATCTCAAACTGAAGAAGTTATGGACCCTAAACAGGAAGTTGGATGCCCCAGGATCACCACGAGCAGTTGCCTTGGCAGCACACATGGCGCTAAAACAAGTAAGAATACAATACACCCTCTGAACCTTCTGTTATGATTATCACAGAGAATCATTTTCATTGAAAGTGATTGGAAAGCATGATAAAAGTGGTGTCTCCCTAAATTCTAGCCTAACATCCTAAAACGCCCCCCAATGTGACCTGTTTCGGTTGAATTAATTAAGTTACAACAAAGAGCCCCATGACTCATGAACATATCTTATTCATGTTTAAAAGAGGCGTTCAAAACCAGGGGTTCACTCTGGACCATTATTGAAACATTACAACAGTCTAATTAATGGCATTTTAAATTTTTATGCCCGTTCATCTTCATCCTTGTGCATCTGGGTACACTGTTTTAATCGATTGCATAAACTCCATACTTTGCTTAATTTGTTGTCCCTATGCTTGTGTAGAGCGAACCTGAAATTGCCTGGGAGTACCTGGAGACAGTAGCCAAAAACAGGTCCACCTTAGTGGCCAGCCTCAAGGTAGAACTTACTCAACAGCAGTTATTACTATGTGTACCATAATTTGTTTCTTAATAACTGCTTGCACTTATTCATTATTAAATTAGCATCTAATGGATATTTTTCAGGTTCTCACTTTGACAGCGCTGAATCAGCAAGAGAAGGCCGTGGAGATCCTGCGCAGTATTCTGCCCGATCCCTCACAAGACCACAGATTCTTCATAGCTAGAGTTGCTGTCAGTATCTAGATTTTGGTTTATCATATGACGTAATAAGATACATTGTCAGCATAGACAAACACACAGGTGAGTTATTGGTAGCTTGTAATGCAGGATCTGTGTTTGTTGTTAGGTCAATGAACTGGTAGATCTAGTGAATTCCGGAGCCAACCAGGATCTCAAGGACACAATGTCTACATTGGTGAAGGAGCTTGAAACAAACAACTGCCTCAATAACAGAGCGATAGAAGATGCTCTGTTGAAACCACTCTCCCCGCCTAACAAAAATCCTCGTGATACCGCTGGCAGGAATAACAATACATTGAGGTCACTGCAGTCTTGAGACTAGCCAGATGACTGGCTGGTGTGTGTAATGTGAACGACAGAAAAAGACAGCTGAATATAAAATTACCAGCGTATAATGCTATGCATGCCTGAATAAACACTCTTACTTATGCCTATATGCTCATGATCAGACAGTATCAGGTGGTGCATATGACACAATGCTGGTGAGGCAATAAGAGAATGTAATACAGACACTTGCCAGGACAATTCCATCTAACAACAAGAGAATTTATTTAACCATAAATAGCATTGACCTGTCTCTGCAATCAACATCATTGCAACATCTAACAATCCATCATTAACAATCGGTACAAGAAATATAATCATTTCAGTTTGAAAATCTTCCAACTCGACGTTATTATCATGCAAAGTCAAAGTTAGGAGAAGTTACTCAAGCAAAAACCCGATTGCTTCTTCAATATCTTCCTTTGAAATGCGGCTGATGAACTCGGACTGCAGAGCGAAAGTGACATGTTTGACATCGCCAGTCGTTTCTTGACGAGTCTGAAGAAGAATGGAGGCAGCAATGTTCAACAGCCACGGCATGACCTTGACATCAAGGGCAAGGTCATCAGAAAGGAGTGGGTCGTGGCTGGGTTGCCATAGTATGAGGTGGAGAATTGTCAGTACCGTCTGAAGTGGAGTGGTCTGTGGGATTAAAAACATGGAAAATAGTTTAAAATGCTAAGAAATATTTGATATTAGTAAGTCTCAGATTGCACACAAAAAGTATTGATTTACAGTAAAAACGTTAGTTTTTGTATGTTATAATATTATTTTTTAAAGACTATATACAAACTAAATGGCAAGGTCTAATAATTTATTCAGTTTTTAAAAAGCTGTTATTCTGAGCTTGTCGAGAATTAGCAGGATTGGACACACCTTCATCCAATTGCCATCCACAAGTCTGCTCATCAGTTGTTGCAACACTGCAGAACCTGCTGTAGCCAAAGCATGCAAATAGTAGCTATTGTTATCTCCTCTTTCCTTGGCTAAACAGACAAGTTACCCCACGTGAAAATTACTTTCCAAGGAAGTGCACTTGCTTATCTGGTTTGAACAGTATATCCCCAATGGTTCATCTGCTGTCCGGTTCCAAACAGGAGCTTGGAACCATAACATTTTGTGTGAAAGACATTATATACTCACCACGGTGAAGAGAACCGGACACATTTGACATATCCCCAAGTAGTTGCTTGGCAATGTAAACAACAGCATCCAAATCGTGCTCCACATCGCTCCTTTCTTCTACCTAGAGTGACAACAAATGTTTACATCTTACACTATCAGTCAGCAAATACATACATTTTAAAAATACAACCAATTATCGTTTGTACACTATAAATATTCTGAAAAAATATTCATAGTTATTGGCTAACGATGATATATGAAAAATAAACATAAGTGGCAGGAATTATATATTTATCCTGGCCTAAACGTTGTTGAATATATATAAACCTGTTTAGCATGTCCGAAGGCAGACAGCACGAGATGCGGGAGGTTGTCGGCATCTGACTCCACCAATATGTTACTTGCCTCGATTTTTCTGCAAATAAAAATTAAATCTTCGTATAACTCGAGTGCACAGTAACAGAAGTATGGTTCAATGGCAGTGATAACACCAATTTACCTGTGAGCAATGCCATGGGAGTGGATGTGATGGACAGCCTCAAGTAATTGGGTCAGCAGCAGTAATTTCTCCCAAACTGAAAGCATATGGTCCGCCAGGTATTCCACCAGGGTCCAGGTGTACCTTGTCATACAACATGTGTAATTATAAGACTGTACATAAGGATCTAAGCATTGCTGTCAAAGGATGACGATTCCCTCCCTATTGTTACATTACTTGTTCTATTCAATATATTGTTATAACGGGGGAAGTGAAAGCAAAGACTGTTGGTTCGTCTGTTCTTGAAACAGCTGGATGTAGGGGTATCAATGGAAATTGATATATACTCGAACCATAAAAACTTCCAATGAAGACTAGTGGAACTACATCACTTATATACCACCTGAATATTTGTGCATGTGGCAATCAATATAGACAGAAATTACCTTTTCATTACAAGAAATCCCATTGGGTTGACACTGAGGCCGTCTGCTGTGAGGTGGGCGGGAACTAAATGAGGCTCCTCCTCCATCATACTGAGTGACAGCCAAGGTACTGCCTCTACGAAACTTCCATAAACTTGAATAATGTTGGGGTGAGGCGGCAGATCAACTGTAGAACCTTCATCTTCAGAGCTACATTACAAAAAGCACATTATAAGCACAGTGGTTTAATAGCTCATAAATACAGTCCCACCAATAAGTTACATGTTCTTCAATTCCATTGAATGCAGAGGCATTTTCTCATCACCCTTTCAATTTAATAATTTCTAAAATGTCAACTTTCAAATATTTTTGAAAATCTAAACTGTGATCTAAATACTTAATTTTTACTTTCCTGGAAACATTTTACCATGGAATAACTGGGTAATTGATCTTCTTCATTACTCAGGACATTATATTCTTATAAAGGCATAGATATAACCACATACTAATGTTACATACCTGGTGGTACAGAATGGGGTGCATTTGGTGGGAGTGTTGGGTAACATTTCCATCTGAAGCCCACTGACAGCTGACTGACCCAAGAGCATCTTGATGGCAAGATCAAACTTGGGTTTGTCTGCAGTGCCATCTGGTGGATCGCTGGGGGGAGGGTCGACATGTTCATCAACCAGGGGACCAAGTGGCGACACCAAATCTAAGCACATTACCGCCAAATCAGCCCAGTATAACAATTCCCTTCAAGACATAATATGTTGATCATGGAACAATGGATGAATTTGTACAACTATTCTCCAATGGTATACCCAAATGGAATATATCAGGGATATATTTTGTTATACCTTGTACCAGTGATGGGGTGAATTGAGGTCCATGAAAGAGATGGTCGACCTCATCGATATCTAAGTCACTGTCCTCAAGTACCTCAATATCTGAGTCCTCGGCTTCTAAATCCAAGGCATCTCCTTGGTATGCACTGCATTGACACACATCATCTCTCACACTGAATACCATCGGTGCTGCGCTCTCCACAAGGTCACTTGAAATCTCCTCATATGATTCAAACATACTTGACATTTTTGACATCTGTCCACATGAAACAGAGGAGGTCCCAAAGGAAGCCAACTCTTTATCATCCAAATTACAATCAAACTCCTGTGGTGGTAGTTCCTCCACCTGTTCCTCTGTAATGACCTCATACAGAAGGTCAATGTCCAGTATTTCAGGCACAGCAGACTCCCATTCTGTGTCACACGTGGAGCATCTTAACAGTGGCACCAGGCCAGTGAGAAGCTGGCATTGGGTGGCAGCATCTGCGTAGGTAAGACGAGTCTGCGTTTCGGCGTCTGGAGTAAGACCTAGGACAGGTTGGCCAGCACGATCTGGAGAAGGAGTGGACAACTCATGCACTTCACTGGTTCCTTCACATGCGTCTGTCTGGTCACTGGCACCCACCTCATCAACACCTGACTCTACCAGTACCTCAAAATCATCCTCAAGGTCTGAAAATACAAGGTTTAAAAAATTCTTTAAAAAAAGTCGTGATTCCTAATGATTCCTTACTGAAGAGTTTGCCTGATCAGAAATTCTTTAACAGTTATATTACCAGGGACTTTAAGTCTGGCCTCGTAGACAGCGACAGCAGCCCGGGCAGAGAGGGGAGCAGCAAGCTCGTAGTTAGCCAGCTTGTCATCTCTTCTTTCAATCACCGGTGAAGTCTTGCAAAACATGCCCTGTGATGAATGCAAAAGTTACCTAACTCTGGTGAGGTTGTCATAATGAATTACATTTAGCACCAAATGACCTGTTATAAATGCATAAAGTAAGACGAGGTGTAGTTACAACTGTCACATCAGCACTGGGTCTTACAACTGCTTATGAATTTTAGCTACAGGTAGCTGTCATCACTTTTCCAATATTTAAGGATTTGGACGTTCATGCATACGTAAATAATCTGCCAAGTGCACAGCCTTAGTTTATTGGGGTGGGGGGGGGGGGGGGGTTATACCATTACTGAAACAAATAAGTGAAGTAGGGGCAGATATCTACACACACATATCTCTAAGACACCTACCCTTATGTCATCAAATACAGCTTCATGTCTCTCCTCTGAAGACTGGGCTTGTTGAAGAGCAAAGACACCCACAAAACCAAACGCTACTTTACTCCTCAAGCCATGGAAATTCCCAAACACTTGGGAAGAGCCACTGTTAAATGAGCCACTGAATCGACTGCGCATTTGTTGAACCAGACTTGGGTAGACATTCCTTGCTGTGAGCCGCGAGACCACCCCATCTTGGGCCACCACTTGACATCTAGATGCTGACGCGCTGGGATTATGGAACTTTTCCGGCTTGTGGATAATTTTCCCATAACGCTCCGCTTTGAACCATGCATTCTTTAACACCTGTCGACCCTTGCCGACAAATGCATTGGTCGCTTTAGCAAACATTCTGAACGATGTTCAGCAGGGCACCATGCCCTATGCAATCTATGCCTTACCTGAAATTCAAATGCACATTGGAATTAACAATTCTAATTAGGGTTTTGAAATTTGAAAAATTCGAAAAAATTTTATAACACTATGTCAATAGCAAGGAGGGTTGAGTGTGCAGTTATGATGATGATGATGAAAATGATGATGGTGATGATGATGATGAATTGCTAAAACAGGGAGTTGGAGGAGGCAATATCTCATGTCAGACTTTATTTTCCTCTTTGGAACCTACATCATCAATGTTGTTTAAGCAAACCTTATATTGTCAATGTTGGTCACTATCATATTCATAGCCAAAAAAAGCTAAACACTTGACTTAATATAACTTAACAAATGAACGTTTTAATTGTTTGTCAATTGAGATGTCCGAATCAATGTCCAAAAATGGCCAACCGCTAGCCCAGTTACCAGACCTTACTATCATTGACTTTCTGTTAGGTCAGGCAATAAGCCAAGTATACAAATGTGGTTGACAATCAAAGATTAACCTCCCTAACTTTTATAGTAAAATAAACCCAAAGACCTTCTTAAACATCTTACCGTATTCACTGAAAAATACAGATTGTCATCAAGCTTCATTATACGCACTAATTAACATTTATTAACATTAACGCTGCTCCTTTTATTGCCACTTTTGTTTTGGATAACAAAGCGTGTTATGACAAATTGCTTTGTTTCACTTAGACCTGAGCAGACGCATTTTTGAACAATATTCTGCTTCGAATTAGTTTTCCCTGGTTATTTACAAATGCTATGCAACAACTGAGTCCAACATAATGACAACGGTATGGCTATTTCAAATGGATAAAGAGTAGGGTGAAGAAATGTACCTCGATTGACCAGTCCACCACATTGCCATAGGGTAGGACTCTACTGCATACACATAGGCATATTGTAGGTCTAGCCAATCGCCCTATGTTAACTGGTTAACAGAATGTTCTCATGGAGAGATGCAGATGTCATTCTAGCCGTACAGGACGTTTATATATTGGCTTATATATTTATATTACCGTCGTGCGCGGATAATTTCATTCATTAATAAGTCAGCGAGGTGGGAGTTTGAAAGTCCACCCATTTATGTTTAGCATAGTCCAAGACCTATCGAAGAGACAACAGCGGTACGAGGCTACTTACACAGAGGATTGCTATTGCAATAAGTGTTATACTGTTATAGACAAGTTTTTGCTGATGATGCAGAAATGACCTGATCATGAAAACAAAACTGACAACTACTGAAACCAGGGCCGTCCTGTCGTAAAAACACTCCTTTAATGGAATTACTGCGGCTACGAAAACTAGTGTTTCATCAGATGTTAACATCCTTACCACCTGTCACTTGTTTATAGCCAAGTTTTGTCAGTTTAACGCCAACAACAACTGCGTAGTTCTGAGTAAATTCGAGACTAATTTGGGTCATGGGTCACAACAACAAGTTTCGGTTTCGTATCTGCAGATGGAAAGCCAATTATTCAAACAGAGAGATTCAAAAGATGAATCTAACTTCATCTATTCCTCTCAGATTAAATCATGGGGTTGATCGGAGAGAAAATATAACTGATTGGTTTTGTACAGTTAATGAAGTAATCATTTATACGATTTTCTAAGTATTTTAGCAAATAAAATGACAAATAATTTCTGAAGATTCCTGTGGCAGAAAACAACTTATAGATAACATGGATTAATGATGCTGCAGTGTTTACCATATAATTCATTCATAACGCTTCTAATTGATTCAAATGAAAAGATTTGACCTCTCGATCGAGGGTTCAACGCACTGATATTGCTGATATTATATTTAACTCTGTCAGCACGGCAAAATAATACTAGAACTGTTATATGTACACACATTTACAGAAACCTGACAAATACAGACGACAAGGTTTATCAAACTTTATGGTCAGGCTTGTTTAGCGTATGTGCAAACATGGGAAAAAATCGTCCTAATAATAATATGAACACCTTGCAAGAGAGACGCGTAAATAAGTTAAAAGTGAGAATTGCAAATGTCTGAGGTCACGACTAGACTTGATCGAGGTCACGTTTTAGATATTCATTTTCACAGAAACTTGACTAAAAAAGATCCATCTTTATTATACTTATTTAATTCCCGTTTTTGTGTCGTTGCAAAGATGGCTCGATTGTAACTCTTTCATGTTATTGAGAACGACCATTAGATCATCGATAATTTATCAATATAGGCTCATTACAAAAATATGCAAATGAAAACCGACCTGGATTAGAAACTTCGCATGTTTATAACTCCATCACTTTTTAGTATCATCGCTCAAACTCCGCCAGTTTTCAGCTTTGGATTTATTGTAGTGCTGTTTGTGTGCCATGTTTGGTTTAAAATTCTCGTCCTGTAAAAATAGCCAGAGTCATCATTTGAACTCGAAATTTTGGATAGCATTACCAAAAGTAGTAAGGAATCGGGCAATTAAGATTTTTCACTACATAATTTTGGTGCGATCACCATGCATGCCGTGCCATTAGATGCGACTACGGAAATCTAGGCTCTCTACTAAAGGTAGTGAATACGTAACGCACGATCATCTTTGGATGCATTTTCTCCCACAAAGGGCCGCTTCCTGTCCCTTACAGCATACCCGTGAGTGCGAGTGCTCCACATTTCGGGCGAAAATGCTTTGGATATTGAAAGAGTTCAGAATGTCTTATCAAAAGGTGTGGCTGGAGAAGCGTCTGATTAGCTGTTTAACTTACTGGACCCATTCTAATGGGATAACAAGATTGTTACATCTTCGTTTACACAGCTGTTACTGTAAAGAAGGCACATTGTATTTACGGTTAGTGGGACCCTGGGGGTCTCACTATGTGGAGGTAAGTGGGGATGTGCCGCCAATTTGGGTCGGTTTTATGGCATTTTGATATACAAATGGGTCGTTATTTCTTGAAGACAGGTATAGCAATGGGTCGGGTTTTTTTGCAATGACCTGGTATACCAATAGGTACGTGTTTTTGACAGCGAGGTATAGCAATAGGTGTTTGGTTTGTGATGGGTATCAAATAGTCTGCGTCCCAGACTTCAGGGGTTCCGCTACGCTTCTCGCACTAGAGTCTGAAACAATAGAAGTTTGGACAGGTGAGGTGACAGTTTTATTGTACAGCAAGCCAACCAGGCTAGAGACAAAACAACATAACGTTATGGTAAAGAGTCAGAACAGAGGCGATATTGCTACATCTCCTTTCCTTTAATAAAAAAAAAGAAAACTAATTTAGACGCTGGAGTATAGTGTAAGTACTAAAAACATCTCTACTAATAGAAGTCTCTGATGATTTAAGTCACTATCTTTGTAGTTTGATATCCAGATTGAGAAATGGTGAGATTCCAGTCTGACCTCTTAACAGTCTTTGAAATACACATGATTAACACAAATTACAGTCTCGCAAAAGTACTAGACTCAGTTCTTTGGCATTTTGCACTCTTTACTACACTGCAAACTAACATAAACTTATTGAACATAGTCCTTTAGTGCTCTTGGTTTCTTGCACTCTCTTCCAGCCCTGGTGACTACTCTGTCAGGCACCCTTGGAGGTGATGACGGCTGGACAGCTACTAGCGGATCCTTGTCAGTTGATGGAGTCTCCTTTGGTGGAGCAGGTGTTTTCTCCACTGGCGGAGGTAATGGAGCAGAAGGTTCTTGCTGCGATCTGATGTTGCCGCGGTTTCTCCTGAGATTCTGTCCATCTGTGTGCACAATGTATGAACG
Source organism: Urechis unicinctus (assembly GCA_034190875.2). Classification (NCBI taxonomy): domain Eukaryota; kingdom Metazoa; phylum Annelida; class Polychaeta; order Xenopneusta; family Urechidae; genus Urechis; species Urechis unicinctus. The sequence continues at coordinate 72,274,916 of CM067354.1, read as the reverse complement.
TGGACCAACGACATCAGACACAGTGGCATCAGACCACTGGCTGTGAACTTGAGGTCTTGTCTGCACACTAACTGGCTGGCCTATGACCAGTTTAGGTAGACCCTTGACGTGTTGGTCATAGTAAGCTTTGTTCCTTTGCTTACGATGTTGAAGGTGGAGGGGTACATCTTGGGGAACATGAGGGTGGTAATGTACCTTGCCTGCAGGCATTAGACTCTTTGTACGTCGAGACATCAGTCTTTGTACAGGGCTTGTATACACACCCTGTGTTGGAGTGTTTCTTTGCTGAAGTAGCATCAAATATATGTCACTCTTGTTTCTCTTAGCTTTCTTCACCATACTCGTAGCCACTCTCACGGCAGCCTCGGCCCTGCCGTTGCTCCTTGAGTGGTGAGGTGAACTGGTTACATGCCTGAATTCGTAGTCAGAAGCAAATTTGGCAAAATCCCCAGATGCGTAATTGGGACCATTGTCCGTGACTAGGACGGCTGGAATTCCATGAATACTAAAGTTTCTCTTCAGCACTTTGATAAGGTCCTTTGAGGTGAGTGTTGGTAGTTCATCAACGTCGACGAAGTCACTGTAGTGATCAACAATGACCACATAGTGTCGCCCATCTAGCTCAAAGCAATCTGAGCTGACTATTTCATAAGGTAGCTTGGGGACTGGGTGACTCATCATGGGTTCTTTCTGATTGTTTGCTTGATATTGTGCACATGTAGTGCACCTGCCTACAATGTCTTTTATGTCAGCGGACATTCTGGGCCAATATATTATGTCCCTGCATAGGCGTTGAGTAGCATCTACACCTTGATGTGCTGAATGTGCCTTGGTGAGCATTTCTGCTCTCATGGCCCTTGGAATCACAATGCGCGTTCCTCTGTATATAAGTCCATTGACTACGGCCATCTCGTCACGATAAGGCCAATATTCTCGAACTGACTCTTGGACCATCAGTTTGTCCACTGGCCAGCCAGTTTGTATGGCATTGGATAACAGCATCATAGTGGCATCACGTGCTGTCTGAGCTCGAACTCTCTGGAGTCGTTCGTCATTTATGGCCAGATCACACTCGAGATCGATATCTTCCACTTCTTTCTGTATATCTTCCACTGAGGCGATGTTGTAGATGACACATTCTGATTCCATATCAGTGCTTGGGGATGCGCGACTGAGGGTATCTGATATGATCATGTCTGGCCCTCTCTTATAATACACAGTGAAGTTGTATTTTAGAAGCCTGAGACGGAGCCGTTGCAGTCTTTTGGGCGCTGAGAGTATAGATTTTTTGAAGATTGTTTCCAGGGGCTTGTGGTCACTGAGCACAGTAACCTCTTTTCCAAGCAAGTAGTTATCAAATTTTTCCATAGCGAAACAGATTGCTAGGCACTCCTTTTCAATTTGGCAGTAGTTCTGCTCTGTTGTGCTAAGCGCCCGGCTAGCGAAGCAGACTGGCTGCCCTTCCTGCAGCAGGACTGCGCCTAGTCCCACCGAGCTGGCATCACATTCTACTGTGACTGGCTTAGAGATGTCATAGAATTTGAGCACCGGAGTGGAGACGATCATTTCCTTGATCTTTGTGAATGCCTCCTCATGTTGTGGAAGCCAGTCGAATGGGCGATCCTTGTCACAAAGACGCCTCAACGGCTCGCAAACCTCGGACAGCTTTTCCAGGAACTTAGAAAGATAGTTCACAAGACCAATCAGCCGTTGTACATCTGAAACACAGGTTGGTCTAGCCATGTTGGTGATTGCAGCTGTCTTCTCGGGATCCACACGGAGCCCTTCACTGGTCAGAACGTGCCCCATGTATGATACACAAGTCAGCTTGAACTTGAGTTTGTTTTTGTTGAGTTTGAGGCAACGTGCTCGTGCTCGTGCTCTCTGAAGCAAGCGGATGAAAGCAGCATCGTGGTCACGTTCCGCTTCCTCCTGAGTGTCACCGCACCCATAGATCAGAATGTCATTTGCAATGACTTCTACATTTGAAAGTCCTTCAAGTACTTGGGTGAGTTGACGTGAGAACTCTTCAGGGGCGGAGCAAATGCCAAACGGCATGCGTAACCATCTGTAGCGACCCTGTGGGGTCCAGAAGGTGGTGAGGTAACTGGATTCCTCATCGAGTTTCACCTGTAGAAAACCATATTTCGCGTCAAGTACGCTGAACACTTTTGCTTCACTAAGCTGTGGAGTGATATCTTCTATTGTCTTAGTTGGAAAATGAGGGCGCCTGATAGCCCTGTTCAGGTGTTGTGGGTCGATGCATACCCGCAACTTGTTGGGCTTCTTGACTGCGACCATGTTGCTGATCCAGTCTGTTGGTGTTGTAACCTTAGTGATGACACCATCCCTTTCCATAGAGTCGAGTTTCTGCTCGAGTTCTTTTCGCAGTGGAACGGGAACTCTCCGTGAGTGATTTTGGACGCTTGGAACTGACTTGTCAATGTCAATATGGTAACTTCCAATAATTCCAAGCCCTTCAAAGACATCGTGGTAGTTGCGAAATATTGAATCAACTGTGAGTTCTTGTACACCACGTGAGACACTGTACACCAGTCTGTCATAGTCGAAGGTTAGAAGTCCTAGTGTCTCGCAACTCGCGCCTGATAACAGAGTGACAGGTGCGCTACTGAGGACTTGAAAATGAAGCTTGTGAGAAGTACCTTTGTTCAGCACATTTAAGTCTGTAGAGCCCATGGGAGTCTCTGAAGTACCGTTGTACATTTTCAGTCGAACACTTGTCCTGGACATCACTGGAGCATCACTACTTGTGATTTTGCACAAAGTCTCATATGAGATGATGTTGCAGCTGGCACCTGAATCGAGCTGGCAGCGAATTGAACTGTTACCACCATCCGGCTGCTTAAACTCCAGGTAAGTGTGATATTGACGTCGACCTTGACCTTGACTGGAGAGCATGAAAACATCTTCAAAGTCTTCACCTGCATCAAGTTGATGGACTGTACTGTGCTTGTGTTGACCCCGACCTATGCCGCGACCTTGGTTGCGACCTTTGCCACGACCTTGACTGCGACCTTTGCCACGCGATGCGGAAGCGCTCGTCTGGACTCCACATTTTGAAGCATAGTGGTTTGGTCCATGGCACTTACTGCAGGTAGTGCCAAATGCTGGACATGCATTTCTGTCATATTTGTGCTTGCCACCACAGTATTTGCAATTCTTCACCTCTTTGGTGGCGTTGTTGTCAGACCGCGAGTAGTTAACATGTTCAGAAGTGGCGGTAGAACTGAGCTTGCTGAACTGCTGAGCTGCCAATTCACAAGTGACACACAAGTCTGTGGCTGTTTTGAGAGAACTTTTTTTCTCGCAGGAGTCGAAGTCTGAGGTTGTTGTCTGTTACTCCAATAACAAGACGGTCCCTGATGAGTTCATCCTCAAGGGCATCAAAACTGCATGACCTAGCTAGCTTTCTGAGACGAGTGATGAAGCTTGAGATGGGTTCATCTGAGTTCTGAACTGCTGTGCCAAACACATATCTCTCATAGACAGTGTTGACTTGTGGCTTGAAATGTTTCTCAAGTTCATCAAGAATTTTCTTGGAGTCTTTCAGGTCATCTTCACTCAGTTTGAGGCTTTCTAGGATGTTATTACACTCTCTGCCCATGACTGTGAGCAAGGTTGCTACTTGAACTTCCATGCCCTTTTTGTTCAGTTCTGCAGCAATGGAATAATTCTCAAAGGACTTGCGAAAGTGAGCCCAATTATTGACAATGTCACCAGTGGTTTGCATTGGGCTGGGGGCTGGCAGGCCTGACAAAGCCATGATTGTAGATTTCTGTCATAAAGTATCTTGAAGTTGAGAAAAATACACTTCACAGGACTAATGGAGGTGTCCTTTGGCACACACTGAAGGTAAGTTAGTATGAAAGTAATTGGGTGACAGTTCTGAGAAGCCTTGTCACATGGCTCCCTATTTTCGCCCACCTTTAAAAATTGTAACCACAGATCAAATCATAGAAATATTCTCAAATTGGATGTTGACAGCTTCTATATATATGTAACACATATAAATAGTTTACATAGCAGCTGTTGGACAACTCTCCTGGGTTCTGTGATTGACTTCTGACACCATGAAACAATAGAAGTTTGGACAGGTGAGGTGACAGTTTTATTGTACAGCAAGCCAACCAGGCTAGAGACAAGACAACATAACGTTATGGTAAAGAGTCAAAACAGAGGCGATATTGCTACAGAGTCTACGATAAGATAAGGTCTTAAACTGGCGCGTCCGAATATTCATTAGACACGTTCGTTAATCTTCGTGACCAATCAACGCAAAGGTTGTGACCCGGATTGACCTTAATTGCGCGTGTCTGGCTTGTGATACGCACCCTCGGTTGTATGTGACGTCATGGACATTGTAGTGGTCTGTGTCCAATGAGAACACATTGAATGTCTTCTGGAATTATGGGGCGTCTCAAAAATTCAAATTGGAACCACAACAAGCGTTTTTGGCTTAGCTGTACGATAGTATGTTTATGTAATAGTCAGTTAAAAGAACCAGTTGCGTGTCTGCTCCTCTCGCCGACTGTGTGATTAACGGTGCTACTCAGCGTAAAACAACAAATCGGAGTGTAGTAGAATGTGTGCCCGGCTCATAAAAATCACTTTTTGGAACTTGTAGAACTGACCAATGAGAGACAATGACTCAAAAGTACCCGAGAGTGACTGAGAGACACGGCTTGTGGTTGGAGCATCCCAAATCTGGGATGCCTGTCCAGTTCAAGACATTAAGCTCGCCTAGACTGAAGGCGAGACTTTAGAATATCAGTTACATGTAAACAGCGCCCGCAGTCATCAGGCTAGGGGACCTTGACTAGGGCAGGCCACAAGCCTCCGTATTTTCTCTTTTTCCGATGAGCACACAATCTTAACGTCGACTCACCTCCGGAGGTTCTCCATAGTCTTGCCAAACACAGAGTTGTTCATCAGCTTATACAAGGCCTTCTCATAGTCGCTGGTGGCCACCTTATGCAGATCTGTATTCATCCTAATGTAAGGCTCCATCCAGGGACTTTGGTCAAAGACAAGTGCACGATGAATCTTGGTAAGTCTCATCCCCAAAGACAGATACAGCTTGAGGTTTCTATAGTGTACCACATACTTCTCCTTGTTCCGCAGGTTGGGCACCAGCTTCTCAACTCCATTTCCGGTGCTCCCCAAAACACCTAGGAGATCCTTCTGGTAGTCTGACAACCATTCGTTTTGCACAAGAAGCCGCTCCGGCGCTAGGGGGTTCGTCATGAAGCGCAGCAGGATACTCCAAGTCAACCTCAAGTATACACCCCGTTTCAGCATCATCGGGATGGTCCTCGTTCCACCCGCTCAATACCCGAAGTAGGTAGGGCTTGGCTCATCGCCCACCCATACAGATTGTTGGCATCGAGGTACTGGATATAGCTCGCTGGCTTATCCTGCTCAAAGCCGTCCACATATGGGTTGTTAGCTTTAGCGTGGCGGTGCGACACCATGCTTATCCCACCGCGCAGCCCCTTCTCAATAAAGAGGTGCTTGTCATAATCGGTGAGAAGCTCGAGTTCCACCCCTGTGCTCTTAAGAAGCGCATCCCACGACAAACCGGGGCTGGTATAGTAGTGGGCCGGATCGAACCCGTACTGCTTAAGACAGGTTTTCCGGAATGTTTCAAAAACATCGGCCAGGAGCAGTACATCAGTGCGTAAGTAAAGGTCATGGTAGTCCCCCATGCTTTTACAACCAAACGCATTCCAGACTTTCTGGGCATGTTCATAATCTGCAGCAGATATACCCTGCTCAGAGAGCTTGCTGCAGAACTCATGGATTGGCGGCAGTGGAGCATCAAACTTATTCCAGCTGTCCATGAACTCATAAGGATACACTCCCTTACGCAGCAGCAAGCGCCGCTTCGTTTCATGTGGCTCATATTCCGCCGTCACAGCAAAGGCATCTGGGTTGTTAGCAGACACCAGCTTATCGAGCGAGGCCAGGAGGAACTGTGCACTGTCAATGAACCGCAACTGTCCAAGCGACAGGGAAATATATTTCTCCATATTGTTGGGGATACAGTTGATGTTCCCCTCCACTTTGCTCATGGCCTGCATCAAGAGATGGGAGTCATAGCCCCGCCACGTGCAAGTTATGTGGCGTGTTTGCGCGTTATAACTATACTGAGATGTCTCAATCGGACTTGCTATGCGGTAAATATGTAAATTAGTGAAATTCACGCGAGTGAGTCCTCTTAGTATAGCTACTAGTCCTTAGATGTAAGCTTGTGATCGACCGTAGCTGACCTACTTTAGTCCCGGCCCCATCGCATCTCATCAAAACGGAAAAAATGTTGGTCTTTAGGCAAAGAACTTGGGTATTCAAGTTATTTCCTTTAGGACTGGCACCCCCTTCAGAAGCCGATGACATGGTCCCCTCTCTCTTGTTCTTTGGTACACTGGATGCCGATTAATCTCTGTCTTGCCCTTAATATCACCTCTCCTCCATCTTTGGTCCGTCATCGTCAGCTGCCAGTTATTTGAGGAGCCGTGAACTTGTCCCTCTATCCCTTTTCTTCTATCTTCGGTGTAGCAGAGCAAGCCGGCGAGGTAGGGCGCGGCTGCGTTCGGCAGCAGAGGAAAGTGAATCGTTTGCTCCAGGAGGTAGGGAGTGTGTCGGTTCGCTGTCGAAGGCGGAGTTGGGAGACTCATGAAAACTGTGCAGGTGACCACGCGCCCTTCACCTCACACCATGATTTAAGAAGGATAATATAATCTTAGTTATTTGGGGTGGGGTAAGACAAATTTTGCTTCCAATTGGTTGGTGGGCCACGTTATTTCCATAGGTTACGGAGGAGTCGTGATTGATATTCGGCGCCCCCCCCCCCACCCCAGCTCCTCAGACTCCTTTCCATTGACATCATGATATGCAATCTTCCTCAGTTTATCATCCATTATTTGGCATTTATTCATTGCAAACATTATTCTGACAATCAGAGCGAACCAGTAGAGAAAATAAAGAATTTATTTCGCACTTTCCATTTGTGATCTGATATTATATTGCGTTTACATGGCAACAAATGTGTTTAACAATTCCTAATTTGCTAACTTAAAGATTTGGTCGTCCTTTTACCATAAAGTAAATGTGAACAAATGTTTTTCTTCACAAATATTGATAAGAATGAGTCGGATGTAGAATCGTTTGTGATATTATCTTTTTTCTGTCAGATACTTAAATGATAAAACGTACTTATGTGAATACAGTTTGATAACGAACACTAACTGCATTCAAATAACAATCCAGCTTGCATTCTGTCGTCGATACAAAAGACAATAATTTACGAATGCCATATATGCATCGATACATGCATCATTTCATGCATGTATACATATTCTAAACAACTGTGCAGCAGTTGTGAGTCATACACTTATCAATTAATTCATATATATATATATATATATATATATATATATATATATATATAGAGAGATACATAGAGATACAGACATACATACAGACAGACAGACATACAGACATACATACACAGACAGACATACATACAGACAGACATACATACATACATAGACACATACATACATACAGACATACATACATACACATACATACATATACATACATACATACATACATACATACATACATACATACATACATACATACATACATACATACATACACATACATACATACATACATACATACATACATACATACATACATACATACATACATACATACATACATACATACATACATACATACATACATACATACATACATACATACATACATACATACATACATACATACATACATACATACATACATATACATACATACATACATACATATACATACATACATACATACATACATACATACATTTGTTAATATTATAGCAAATATCAATACCAGGTTTGGTATTTCGTACAAAATATGATGCTGGACAAATGCTAACAAATATAAGACAAGGCTACATATTCTTAACAACTGGGCAACAGTTCCGAGTCAATCATGTATCAGTTAATGCATATATATATATATATATATATATATATATATATATATATATATATATATATATATATATATATATATATATATATATATATATATATATATATATATATATATATATATATATATATATATATACATATATACATATGTATATATATATATATAAAATATATATATCATATATCAATATTTACAAATATCTACATTATCTATAAAATATCTACATGTATGTATAAATATGTATGTATGTATGTATGTATGTATGTATGTATGTATGTATGTATGTATGTATGTATGTATACAAGCATGCGTGCATATATGCATGCATAAATGTATGCATGGTTGTATGAATGCATGTATGTGTGAATGCATGCATACATACATACATACGTACATACATACATACATACATACATACATACATACATACATACATACATACATATACATACATATACATATATATATATATATATATATATATATATATATATATATATATATATATATATATATATATATATATATATATATATATATATATATATATATATATATATATATATATATATATATATATATATATATATATATATATATATACATAGGTAGGTAGGTATGAAAGTATATCGGGTTTTTTTAATGTAGGTATAGTTTGTCATACCGAAATGGGTATTTGTCAATATCATAGAAAACATCAATACCGGGTTCGGTATTTCGTACAAAATATGTTGCTTGATAAATGCTAACAGCAAAAACGGAAAGCTACATATTCTAACAACTGTTATTAGCAGTTGTGAGTTATTCATATTAAAGGTTGTGTCAAGCAAACTACTGAAAGAAACCTTCCCAAATTATCGATATACAAACCAGACAATTGCGTCACAACCGATGAGCTAATAAAAATATTTTGCTTCCCTAAAGAATCACAACATGAATGCAGTTCTAGAGTAGCGCTCGTTGTCAGATTTAAGCTAAGAACCTGTGCATCATCAAATGTAACGATTGTATTGTATTGTATATGTATATCAAACGTTGTAGAAGAAGACATTATTCAGCTATCACAATTTCGATATGCCCATGAAATATAATATCAAAGAAAATCTATTGATTGATACATATGTAGTACCTTCAACGCCCATCAAGATCAAAAACTTTTCCATGAAAAGAAAACGGAATCCAGGTGGGTAGGTATCCGTGGTTAACAGGGATCATGTTTCGTGCATCGAGGAACAAAACATAAGTTTGTCGCCTTTCAGCATCTAAAACGAGGCTCATCAATATCCCGTCGTCCTCATCAACGGCATCCGGGTTAGGAAAGTAGTGCGGTTCGCTAGGGACGTGATGATCTTTATACCAAGCCACATCCCGATTCACGCCCCCACACACGTCTTTCTTTGCCAAGTAAACCCGCAATTGCCCTGGAAGATGACGATTCTGTATGTTGCTGACGCCGTATATGAAACAATGGCTTCTGAATGCGTATTTGGCGTTGATGGTAGGGAGATCAATATGGTCAATATAGGGCAGACCAGTTGTGAAGCGATCGACGTTGACAGAGTTTGTTTCAATATTAATTGTGTATCGCAATACGGATGGTGCGGTTTCTGGGAGCAACCCCTGTCGCAGTCGAGTTAGTGTCATAGAATTAATGAAGTCATCATTTGGGTAAGTGATCATATCAACGCTCAGAACACTACCATCGTCACTTTCAAAGCCGTTTACATAATGCATAACGAATACCGCTGGTGCTGACATCGTGCGGACTTGACCTGTTGTGAGGTCAACGACGTATATGTCTAAAGGTTGACTTGGATCCCAGTCCAGACTCTCAAGCGGTTTGGCCGTCAGTAAGATTTTCGCTGTATCCACGAGAACGGGGTGCGCAAAAACCACAGCATAATTGGCAGTTATTCCAAATGAATGCATGTAAGGGATGGCATGCCGACGAATGGATGCTATAAGTGTGCGCTGAGTCGCTGAATGTATTCGCACCACTTTGATGCTGCGAAAAATGGGTATCCCTGGACTGAGCACAGAGTAGAGATTAATGAATGTTGGCCGTCCTTGCTCTTGTAACGCATGGGAGCAAGAGGGAATCGTCATAAAATCTTCCCATTGTGGTATAGTCGGTAACGGAGCATTAATGCGCTGCTTGGTGATCAAACTGTCTGGATCTATCTCGTAAATGACCCAGTAATCACTCAAAGTCACGAATTGTCCTCTTCTGACGTCATTTCCTCCAAACTCATAGACTATGACGTTGGTATTGTCTGTTCCCCTGTATAACGCCAAAGCTCGTTCGATCAAATCAAGGGGTGGCTCAACACCCGCTAGCGTGAGATAAGAGGATAAATGACCCAATTGCTCGCTGGAGTTGAAAAAATTACTTCGCAAAAATTTGGCCGTAAACATGGCAGTTTGAGTGCCGGATAAGCGCAGGCTGTGCAACTTCGCTAATCCATCCAGCGCATTGATAAACGAAGTGTGGCCTAACTCATACATACCACAACCATTTTTAATCTGAAACACAAATGTTGTCCCCGTATTAACAGTCTAAATATAGAATTGAACACGACAGTCAGTACAAGTAGAAAACTTGCTACCGCAGCAGCATTGCATGTTGAAGTCCCTTGAAGTGCGAAACCATCATTATAAATAATCACAAAATAAACACAAATGTTTCTTATTAATCCCGTGCAGATGTATTACTTAATTAACCTCCTCTGACCGATGGTGTAAATAGCGGTGGTTACGCCATGGTGTTTCAAACAGTTGAATGGCATGTCTCGCCGATTCGATGTGGTAGTTTTCAGCTTATGGCTGCAACCTGTTTATTGCGCAAATCCTTCAAATGGCTCTTCGTTGAAATGTTACTGCGAACGCGCTTTTTGTCGACAACGTTATCATTTGGACCACTTTTCTCAGCCATAAGTTAACAAACCCTAGAGCTAGTGAGCGATGAATGCACCGCGGTTAAGGTGGGTATTCTAAGAGGGAAGCACTGCAAGTTGATCTTCAAGGTAGTTCAAGCACGTTTTCTTGACGTAAGTAGCAGCAATAGGTTTTCCATCATTTTCCCCCAGTTTGACTTAAGCCCTAACCATATACAAACGCACATCACACACACACATACACACATATATATATATATATGAATAAATACATATATGTATATATATATTGAGGGGAAAAGAACCCCTCCACTAAAAATCCTGGCTACGGGCTTGATATATATATATGTATAGATGTATTAAAGTATGTATATATATGCATAAATATAAAGATATTGTATGCATATATTTATATCTATCTATACATATAAATGTATATATATATATTTATATATATAAACTAAATATATATATATATATATATTAATATGCATTTATAATATACATATATATTTATATATATATATTCTATATACATACATATATATATATATATATGTGATATATATATATAGATATATATATATATATATATATATATATATATATATATATATATATATATATATATATATATATATATATATATATATATATATATATATATATATATATATACATACAGATTTGAGATTTTTTATTTCTTACTTCATGTTATATGTATATTTGGGATAGAAGCTATGCTAAAGGCAGTATAATTGACCATATCCTAAGTATTAAGTATGGAACAAAATGTGTGGTTGAGAGTGCGAACAATTGAAATTCAACGCTTTCTTTAAAAATCAAATAGGAAATGATGTGATGCATTGACGCACCATTCTAGACAATAGTCACTATCTGTGAAAACAGAACCGGAAACCGTATTATATGCACGCAACTTGCTTCATCCACGGATGCAAGGATAACCGATGGAAAAAGAAATTATGCATCCTATATGAGTCAGTGTCAGAATAATATGTCTAGGAAAGAAAACGAGATATAATTAAATGAGGCTCATAGTACGAATAAGGCAATTTTACAATTTGGACATGGTCTGAAGAAGAGTTCGGCTAATATGATATACCCTTATTCCAACTATCTTCCTATATCGTGCTAATTAAAAACAGAAATCTGACTTACATATGTTCCGTTGATCCAGGGCGGTAATGGGTGTTCAAGAGTCACTTCATAGTTTTCATATTCTTCTGTATTTGTTGAAAACCACAGCGCTGTGTCGCTCTCTTTTCTGCAAACTACCCCATGTGTTATGAAGCCTAGAGCCGCCATGACGGATATGGCGCCGATATTGATGCTCGTCATTTGTGGTTACGTTATAGCTTGGCTCCCTTATATGTATAATTTAGATGGTATGTACCGTGTCTGTTGCCTTTGCACACATTGAATAATAAGCTTCGCTTGGGCTGCGGCTCGGATTTATCAATAATTTTCGCAGTTTCCGCTGTTTATAAGCTCTGCTGCTCTGCCTCTTCCTTGAAAACTTTTAAACACGTTGGTTTGCGGGGGTGCGGGCAAGACGCATGGATTTTAAGAAACACGGAGAACCAGCCAATGATGAGCCCGGCTGTCGGCCACGATCGTAAACGTTACAGCATTTTCCTTGGCCTCAGGTTGCCAGTTATTCAGAGTGTGACGTTACTGCCCGCCTGGCCCAATCAGCCAATGGCAGGGGATTCGAACTTATAATAATGAGAACTATAAGCCCATAGTAATGGTACCTAATCCGAGCTAACTAGTCCAGTTTTCTGACGTGGTTTTTATGATGTCCTGATGTGCCTTATGCGCTCATTATAGAAGCCGGTTTTTTATAGTACGCACATTCCTTTGCATGCTTTTAATAGTTATTTCAATTGTGTGGATATGAAAGTGCTTCCAAGTTTGCTAATTGTTTTACTTGCCAACTGTTACCGGTGGTAAATGAATGGAACGGTTGGGTAAGGCTTTTTTTAAGCAAGGGCCATTTACCGAAGGTGGCAATAATGATGATAATGAGACGAGGATGAGGAGAAGGGGGGGGGGGGAGGAGGTGGGGGGAGGAGATGGTGGAGGAGGGGGGGTGGAGGAGGTGGAGGAGGTGGAGGATTGTGATATTGATGATACTGACGATGTTATTGTTGATGAACAATGATGATGATGATGATGATAATGACGACGACGACGATGACGATGATGATGATGATGATGATGATGATGATGACTATGGTGCTTCTGTTCAACCATTGATCTTGTGTTATACCTAGCCTACCCGTTTGTTTCTTGTAGCTTTGGGATATCCTGCCGGTTGAGGGGGCTTCCAATCCTGTGTTAAAAACGGGTTTGACAGTAATGCGCGACGAACTGTCCTTGGATCACAATCACCATAAGTTGCACGGAACACAAATGCGTCGTTTCATTGATTGCAAAAGGTTATTTGGGGTACAATTTCGATCGTTTATTTTCATTATTTTTTTATTGTTCAGTGATATTTGTACAAAATGGGATAAACTTCCTCTTTTGCGCGACACCTTACAGTAGAGCCATACCATGCCGAAAACAACTCCCCTAATTGTGTTTCCAGAAAGAATGTATCGCACACATTTGTAGAACTGTACGTTTTGTGTCTGTGATACCGTTTTATCGAACATAAACGACCTCTATAGCAAAATGTAGCGCTCACATATCTCGAGATTATTGATTGAATGGTAGATGTCAAACGAGAGGCAGACATCATTTGTTATCTTTTGCATTCCATTTGCGAAAAAAATGCTCTTCAAGTCTGTTGAACATTAACAGCAACTAGAAGAAATATATTTGAAAATGCACTAAATCTGATGCATAAACATTGAAACTTTAGAACTATAATTTCTTATATTCCTGTGTCGAGCTAGGTTATTCAATGTCCGATTCCAAAGATCGTCTTGTAGTCTCTGTATCCCGGCGACCTCATCAAGGCGGGCAGTGCGGTTTTCGCAACGTATCCTTAACCATGTCTTGATCGCCTGCAATTAGTCCTAAGATGAACGCACCATTAACCACAGCTTGACAATAGCTATTTCAACATTGCAAATGACGCAAAACAAAACTGGAATTCTTTGTCTTTGTAACAAACGGCCGCATACCATCTGCAGGTAACATGTTGCACTAAGTGTAAAGGAAAACCTAATTGGTAAAATATGGTGGCTACTGAGTGATTATTTCATAGGCCTGTTGGAATCATTAAACAACCCGAGAAGAGCTGACAATCCAGGGCAGCCGGCTTTCATAACTAATTACGTTTTACAAGCAACTATTCGCAATTATGGCTTAGCTATCTTCATCATAATACCAGAAACCCCAGTTTGTCGAGGCATAGCTATTCCAGATTTATAGGCAAGCGGTGCAAATATTATGCATCTTCGAAAAGGTGAGGTTTTCTCACAGAGAAAAACTGATGGAAATGTCTGGTAGTGATCACCTGCAATGGGCAAAGGCTTGCTCTGTTTGCAGTGGCATTGTTGTAAAGTGACTGGCGTGCCACTTGCAATTAGCGAGAAACAAACAAATGAATGGAACAAATGAAGTGTGAGAAATGAGGCGGGGTTATTTTCGTTAACTGCAACTGAGACACCTCATTGAAATGGATTCCGAATGCTGATGTGAGAAGTTTATAATTTCCTATTTGCATATCATTTATTTGGCTTCACAACAAGTTGTACTCATTACCAGTTGCAGTATATCCAGTACTCCGTAATGTGTTATAATACTATTGTACATAACCCATCATCAAGACACACCGATCGCTGCCAATGGGATTTAGCGCAGGCAATATCGTGCTGATGAATAATGGGGGGGGAGGCAGGGGGAACTTTAGCTAGAATAGTATTATAACAAATGCACCATTCACATGTACGGCCGCATGCAATGGTTCACCTACTCGAAGGATGATAACAATTAGCACATACGTTTTCCGTACTCAAATAGGGTTGCATGATATTAATTTGAAACCATGACTCGTAACAGAACTATTCGTCCTTGTGTTATCTTTAAATACACATTCAATTCCAATTGTTGTCTTGTCACGTGATGCACGTAAATGAAGTGTGATGCCTATTGATGCGTCTTGCCGTTGTTATCTGACGTGAAATTTACACCAACATTAATATGCAAAAGCAATTGCTCAATGTGAACCACCTGTAAGATCGACATCCATCTTCTGGGCTCTGCATTACTCAAAACGAAGCAATCATGAGCGCTTCAAAAGAACATTTGCTTTGACAAATATTTACACCAAAGTATTATTTGTGTAGGATATGCCCTGCAGCTTCTCTGCCAGATGACGCTAATGCACAGTTAGCTGTTAGCGGAAAGGAGGCTGGAAAGTGGTAGAAGCTGCCGTGAGCCCATCACTGCACCAAGCAATGACGGCCATGCATATTATTATAATGTTATGCACTAGGCTGCAAATACTTCGACCATATCCAGGAAGAACAAAAACGATTGGTTCAAAAGTCAAGAAGAGTAGTGTATGAGGTAGGCTTTACTGGTCGTGATTTTATAAAACAGCTAAATATAATACGTTGAAGAGAATTTGGATAAGTCGTGAGGTGTGAAGTAGGGCTGGGTTAGGGGGGGGGGTGAACCACATAACAGCGAGCTCATTAAGTCGCCGTTACGCAACTTCTTGGTAATGAGTCTACATTTCACAGGGTAGTTAAATCATTGCGATAATTAAGTCGGCAGGTGTGAAGTGTGACCCGGAGCGAAGCAGCAGATGTTGGCTGATGACGTAGTGCATCTGTAAAAAATCATATGCTATAAAAAAAGACCTCGTAGAGGTCGGTGCACTTGAACATAGTGAACAAAACAATGAAACAATCGTGGCATGCTTTGATAAAGAGAAACAAATATATTCATTTAAGCTGCATTTTAAAATTTTTATTCTGCTTATTTCAAAAAATATTTGTTTCAGCCCTGACTTACATTTTCTATATCTCATTCAAAATTGTATGGTTAGGAAAGTCCAGTGAAAAGTTGAGAAAGAAGATGTTTATCATATCTCACTGTAGCTTATGGATATTACAAATAATTCACCTAAAGTCTCAGTTATCAGTCTGGTTTTGTAAACACCCACTCTGACGAGCTTCTGACTCCTGGCCCTAAGGAGGCAGGTGTAAATACTATGGGATTTCTATATTTTGTTGAAAACTCCATGTGTCATATTTTTACAGCCATGTGTGTTGGAGAAATGTTTACGATGAATCATTGCCGTTTGTGCATCCATTTAGATGTGTTGTAATAGACTTTCCGTTCTCAAAAGTATGTCATGTTTTCGTTTCATATATTTCCAGTTCATTTGATCTTATTTTGTGAACAATTCTAAAAAATAGTTATAAAATGTTATAAAGCTTGAATAATTTGGTTGCTGGAGTTCTCCAGTCTACACATGAAACGAAATATTAAATTCCTAATACCAGATTAACAGCACTAGACATCTGTTATTTGTTGATTTCAACAATTACAAATTAATAATAGCCAGGGTGTAATATCTATAGTATAATACAATGCTGGAAAATTATTTTTTGATGATCAGTCCATGAAACGAACATGAAAAAAGTATTACGCTCTAATGTATTTCGTGAAAGGCACTTGAAGCATGCAAAATCCGATAGACACCCGGGCTGACATATTTAGGATCGTGTGATTCTTCCAATGAAATATTTGTGTGTGTTGCATTCATTGTCAAATTCATATCTGATAAATATTTTCAGCCTTAAACTTGGCAGTGTTCGTAATGCCTACCTGAATAATAGTTTGCTGTTTACTTGAACTTATTGGAGGTGTATAGAAATCCGTAGAAGATTTCCTAGTTTTTATGCTACTATGTACTAGTAATTGAGATTTGCCTTTTTTATCCTGAACAAGCCATCCCAATATCTTACCACCCAGAATACACCCCCACCCTCTCCACTCCAGTGAATACAATTCATTAATGCAATTTCTACACATGCTGCCCCTAGCTAACCTCCCTCTACAATATATTTCGCGAATCATTCAGCCCTACCAAATTCTCCCCCAACCCCCGTGACACGACCCCGAAGACCAACCAAACCATCGCTAGTGTGTTCCTCGCATGCCACTACACCAATGTTGCTGGGTTTGTTATATCAAAGTTCGGGCTAACTTGAATAAAGGTTTTACGCTTACGACAGGACTGGCAATGTCTGCTAAATCGTTAATTAAAGCCAGTTTGACAACATACTGTGTAGTTCACGATTTAAGACAGTTATGAACGCGGAACAACCAAAGAGTTTATAGCATGTTAAGAGGGCTCACTTTAATTGGCTTGTGCACTAAACAGTCCCAGCACGCTCACCGTAAAGTGACTCCACCATCAAATCAACAAAAGCACATGGGGCTGTTCATTTTGAATCATAACTGGCCGCCATGTTGTTTTATTTTCATGCAAGCTACCTGGACGATGTGTGTCACTGCAGATACCTGAGTAGAAGATGTACGCAGCCCACTACTCGTATTACAGAAACACAGTGTGGTGCCTAAGCTCTCTATGCAAAGACCACACAGACAACAAGAGCACCTGTTGTTCAGAAAGGTGTCAATGTGATGCCCTCTACAGCCACAATAGATGTATGTGCTCCAAAAACCAAACATGTCGGCAGCTATGCATGTATTGAGACTGTGTTATAATGCTATATCTAGCTAATTCCTTTGTGCCTCCCCCATTCATTATAAGCACGATATGGCCCGCCAATAGCGTGGGTTGGTCAAAGTCCTCTGGGGAATCAAACTCCCAGAGCACGATGACACCAGCCTGGCCTATTATGTGGACCGGTCAAGGGTCAAGGGAAAGCTTTAAGGCATACTAGCAACCTGGCGCTATCAGGACTTCCAAGATGACGACCACAGACCCCCCTTGTGCTTCTACCACTGGTAAGTACGTCACTCATATATTACATTAAAATAGGTTGATCTTAAAACTGCTAGTGCTCATTCGGACCTTCCGTCGCGCATAAGTGTGACGCACACGGCTTTTATCATTTTGGGATAACCGTTTGTGCGGCTGTACCTGCATTTTAATGATTTATGAATTTGTATTGGCAAAGGTTCTTTGGTGGGTTTCTTTATGTAATTCGCTATTTAATGTGTTTTGCCAAATTATTCTATTGTTTTGATTGTAATAATTTTAATATTAGTCGTTAGTTATGGTGTGGTCACGTGACCCACTTTAACTGTATTTAACCTGGGGCATGAGCCCGTCAGGTCAGTTCCGATTAGTCGGTCTCCCGAGCAAGTCGGACAAACCTCACCAACTGATCCGATTAGTCGGACGATCCAAGCGCAGCTTTATTCTGATTAGTCGGAATAACATCGCTTGTGGTAAGTACCATTTGTGGTACTGATTTTGTGGGTGCCGTTGCTTGTAATAGTTGCGGTTGGGCCCGGTGAATTTGCTTGGCGCCCTAATCTAGAGGGCGTCGTAGCTTGATCGCTGGTGTGGGGGTGTCGTTGCTCATAATATTGCATTCGTACCCTGTTTGTTGTATTGCTAATGTTCGGGTTTTGGCGCCCTAATCTAGAGGACATCGTAGCTTGATCGCTGGTGTGGGGGTGTCGTTGCTCATAATATTTCATTCGTACCCTGTTTGTTGTATTGCTAATGTTCGGGTTTTGGCGCCCTAATCTAGAGGGCATCGTTGCTTGATCGCTGGTGTGGGGGTGTCGTTGCTCACAATATTTGCATGCTTGCCCTGTTAATTTGTATTGTTAGTGGTTCGGGTTTTGGCGCCCTATTCTAGAGGGCGTCGTTAATTTGATCCCTGGTGTGAGGTGTGTCGTTGTGAATTTGTATTGTTTAGTGTTGGCTTGATCGCTGGTGTCGGGCAGTCATTGCCCGAATCTAGAGGGCGTCGTTTACTTTGTCGCTGGTGTCCCGATTTTGTTGGAATCGGTCGTTATCAACTTGTGCAGTATTAGAAGTTAATAAAACTTGTTTTTACACTAAATGTCAGGTTTCTTTCACTCGGTTGAACTATTCGCGGTCGTTCACTTGTTTAAGGCTAAGTTTGGTTGCAAACTAGTTTATAGAGATTGAAGGCATACACTTGGCGCTGCAATTCGCCAACAATCGGTCAGGGTTCACGCTACCTCCTCCACACAAAACACCCCTCCCGCTATCACCTTAATTTTGACCTCCCGCATCCGACAAACCTTATGCTAGGACGCGAAAACGCAAAATTTGTTAAATTATTCGAGGTCAAAAATCCTCCATATTCAAATTATGTATTCAATATTATGTTTGTTGGCGAACAATATGAGTGGGTCTTCGAGGACGCAAGGATGTGGCGCGGAATATGAGCAAACCAATAACGAATTATGTCTTCCTAGCCTCATTGATTCATTTTCATAGTATTCTTCGTATATATTTCCCTTTTCAGAAATTTTTCCCACCAATGTCATATTATTTTTAGCCATATACTATCTTCCCAGAATATTAATTTTATATTCATAACCATTTTTTTCATGCAATTATTTCACACAACTTTCACACTCATATTTCTTTCATTATTCCAACCATACAACATTTTACCAACCATACCATCTCAACCACGTGTCAAACGCATGAACCTGACGGTTAGACAAATTCAAATCATCAAAGCTTAAGCGTTAGAGATAACAAAGCGTCGAAATTTTAGAAACATGCTACAATCTGACATGGATAAGAGATCCTCTTTCATGCATTGGTTAAGGAACACAGGCCCGATTGCATTTAAAACAGGCACAGCTGTCTCATAGGTCCAAAGCTGCCACCCTATTAATTGCACTTCACGCTTCTGTAGCGTGCGAGTGGTAGGGCTCAAATAGCGTAATGGGATCGTTATCAGACTTTCCGTTAGCTTAAAGAGACTGTTCAGCCCCATATTTGTAACGAGGTTGCCTAGCAAGCTGCTTAGGGACCTTGGAAACCAAAAGTTTCAAGTTTTCAGACTTTCAGTCGCTACGCAGCGCTGCGGTCTCAGAAAATAGATCCTTACTTCGGCTGTCGCCATTTATTATGTCCGAAATTACCCTTCCTGCTTGTCGGTCTGATTTGTGCGCATTGATGCCCACAACTTAAGTGAGTGAAGATTTTATGAAATATACATTTTGTAATCAAAGTGGAAGTATACATATCGATAGCGAGGTAGTTATAGAGCGCGTAACGATTCACAGTCAACATTCGTGTGGTCATCGTTCTAGGGAGGCACCGTTATCGATGGAACGACACAACTAAATAAAACAGATTTCCACAGTACATCGCAGATATTTCCAGTCAAATGATAATGTTGAAAATTTATCATCATGATTTTCAATCAAATAAACTTTGCGGCATAAATTAAAAGATGTCATTATTTATGTCTGCGTTAAACGTAGTTATGTATCAACGAAATGATCCCTGAGTGTCCGATATGGGGCTGAACAGCCTCTTTAACTAGTTCTGATTCAGCCACAACTATTGGCGATAATACGAGAAAATGGTGCCGTTTATAGGTCCCGCTTTACAGGACCTCCACAACACCTCTGACTTACTCAAATACCCGCTATATGGTTCCACTTAATGGAACTCACCAATAAAACTCCAAGAAGGCTTTCGTGACAAAACTACATGTCTTTATTTCAGCTGCGAAAATGATATATGGTATCTCTCTGCGGTTGGCGTGTGTGTGTGTGCATCGAATTATAGTCGTGTTTAGCAATTAGGCTATGTACGACTAACAGTGATTTTGTTACTCTGAGGGTGGTCACTGCCAGGGAGCACGTCGTCCTCAGAGGATCTTTTACATCCCTTTTCAGAGATGGGACCGTCATTTGTACGTGATCATCCGAGTCACGAGTAACCAGTCAGGTTGTCACACCTTGGGGTCGAACCCACAACCTGGGTCGAAAGGCGAGGCAGTAAAACCACCACGCCACTGGGTACGGTTGGCATGTGTGTGTGTGCATCGAATTATACTCGCATAGACATAAAAATACTATACAAGTTATACACTATATTAAAACACAGGAAACATCAATATACACAGGAAACATCAGTATACACATACACCTATGAAGCTTAATCTCACGCATCCTATGCCGCCACCCGAAATCCAGTAAACTGTGAGTCCAGGTTAAAACCATAAGAAGACTCTTAAGACTTGTCTTCTTCCACACAGCGCCAACTTGACACAATGATATCATCAATTATGTTCACAATTATTTTGCCTTTATTTCTGCAGATTATAAGACAAAATCTTACCATAAGTGAAGTCAACTGCGCTATTATCGCACCGTCTGTCATATTATGCGGACACGCTTAAAATTAGTGAACCTTTATGTAACACATTACCCATAAAGCTAATCTTGTATTACTCAAGTATATGCGGGGTATAATCTCATGAAGGAATCTTTAGCTTAGGGAAGACGTGCGTATTTATCAAAATAATTAATGGAGAAGTATCGTATACATTTAATTCCCAATACAAATATATATGAGATGTTTATATTGATCTTCTCCCGCACGTACAACACATGCACCGCTGTGTATCTGGACTTACATGTCAGATAGTGGCCATGTGCAACATATATATTCTTTCAGGCATAATTATTCTAAACAGGCTCTCAGCAGCTTATCTTTCTTAAATACAATCTTGGGCAATAACCATCACCCATTAACACGCACTCCAATCACTTAATGCTAAGTAATACACAATTTTTCAAACACACCTCACACTTCTCTTTGCATAATACACCAATATTCATTTTGATGTTATAATATTACACATAAGTTACTCACTCACACTTACACGCACACATTGAACACTCATGTTTTTAATATATCCTACATAACCCGTCATCAAGACACACTGATCGCTGCCGTAAGTTCATTTGTTCCCAGGTATATTTACGCCATACAACAGGGAGATGAACCTGTCACATTAGTTGCTAATACCAGAAGAGACTCCCCAGGTTTTTCCGTCATATATTTGACCTACTCGCTCATGGAAATTGAATCTGGTCTAACTGTTGATTTTTCGTTGCGTCATGTTGGTTTGTCCACGTCCTCTGCTGCCTATCACAAAGTGTTCATAACATAGCATTTTTGGCATTGCATCCTGTTAAATATTTCTTAAATTTTCCACTGCTGCCATATAGCTTTGAGTAGTTCGACTATGTTTCTGATGACAATACTAGAGTTATTCGACCTATCACCTCTGAATCAATCGCGCGCCTGGAAAGGAATTAAACTTGTTCCATTTACTAGTGTATCTGGTCATAATACCATGAACCAAGGTATTAAATCATGGTAGCTGGAAGCGAATCTAAGGTGACAAACTAGTGTTCCACAAATATGGCAGCTTCTTTCTCGTGTATTTATGGTCTCTCGAGAACGAAGTTGGCAATGCCTCGTATTATCGCTCGTCGTGGTCTGTAGTTCTGAAGTGTCTTAGTTTCGCTCGTGCAGTCATAGCGTATCGCTTTCGCGATTCATCTATACGTATAATGCATATCTTTCCCTCACTTGGCTCACATACAAATTCACATTCAAACTCTTTGACTCATCTGTCATTTTGTGTTAATCACGGCAACAACACCGTAGACTAGATGAACATTCTTGGAAGTCATAAGTAAAAGTTTGAAACATATGTACTGGCAACCGGAAAGAACAAGAATACTGAAGAGGAAAAGTTTCATTACCACCGACCAGGGTCTTATCCAGAGACGTATGAGTCGTAAATTTGGACGGGCTGGAATTTCCCCCTATAGCCCGTCCACGCGCCTCCCAGGCCGGATACAAGGAATTAGCCAAGCCAGTTTAAACAGCTCATTTAAAGAGACTGTTCAGCCCCATATAAGGCAATCAGGGATCATTTCGTTATTACATTACTATGTTTAACGCAGACGTAAGTAATGCCATCTTCTAATTTGTGCCGCTAAGTTTACATGATGGAATATTTTGATAAGTTTTTAACATTATTATTTGACTGGAAATATTCATGATCTACTGTGGAAATCTGTTTTATTCAATTAGGTCGTTCCATCGATAACGGTGCCTCCCTAAAACCATGAACCACACGAATGTTAGCTGTAAATCATAACGCGCTCTAAATTTACCTCGCTATCGATGTGTATTCTTCCGCTTTGGTTACATTATGTAGATTTCATCAAATCTTCACTCATTCAAGTTGTGGGCATCTTTGCGCACACATTAGACCGACAAGCAGGAAGGGTAATGTCCGACAACATAAATGGCGACAGCCGAAGTAAGGAACTATTTTCTGAGACCACAGCGCCGCGTAGCGACTGAAAGTCTGAAAACTTAAAACTTGTGGTTTCCAAGGTGCGGTTGCCAAGCAGCTTGCTAGGCAACCTCGTTACAAATATGGGGCTGAACAGTCTCTTTAAAGACAATCAGCGACGCAGCGCGCTAGCCGCGTATCTACGATCTGTTTTAAACGCTTCTTATGACGCATGGGGTTTAATCAATGCCATAATACTTAAACGATGGTGAATGGAGTTACGACCAGCTTCGCCTCCTCGCAAAACAAGGTCCATGTCCATGTCGATCTTATACCTTCTCTAAAATGATACACGATATATATGTTCGAGGTTTGTAGGAATAATGACAACTAGAAGGCTGGCGTATATTGTGCACGGTCGATTGGAGCATCATTCTGAAATGTCTGCCTCGCGGTATGCTTTTACCACGATCTAATAAACTTTTGGTCTACACAAGTGTTAGTTATCGCATGGTCACGTGGGAGCGTCCGAGTGTCTTTCCCCATATCATCCACGTGACCATGCGATAACATACTTATCGCGATGGCACCTACACGCGATAATCAAGCACGACGCTGTCTCCTAATAATGATAATTAGCGTGAACCTATGTTATGTAAGGTATCTGCCTGGGACCTGTTAATATGAGAGGTAGTCTGTCAACAGGTAGGGGACGACCGCCGATTGAAGTGATATACGTCGATCGAAGGAAAACCCTTCAAATGAAGTGACTCTTCCGGTGGTAAACACAGAGCCTCAACAAATCAACCCCTCTGTTTCAAGCTGTTCGGTACTCCCGTTAGCGTGTTTTGGATTGGTTGAGGTGTTTAAACATGAAGGGGCATCTCCAAAGTCATAAAAGCACATGTGTTGAGTGAATTTAAAACCCTTTGTTCGAAGTGAAGCTGAGAAATCCTCGTCACAATGCGCCATTTTTACGGAATCACTATGTGTTTTCAACCCTGGAAACCAAACAAATTGTCGTTCGAAGCTGGGACTAATTTCATCTAAAAGGTGAGGTTAAATACTATAACTTTACCGACCTAAATTAAAATCTACTGTCCTATTGCAGAGATATAATCAACTGAAATAATGTACCGTGTCAAAACTCACACTTAATGTTGCTTCTTCCACAGAGCTATTCTTTCTTGTTCTTCTTTGTGATCATTATTTTGCTCAATTGGGGCTGGGTTCGTGGAGTTTTATTCACATTTAATATAGGTTCTACAACTGTTTAAATATATAATATGGATTACTTTCTTTCAAAACAATATTGTGGGGTTGTCTCAGTCAACCTGAAAATCCATCTCACTCAAGGTGACCCTTTTGCCACCCTCCAACCCCAATACCCCCTCTGACTATCTCACCCCCTCACTCTGACCATCTTTCTGTTCCTACCCTCTCTCTTCACTATAACACCTCTCTATCTATCCCAATTTTGTTCTTCTCCTCATCCTCTCTCGCGCACTTGCTCTATCTCTCTTTCTCTCCTCTCTTTCTCTCTCTCTCTCTCTCTCTCTCTCTCTCTCTCTCTCTCTCTCTCTCTCTCTCTCTCTCTCTCTCTCTCTCTATATATATATATATATATATATATATATATATATATTATATATATATATATGTATGTATATATATGTATATATATATATATATATATATATATATATATATATATATATATATATATATATATATATATATATATATATATATATATATATGTCGTAAACAGTTTTACTTAATTTTACCCTCTCTACATTAAAGCATGTTACCCGTCAGTTATTCTTTAAGCCCGACTTAACTACCTCATTAAGGGGCGACCTCATTGGTGATCCTGCTAGAAGCCTCTCAGCCAATAGCACTCGCCGATGGGGCTCAGCCCCCAAAAGTAACAGGATATAAAAGGGAGGGAGCACACGCTAACAGGGCAGATCACCGACCATATTTAAGTATCATCCTTTTCGGCCACGTTTATTAAATAAAGAAGTTATCCTGTATTAAGAAGAATAAAAATATATTTCATCCTTTTCGGCCGTACAACGTCGTTTGTGTCTTTAATTCATCACGTCTTCAAAGTCGACAAAACCAAGCTCGACATATATATATATATATATATATATATATATATATATATATATATATATATATATATATATATATATATATATATATATATATATATATATATATATATATATATCCGTAGGCATGTGTTTTTCATGACAGAGTCTCTGTTGCAGATATGAGGAGGAAACAATAGCAGTAGTAATGGCTGGCAGATTTAAGAAGAGGTGTGCAAGTGAGTCTTTGCACAGGAGATGTTCACCTGGATGAAAGTGCTCCCCTTAAAAAAGCCCACAAGAAAATCGAAGACACTTTGCTCATGATGAGTGGGAAGAGTAAAAGTATTCATTATAAGAAGTCAGAGCCAAAATTTTGTCAAGGCTGCATGAACAAAATTAGTGAACTACACCCTGAACTTTGTCCAGAGAAGACAGGCACTGATCATAGCTACACAGTCCCTTCAAGACCTGCAACATTTGTCGCCCCCAGGGTCAGACATGTATGTGTACAAACTGAACCTGTGCTATTTTTGGATGATCCTAAAATGGTGTGTAACCTCATCGATGAAATCAAATCTGATTTGGC
The DNA here is from genome assembly GCA_034190875.2 of Urechis unicinctus. Lineage (NCBI taxonomy): Eukaryota > Metazoa > Annelida > Polychaeta > Xenopneusta > Urechidae > Urechis > Urechis unicinctus. The sequence continues at coordinate 72,249,019 of CM067354.1, read as the reverse complement.
TAATCACTTAGGCTTGGATGCGAATGTCATGCAGGACAGCACTTTGCTCTCTACCTCAAGCAGGGACATTGACACGCTAAATGATATAATAATAGCATTTATTTCGCAGATATTTTATGACGATCAAGTTCAAGTGCAATCATTTAACAAAGCGTGGGATGCCATCATTATGTGCAAATAAAATTAAGTAGAACATTGATATCGTCTTGAGAAAAATCGGGAATATATTCACATTCACGGGCCCTACAAAGTTCTTGTATTGAGTTAACAAAGTTCAATCTTTCTTGATCAATGTTCGGTAGACAAATCTTGTTTGAAATATCATTAAAAGTAATGGTCTGGTCGTAAATCGTAGCAGTATTAAGATTAACGATACTCATAATATATCTCATATTATTTGCGACATTCGAATTACTAAAGGCACATAATCGGCTTACCTCCGATACAAGATGATTCTTGCTATTAAGACTATTTAAGAAAAATTTCATACATCGCAACATTAATTGTTCTCTTAGAGGTAATCTACCAGCTAAAAAAGGAATATACATTGATCTTGTTCTAGGGTGTAATTTCCATATATGGCGGATGCATTTGCGCCAAGTGACACATAAGCTTTTAAATGAATTACTCGAAAGCGTCCATAATGGGGATCCATAAAATAGTGTATTACGAACATTTACTGTACAGTGACCGAATCTTGACATCAGCATATTAGTTTTTGACACAACATCACCACATGCAGCATGAATATTCAATTGTTCGGAATTTCTTCCTATATAGGATCCAAGATGGATAGCATGTTCACTTACATTTAATCTAACACTGTTCAGTTGTAGATTCACATCGCGCTTTTGACAATTAAAAAGCAACAAATTGCTTTTTGATGTGTTAAATATAACATTATATTCCTTGGCAAACTCTTCGCAAGTTTTAAGCATAGATTTGGCCGCATTTAAAGAAGGAGCAATAAGAGCGACGTCGTCAGCATAACTCAGTGCGCCTGCATAACGGTGACCAACATGGCACCCGATTCCTCTGTTTGAGAGTCGTGACAATAATTCATCGATATAAATGTTACTGATTACTGGGAAGATCGTAACACTGTTGTTAAAGCCTTTGTTTTGGGAATAAGCAACAAACCTTCCACAGACTGCCCCAAGAAAGAAGACATTTATAAAATGTGCAAAACGGTGGAATCTATAATGAATATGACAGGCACCCGCTTGGTCCTACCTCTTCACTTTAAGGAGTCTGTTGTTCTCTACAGTTTGACTCGGAGTAAGATTGCCCTGCATATGATGGCACACAGCAGCCCTCATGGATCCTACCAAGCTGTGAGACAGTGGGTGGCTAATCTGGGTACAGAGGCCAAATTTACATTACCAGGTGATGTGATAGCTGCTTTTGACAATAACCAGGTGATGCATCGTAACTGGAACATTCAGCTTGGGGGTAAATTTAATTGCCACACGGTCACAATGGTGGGGGTTTTTTTCAAAATAAGTGCACAAGGTTCTCTCCAATGGGAGACTTCACTTAAACCAGGTGTGTGGCGCATTGGTGGTCACCCTGAATCAGTGCCGCTGGATGTTAAAGAGATAGACAAAATACCCTTAGTGAAGGACACTCACTACAAGCATTTGCCTGACTTCTTGGTGGATGTAATTAGTGAAGTAGCATCACAGCAAATACAACAACCTGATGGCAATGGACACCTGTTGGTACATGACGAAATAGATGCAAAAATCAAAGAACAGGCAAAGGAAAATCAGTATAAAATGTGCTATGCCTGTGGCAAAATTGATGTTCCAAAGAGGAAAGTGGTTTGCCCTGCCTGCAAACAAAACATCAAGAAATCAAAATTGGATTCCCAGGGTGTCAGTGACAAAGTAACATTTGAGAAGAAACAACCTACAAAGTGTGAGCCAAAGGCATACAGGGTTCTGGTAACGGAGAAGGAGGACAAATCTCTGCATGTCCAATATGAGGAATCAGGACAAGCCTCAGACCAAGGTGAAGTCCCTATCACACAAAGCAATGTATCTGATCCTATATTTGTGAATCCCTGTTCATACGATCTAAATGAAATTGTCCTGAGAAACATTGTAATAAAAGCAGGGATTGCTAAATATGGATCAGGAAACCGAACATGGCTTACGGTATTTTGTGATGGGTCTCCCTATATACTTTGTTCCCGGATTGTAGAAACCACTTACCGCTGCGAACTCTGTAAAGTAAGTGTATCTGGTTTAGATCAAGCCAGCACCCATATGACACGACATCATTCAAGAGATCCTACCATGTTAGAATTGGAATTCGACTGGGTTGTCTTGCAGCCAGGGCCAGGACATGTGGAGATGAACATGGTAAAAGGGATAGTCGAACTTTGTTGGGAACCATTTTGGAAGGAAATGATTTACCTCCACAATTTCAAATCTGAAAATGCCCAAAAAGCAGCCAAGAGAGTGTCGGATCACCACAAGGGATGGCAGATGTTGCGCATTGCCCGTGAAGCCCTGGCCAAGGTAAAGGTATTGCCCTATGTAAGGGAACAGTTGTGCAAGAAGGAACAATACCTCTCACCAGCATCTTTCTTCAAATTTATGATGAAGGAAGTGAAGGATAACACTTACACCTTCATTGCAGATGTTTTGTTCGAGTTCATCGACTCAATATTTATGTATCGCGAAGGGGTGCGAACTGGAAATGATAAATTCGTGTTTTCTGGTCGAGCTAAATTTGCCAAGCTATGGAGCGGAAGAGTGCATCCCTTGTACAGAGAGTTAGAGATGAAGGATAGCATATCATTGGCTAGAATGCCTACAGTAATACTACAACATGTCCAAGCAGCATGGTCACTCAACACATCTGGAAAGCCTGGCACATCTGAGGGTCCAAATTTTAAGCTGGAAGAAATCAATCGTCAAACACAGCGATCGGTACCAGGAGTGCCATCAGGACAAGACTGGCAGGCAGCATGCAGCAACTATGATGAACTGACTAAGTTTCGGGAACTAACCTACAAGCAGATTGGAATTCTGGATCCAAAAAATTAAAATATTCAAAACAAAGAGATCTACAGAAAGAAGAGGATGCATTCAGAGTGTGGTTGAGGGAAAGAAAATATCTCTCCAATCCACGTCAGAGGAGAGAGGTTACATCACTGGGAGGAAAATTCTTGGATCCTGAGTTGGTGAAATTTTTAACTGCGGCCAGGGAGAAAAGAGCGAAGTTATTTGATGCTTTCATATCCACAGAAGTGCTTTCCACAGTTCAACGCACTAAGATACCCTTCAGTGAGAAACCCATTTTCATAACTCAAGAAGAGAGAGATCGTTACATGTCCATTGCAGCGAAGACTGTAAAGGAATTGAAACAAATTAATGCCCATTTGTTAACCCAGATATCAGATGACGATATGAGGGAAGCCTTTGAAGAGGCATGGACCAATGAATCCAAAAAACGAAAATCCATGTTGAAACAGGACTAAATTAATTTCCACAACGAACTTTGTGAATACCTTGAAATCGCTGAGGCATATGCAACAGATATCCTTGGAGATATCTCAGAGGATGAAGATAGTGCCCAAATGGACTTTCAAGCACGATTAATGAGAGATGTCACCTATAAACATGATAATATCATCAGCAATTAAGATGCGAGTTTATAAATTATACCAATTTATGTAATCAATGTTTACCAAACTTGCAGACTGCATAATGAGGAAAACATTTGCATTGAACTTGTCCTTTATTACCCTGTGATATTTATATCGAGGTATTTGAACATGAAAGTCTTGAAATAAAGTATTCAAACATGCACATTATCACTTTATTTCCATTTGCCTTAACTTAAACTTTTCTGACAAAGGTTAAACAAGTGTTTGCTACATCTCAGAAAAAAAATTGCAAAAAATATAACCAATGACCTTCAATGGCAACGATCAAAATGACATCAGTTCACTGATTTTCCAAAACAAACAAAAATAAACTTGTATGGCTAAAGCTAAATGGAAAACAATTTAGATCATCATTGCATGCAGTAAAATTCCTGATTCTGATGAAGTACATAACTTGAAACACCATCACCATTAAAATGTAACAGCATTCATGAAACCGGAACACTGGTAACAGGAAACAGAAATCTTATTGTTGTATGAAGCAAAACTTTGCCTTTTGGGGTGCCTTCATTGGATCAGCCATGACAATTTTAATTAAATCTGAAAAAAATGGAAGACATGAAAACTACTTAAGATGAACACGTCTCATCTTTGATCCAACATTGATATTCATCAGTGTTCATTGTCACAGAAGTTAGCACAGAAGAAAATATAACAAAATAGGTGTTGTTATTCAGATTAGGATATTCATTGAATTAATTACATAGCATACACATGTTTAAACATACATATAAAGTCAGTAATTGACACAGTACCCCCTCAGTTTGTCCAAACCAGCCTGCTCACAAATGCGGGTAAAACCCCGGGGGGGGGGGGCACTTGGCCTTATTCTGGATAGGGGTGTGCCGCGGGATCTCAAAAACCCGTACCCGTCGTACAAGGTCAAAATGGCTAAAAAGCATACCCCTTCGTACAAGGTATTATGCGAATGTATAACCCGTCGTACACATTGAACCTGAAAAACATACCCCGTCGTACAAGTATGAGGCCCTAAAACCCGTCGTACAAGTCGAGAGGCCCAAAAAACATACCCCGTCGCGCGGCACATATATACTACCTCTATACACTTAAGTGCCCCCCCCCCCCCCCCCCCCGGGGGGTAAAACTTAGCCAGTGGCGATTAAGTTAACTATCCTTACTTTAAAAATTGCATCAATATTTTTTATCATATCTTACCAAGTTTACAATGATGTTATGTGGTGTATCACGAATAATAACCTAGTTGATATAAAATAGCGCAGTGTTTCGCAATAGATCAAGAATCGTTAAAGTGGTAAACAAAATATTCAACCGCAGTATGGCGCAAAATTTTTACGAGAGTCACTTCGATCTAAGGGTTTTCCTTCGATCGACGTATATCACTTCAATCGGCGGTCGTCCCCTACCTGGTTAATCCCCCATTTGACCTCAGCTGCCTGTGTTATAGTGATGATTAGATAAATTCTTTTCTTTCTATACTTGTTTGTTTATTTGATTGGAATATGCTTTGATAGTTAGTTGTGTGAGACTTGCAGAACCTTCCCAACTCCGGCAATCAGAGCTCCGCCGACTTCGCCGTTGTTTGATGTTAGCAACACTGTAGCGCAGTAGACACAGCTCGACAGGTGTTACAATTTCGCGCCTCAGCATGATTCCGGGGAGATGGGATAATACCGTGACTTCCCGATGAGCGTTACGCAACCAGATTAGCGGCTGGCAAGCAAATGACTCTTGAGAAAACCTTCGTTTTAAGACTTGTAAAGTGTGCGTGATATTAAGAACCTCCGTAGTGTTGCCATGCTAGAGCAGTGGTGTTCTGTGAGGGACCGTCTCAAGTGAAGTTGTTTTTCGGTGATATATCGACACGGTTGCAGTTATCGCATGGCAAACTGTGCGTTTGAGGTGATATGGTGATTTTCTCGAGCTCTGATTGGCTGAGAGTATGGTGCCATGCGATAAGGAGTTATAACCAATAGCAGGAGTAGAGACGACGCCGAGATCAAACCGATCTCGCGCGCAGTGCCTGCCTCGGCGAGATCGCCACGAGATATGTGTCTCGCTCACATTGCAGTTCGGCAAGTTGAGGCGTTAGCAGCTGTGCGAGAAAATTCATTTTCTTTTTCGAAACTTTCACCAGCATCACCAAACCTGATGGATTTGCCTGACGAGGTAATTAATTATATATCAATAAACACGCTTATTATCATAGTTTCCTTTCTGGGGTAATCAATATGTTTTATTCGATTAAAGTTTGCAAGTGTTTATTCCGCATCGAGACGCAATATTTTCGGCTTGGAACTCCGACATATATTTTTTAATCTCTTGAAATTTGTGAAATATTCACATTAAATTATTCTTGATATTCGTTGAGTGAACAAAGACAAATCTAATGGTCACGTTTATTAAGCTGTTAAGTGCGTACTTTTTATTGTATTGAGCTAAATACATGAGCGATAATACCTTGAATTCGAACAATTCGTCGAACTTCAAGCTTCTAGAATTTTTCAAATTAATCAAAAACTATGTTGTATTGTTTGACCAGATAGCGGCACAAATGCCTTAACGAATAACCAAACACCATCCATTATCAATAATTGTAAATTCCCTTATAGTTTACCTCCATATCGCATCCAAATATGACGTATATTTGTCAGTCCAATATGGCTGACAGTAAGCGATAATTTGGTGTTATTACTTACCGGTGGCATACTTATGCAATGTCAGAATACTTCTATGTAACTAACTATAACCTAGAATATTAGTCTAGTCCCAGCAAATTTGTACTTAGTGAATTTTATTTCGCTGAATGATTAATGGATAAATATTAGGTGTTGGTATCTGTGTCTGAGAACATATTTTTAATCTTTACATATCCAGTTCAATTATGTTTTGCAAGCAAAAACCTTTCCAGTTGGCAGGAAAAGGTCATGGAAGGTTTTTTTAAGTCTGAGAAGTATCACTACAAGATATCAGCTGACAGAAAGCGTTCCATTTCTGAACATGCCTATTCAGCTGAATGTGAAGAGTAAAAAAGGTAACAGTTTTTTGTTGCCTGACTTTGTTGTTTTTGGGATTAAAAAAATCAGATTTTTGTACCACTTATTAACTAAAAAGTTGAATTTATGAGCTCTATTTGTTAAATGATATAGATTGGTGTAGGCTTGTTCTGTATTTTATTTATGTTATTCTGTTTATATGTTTGTCATATTGAAGTGCAAATAAATTCACACAGTGGTATTTGGCGTTGTAATTCAACAATATATATATGGAGCAAAGGTAGTCGTAGAAAGTGTCCATAAGCCGTGGGAGGCCATTAGCCTAAAAAAATTCATGCGCAGACTGGATCTCGTCTTCAAACATGATGCTGCTGCGCCTACAAAACCTGTACCTCCTTTCCAGATAAAGGCCAAACCCTAATTAAGGGGAGATATTACTGGAGCATACCATACATTCAGTCCAATGGAGTGATACCGAACTGGCAGGTGTGAATCATGCAAAGACCCTGTAATGTCAGCTCTGTCAAATGTCGTCAGATATGATTGGCCTCTCAAATGCTAAGACTTCCCACTTGAGCTGAGATTGTAATGGACTATGAAAGACAACATCAGCGGTGATGATGATGATGATGATGATGATGATGATGATGATGATGATGATGATGATATACAATAGTATTGATGAAAGACTACTGTCAGAATTGATGATGGAATACTCCTGAAAGGCCAACAAATCATCGTGCATACTGCTTTTCAAGAAGACGTGTTGTCTCAATTGAATGGTCACGGTCACCAAAGCATAAAGAAAATACGTCACGGTCACCAAGGCATAAAGAAAACACGTCACGGTCACCAAGGCATAAAGAAAACACGTCTGTTTGGCTAGAAAATGAGTGTAATAGCCAAACATTATCACTGATATATCCAGTCAAGTCGGAAATTGTGCCATCTGTGCGACTTATGTGACCAGTCTGCAACCACAGTCTGTGTATAATCTCCCAAGTCCTCAATAGAACCTGTTAAGCAGTGATCTGGACGACTTCTAAGCTTTAAAGCGAGACTAGTGGATGTGTCACTGAGCATCTGAAGCTTATCTTCCCTGAGCATGGGATACCTTGTGTTTCTCAACAACGTGTTACGTCAGCGCTGAATTTCACAAATTCTCAGAGCTCTGTGGATTTACCCACTTTACCTCAAGCGCGCACTACGCACAGAGCGACGGATTCTCAATTGTCAGAAAGGTTCGGGTAAATAACCTATTCTTACGGAGACATGGATATACTAACAATATTTATGTTGTTATTGATGACATCAACATAACTAAAACACCAATAACATTATCAGACAATGTATATTTCTAAGGCAAGAAAATGTGTGCCCAACGATTAACCAGAGTCAGCCTTCCTATTATTTTGCACAACATCGATATCTAGCAATTTTCCATCTCCAGCTGAGCAGGCCACTGAGATCAGCCCTGCCGTCAACACTCAAGTTCAGTATCAAACAGGAGACCACTCGAGAAGTACTGGAGCTGCGCTTTTTCCATCATAGTACTCATTAACTCACTACATTGAAGCCTGGTGACCAAGTCATGTTACAATCATTTTTTCCAGATCTATTGTGGAAATCAGCAACAGCTTTATCGCCTACCAAGGAGTCGAGGTGGTATCTGGTGCAGACAACCGATGGAGCTAGATATCTCCAGCAATGTTACAAGTGAGTCAGATGATCGTCCGGGTACTATGCCCCAGTCCACATCACGACTGTGGGGGGAAACCAACGCAAATAGAGTACCATCCTTCTGAACCTGTGATCATAATATAAAGCAGGCAATCAAATGCCTTACCTAATGGTAAGATCACGTACCACGTTTAATGCCTCAAAGCTACCTCCTCGATCTGCTCTAGGTGAGCTCTCCACAGAGTGTCAGCCAGGTAGAAGTCGGCATCTTACACGTAATGTCGATGTCGTGATGCTGCGTCTTGCCAATCATTTCCTGCAGTCAAGGGAGCTTCGTGACGAACGCTTGGAGAGGTTTGTGGTCACTCATCAACCTAATTGGTGTACCTCCCAAAGATGTAAATCGCGCCGCGAGAACACCAGCACCAGCGTTTCCGTCTTGATGTAGAGGTATCTAGTTTATATCAGTGTCTTTGATATGACAAATGTTCTCCACAGCAGGGCCGCGCTTAACCCCGCGGAGATCGCGTCACATGTTTTTTCTTCTATTTATTACTTTTGATCCTAGTTCGACACCACCATTGCATAGGTCCCCGGCAAAGGTCACTGGTTTTGTGCCCCTTTTGAAGCTTTCTTCTGCTGAGCAATTAACATCCTTGTATGTTAGCCCTCTAATCGGCTCCACCACTCCTGACAACACTGGCAGGATAGGTTACCATGCCTTAGTCGGTTCCATCACATCTGACAACCCTGGCAGGATAGGTTACCATGCCTTAGTCGGCTCCATCAAATCTGACAACCCTGGCAGGATAGGTTACCATGCCTTAATCGGTGCTCCATCACAGTTGACAGCCCTGGCAGGATATGTTACCATGTCTTAGTCGGCTCCATCACATCTGACAGCCCTGGCAGGATAGTTTACCATGCCTTAATCGGCTCCATCACACACAGCTGACAGCCCTGGCAGGATATTTTGCCATGCCGCCATTACGCTGTACCTCTGCTACGCCTCGTAGTTCTTTCATATACTGTAATGCTTCGACCTTGGCTGGGTCTAGACTCATGTCATCTTGTCTACAGACATGGCCATTGAAGTCTGTTACCCCCTCCATTGGCTCTGTTTTATATTGCATTTATGCTATACATTACTCACGTCACCTCTCAAGCAGTGCGCTACGATTCGTGTCATGGTCCTTAACTGTCGCTGTCTGCGACACCATAGATCATGATATTATCTGCTATACAGATCACATTTTCTAGGGTCCTTGAGTAGTACCTAAGTGGAATATATAGCTAGATTCTGCAAGACCCCACGGCAACCGCATCCACCGGAATCGGCCATAACGAGTTTGCAACTTTGTCAGTTGACGCATTGTCTAAAATACAATGCCAGAGGACACTTGTTAGATCCAGTTGGTAGAATACTCTAGCCCTTCTGACGATACTTCAATGGGTAACAGCTTTAAGCGGCTTGTGTAATCTTCGTGGGTCCAGGCAGCTTGTCATGTCTTTCGCCCTCTTCATACACGGCCATGCGGCGTCACATACGTCCATCCTCTAGCCTTCATACACGGCCATGCGGCGTCACATACGTCCATCCTCCAGCCTTCATACACGGCCATGCGGCGTCACATACGTCCATCCTCCAGCTTCCAAATGTTTAAACTGAGGTTTACTTCATATATTCATACAAGCAATCAGGATCAGTTGATCACATATTTATTGCTTTATACATAAATATACAGCACCTTTCTTGACAGTTATGGCCTGCTATGTTCACAACATCAGTCAATAAATTATGTTAAGTTCTACAACGGAAGAATTTCACACGAATTGGTAAATATATCAGACAGGTGGGTGATATAAGCGAGTGTAGTCTACTTGCTATTGTGTAGGAATCTGGCAACAAAAATATAAATGTAAATTTATTGAGTATTACTCAATGAATCTCAAATGAAACATACCACATATCATCAGCATGCCAATGTTATTTAGAATCTGACCATCTACATTTCACAGACCCTCTGGATCATAATTGTACTAAATGGCACTACATGCCAATTTATCATAGGTCAGCTTTTTCCCTGTAAACTTTCCCAGCTAACTTACTAACCAACCACAAAAAGCAAAACATTTGCTCTTTTCAGTAGGAATGGCATTTTCATCACTTTCACATCAACATACAACCAAAAGGCAGAGCATTTACCTACACACATCTCCTCCAACAAACCAAACATACCTGTACTACTAAAGTCAATCAACTATCACAGCAAATGGATTTTATTGGTGACATAACCAGTAGTCACATTATAAGCTAGTCAATAAGCCTCCTGGCTCTTTGTGAGGATAACTCCCCACACATGATGACTGCATCTGTGTGGAAATATATATACATGAGGATGGTGAATCCATGTAAGTTCTGGCATTATATGAAAAACATGTATTCTAATCAAAATGAACATTTCCTACATGATCATGATTTTAGCAGTGACAGATTAAGACTCATAAGCATAATTTCAATGCAACAATGAAAATCTTATATGTTCACCATCACATATATACTGCAGATCATGTCAATACAAATGTCAATTGTCAGCAGCATGTATGAAAGCAAATCAAGCAAATTGCAAATTCCTGGTAAGTAGGCATACTGATCTACTGGAGTTGTGATTTTTCAGTTGCACTTGGGTTGATATCAATCCCACTTTTTCACTAAATTCTATTTCCAGAGGGTATTTTAAGACTCGGCACCACTTGATTTAGCTTTGAGTTGATAGTGAACCTCTGGTAATTCCCTCAACTTCACTGCTGCCTGTGACGATAAAAACATTCATTTGTATGAATTAATCGTAATCTGAATGACGCCTTTATTCATAAGTTAGACCTGAGGTGAAGGTCATTGTCTGATAGTTACCTGTTCAGCTGTAAGGTCGCGTTGAGCCTGAGCAAGCATTTCATACCCGACCATAAACTTCTTGACTGTAGCGGACCTGAGCAGAGGGTAGGTAAATTGCATGGAGCTGCCAGTGCTTTTGATCTTCACCTGCTTGTTGACCTGTTGGAGCACCTGGTAAGCAAGCAGATGTTCATCAATATATTGTAATGTCCATCAATAGATGAAGATAATCTGATAATGTCAGGTGAGAATAATTATCCCTTCTTCACTTACATTAGCTGTAACTCTTATACAAGAAACATTATCATGAAATCCTGATTTAATTAATTGATGTTAAAAGAAATGACGAAGAAATGTTTGTGCTGTACACATAATAGGTCTTGACAATTTACCGTGCCACCAGTGCATGACAACTTACCATGCCAGCCCATGGAATAAGGAAAGGAAACTTCAAAGAGATTGTCATACTTGGTAAGCAGTTTCTTCATCATCACAGCTAAGTCTGTAAAATCATGATATATGTGCCATGAATCTAAAAGATATTTATGCCAAAAAATCATCAATGCTTGCAATCTTCACACAGAACATTTTGAAGAAATTCCTGATAAGGTAATGTTAGGCCAAGAACTGGAATGAAATGATAATGGTTGAATGTTAGTAGCTGAAATGAGAGAAGCAAGGGAACAGCTCCAGTTGTCCATTTCCATTTGATCCACTTGGCTCCGTAAAAACAACAGCTGTATTGAATGACAAGCAACAAGATTATAACGCTGCACTGGAATGGACAAAGATGGATGATGTAATACAAATTACCACAGGCACTCAAGCCACTCCTTCCTCAACCCAACTCTATAAAGCTTCTACAACAGGAGGGTCAGTTGAAGGTGTGAGTGTCTATGGTAACAACCCCTTACTTCACAAACATATAGTGCAGCTCTAAAACAAGCTTGTGTTATAGACATCACAAGGGGTTAACCACAGCAGAGGTGCAGCGTAATTCAATATAAATCACGTGGGGCTATAGATCGCAGGCGTGCACCGTAATTCAATAGACATCACATGGGGTTAACGATGACAGGTGTGCAGCATAATTAAATAGACATCACAAGGGGTTAACCACAGCAGAGGTGCAGCGTAATTCAATTTAGGTTAACCAAGGCAGGCGTGCAGTGTAATTAAATAGTCATCACATGGGGTTAACGATGACAGGTGTTCAGCGTAATTTATTGCAGCAAACTTACTAAGGATATAACTCGTATTGTAACACTGATTGTAAGAAGTGGCCACCAATTTAACCGCAAGAGCAATAATCGAACAAAAGAAAAGATTCAAAAGGGGGTGAATCAATATCTCTTTGGTAGAAGATTTAGTGGATATGATGACGCCTTCATCAAGGGAAGGTGATACATCATATGATGATGCCTTCATCAAGGGAAGGTGATGCATCATATGATGATGCCTTCATCAAGGGAAGGTGATGCATCATATAATGATGACTCCATCAAGGGAAGGAGATGCATCATATGATGATGCCTTCATCAAGGGAAGGTGATGCATCATATGATGATGCCTTCGTAATGAGGTTTGTCATATATGATGACCTTCATATGATGATGCTTCATCAGGTCTCTCTCTGATCGTAATGATTTGAGGTCTTCTAGACTGCTCACCATCTCTCTCACATGCCTCTTATGCCTCTTAGGAAGCAGAAGGGTTTCGTAGGGCCATACTGCCCAGTAGGGTACCACACACAGCCAGTGGTGAGTATCCACAACCATACGCACCTACACATCCAACACACAGGTCATGGCCCCAAACCAAGCTCATTATCATAACATGCATATGTAAATGTGAAGTAATATATCCTGCTAATCATCAGAGCATGCTTCAGTAAATTGTCAAATATTATTGATACCCTGGCACAGGTTTACATTCATTTAAGGCAAAATATATAACAATAACAATTGTGCCAATGCAATTCTGGCCAGCAGTACCCATGAGTGGATGGTATTGAACCTTGACCCACTTGTTTTTCCATCTCAAGCTTGACGTAATCCATCAGTAATGGTCGACTGTGTTTACTGTAGTATTGCCGCTGAGTCCTGTCCTTTACAGCTGGTTCGTTGGGCAGGAAGGAGCTGGCCCATATCTGTAACTCAGGGGGGGCTCTGGTTTCCTAGACTGCTTTTGACCGTGTATATAAAACAATTTTTACGAATACTGCTGACCTTATTTGCAACAACAATACAGGTCATAGTAAATTCTATTTTTAAAAAAGGGTGGCAGACTCTGTAGCTGATGTCCAATATGTATATCATATAAGCTGTTTAACCCAGAACTTACCTGGCAGTGGGGGTGTGGGTTAGAACAGCCCATTACAGCTCCTCTGTTTTCAAATATCTGAAACAGTTGTAGCTAAAACACTATCAACCACTCTAACATAACTGTAACTATATCTATATATATATATAATATATATTTTTATATTATTTATATATGTATATATATTCATAAATATATACATATAAATATATATATATATATATATATATATATGTCTGCGTGGCTCTTTGTCTGTCTGTCTGTCAGTCTCTGTCTGTAATTGTGTGTATCTCTCTGTCTGTGTCTGTCTGACTGTCTGTCTCTCTGTCTGTCTTTCTGCTTGTGAGTGTGTGTGGAAACTACAGCTACCTTATAACTAGGATAAAGCTACATGTCTTACTTGAGTTTGAGTCTAAACCTACAAAAACATGCCTTTTAATATATACCTCACCTGAACCCACGTATACTTTGAGCCAAGTTCCACATTAATCTCCGCCCACTTGTCAATGACCGCTCTGATGTCTGGCAGTGACATGAGAGGAAGTGTGATGTCAGACCAGGGATGGAAGCACATCACTTGACAAGCTCCCGACGCAGACTCCGACTGCAGCAGCTCGTGCTCAGCTTCACCTGAAATCATCCATGACATTATCAGTCTTCTTGCTTTCCATGTTGTATAGCCTTATTAGGTCAGTGAGTCATGGTTTCATTGCACTGAATGTAAAGACATATTTTTTTAATTTTATTATATATACCATTTATGTGAATGGAACTGGGTCAACTCTCGCTTTAAGTTCTCTTAAACTCGGATGAAAACCACCAAATCACGGTGATGACCAGAAACTGTTAAATGTCAAGTTTTAAATTACTTCTCTAAATAAAATAGTTAGTTGGGAATGGGGGTGATGAATGAGAGTGGTTAAGAATGGTCAGATAATAGAATATCCAATGAGAGAAGCGTAGGACTACAGCTGCAATGGTACGAGGGATTTATCTGTGGTTAGTCACAGTATCTCACCGGGCTCTGGGCCAGCAGCCAGCATCGCAGGAAAGTCGTTGTCAAAGAGGAAGGTCGACTCATAGTCAGGATTCTTCTGCAAATCCCACACAAAACAACTATATACCATTTGGATGGATCGTGAATTGTGGTGGGGTGGTAAATCCATTTCATCTGTTGGACAGCAATGAGTTGGTCGGCCAGCAGCTAACATCTTGGTGACCCAAAGCTACCCTCTGATTTACATAATCTATTCCTGATAAGCATATGGTCAGCTGACAATATATTGCAACATGTTGATTCATGACAAAGATCCAGAATGGAATTTGTGGGGTTTTTGTGAAGAGAGCAACAGCCTAACACTTATTCCCTGCAGATACACCTTGGTGTTTTGATCTTAGATATTGAATGCATTAATTAGTCATAATACATGAACAGACAAGGTAGTCAATTACTCATTTTTGGTTTGATTGAATCTTCAGTTTATTGGGAGATGATTTTATATTGGTAGGTTAGAATAGAAAGGGAAAGGGGTGGGGTGGGCTGTGGATGCATAGACCAATTGAGAGATAAGTTTGCCATCCAGAAACAGAGTGAGCATCAATTAGACGGTGGATTAGAACAACGATGATTAGATGGAACATAAATTGACAGTGCTATTAGCAAGTCAAATGTAAAGTGGTAAATAGGATATAATATCGCTAAGTTTCCAGAGGAACAGTGTGTAGGTACATACCATGCCATTAGGTCGCTCAGCACCAGGACAGAGTGGGTTGTTGAGATCATGCCTGGGAACACTGGTTTCTGCCGGCTTCTCAACCTGCCCCTTCCACGGTCGTTTCATGCGATGAGGGGAAACAAGGACCCATTCATCCTTCAGTGGGTTATAGCGCCGATGCTGGTGTTCTGCAAGAAAAGGGCAGATTGTGTTACATTGACAGAAAATTACTGCAGACCTGCTACCTTTCTACATGCCACTCGTAACGACCCTTAGCATATACAATTGGTAATCAATGAGGTTTAATATTATGTTTCAACTCATCATTAATGTATATATTCCACTGAGAGAAAAATTATTGAAATACATAATTAGAGGTTGAGTTGATATGAAATGACCCTGTATGTACATCAACACTACGGTACAAGCAATAGCTTATCATGGAGCATTGCTGGTGATATGCGGCAATATATTAACAACAACGAGGAAGAGGCACAGGCTTGCCACACATATGCCTTACGATTGTAATGGAGCAAAGACTAAATATTTCTGCTGCGATCCAACTGCATCAAAAGTGTGCATATTCACCTCAGAAGCCTTGTCACCGCTTTTTATAATTGAATTAACTGTAAGCTGGACATTGTTGATAGCTTTCTTGGTAGAATTGTTTGTATGTTTTATACTACGATACGGTGGTGAAAAAAAATGGGCTAATCTAGTTTGAATCCGATCTTTCAACGGCAGACAATGAAATATATGTGCTGCAACATAGGTCTTACATGATGGCACTAGCAGACGTTGAGTAGAACCCAAACCATTTAATATGCTGGTATAATATTATTATTGGCACAAGCAAAACATAGACATCATTGAGATACCAGGTAAATTGTTTAATGTGCAATGACGTAAATCAAAGTATACCGATAGTGATATAGGCACATAGCAGAACAGCATCCAACGAACGGAGACAAACAACCCTATATTTTCCAATATGGTGGTCATCACATCACGATTTTTAGGAAATCGATATATAGATCGAATTTCCTAAAGAACCCCATCAATCAGTGGTCTGAGTAGACATCTTACTCTGTTTGAAAACGATGCAATGTTATAAATTTGGAGATCGATTCAGACAACTACCAAACACCAAACATACCCCAGTGATATAGTTTTAGAATGCAATGATGTTCACGGACAATTTTATCCCTTTGTGGAGGGGATTTCATCCATGGTAATTAGTTATAGTACGATAAATTTGGAAGCGGTAGAAAGTCTGAAACACAGCAACATGTTTGTTTTCAAGTTCAAGACCACGTACATCGGGCATGCTCAGAATGACGTGACCCATCAACGCCTATTGCTTCCTGCGTCTGAACTCGATAAGAGTAGTGCGTCAACGTGCTTTGCAAGCTAAGCAGAGAGGAAACGCGGATGAGGGGGCGGGATATTATGGGAAATCACACGACACAATATTTTTCAAAATGGTGGTCATCGCATCGCGATTTTTCGGACATGCTATGTAGATGGCACTTCTTAAAGAATAGCATCAATTGGGAGTACGATTTTTGGTGCACTGTGACTTATTTTTGTACAGGCTATTGATATATGTTGTTTTCTAGATGCGCCCAAAATATTGGAGCAGAACGGTATATATTAATAATACCGTTCGACAGGGGCAATTATTTCACAGGCAATGGATATATATGTTGTTTTCTAGATGCTATATCGAGCAGTATGGCAAATTTGCCAATCATCAAGGCGAATGACGACCCAGGGCGTTATAATGAAACGTCCACGCTGGGCTAAGTGTATCATTGAACACGGTAAGGTATTTAAGTACACCCATTTATGGTTTATCGTTCATGTCATTCACTATAAAAGTCAGTGAGTTGGAAGTTTGAAAGTCCACCAGTGTTTGCTTGTCATAGTCCCAGGTCTTACTGAAAAACAACAGTAGTTGCCGTATGGTACCGGGCTATAGGTTATAACTTATTAGCCGCGCACGACGGTAATATAAATATATACCGTCGTGATTGGGGATATGTGGGTCGTGTGGCAAGTTTTATATTTTGTGTGCATATATTTTCTCATCAATGTTGTGTTCTTACGTAAATATATATGTCGGCAAATGAGATGAATATCCGCTGAACCGGACTATTTTGGTTATCCACTGTCTCGTGATAATTTAGCAATTGTCAAATGAACTTTTAGAATCACAACTTTCGTTCACGGCAGCCCCAGTTTTGGAGATATGACGTCACATTACCCAGTTTCATTTTCACT
The DNA here is from genome assembly GCA_034190875.2 of Urechis unicinctus. Taxonomy (NCBI): domain Eukaryota; kingdom Metazoa; phylum Annelida; class Polychaeta; order Xenopneusta; family Urechidae; genus Urechis; species Urechis unicinctus. Next base: position 72,231,469 of record CM067354.1, on the reverse strand, counting down.
CGCCATGTGGCTGCAGGTCCCGGGGGAGGGGGCACTTAAGTATATAGAGGTAGTATACATGTGTCGGGGTAAGTTTTTTTCGGCCTCCCGACGGGTTTTGTTGACCTTATTATTGTAGGATGGGGTATGCTCTTGCATTTTTACCTTGTATGACGGGTACAGGTTTTTGAGATCCCGGGGCACACCCCTACGCAGGACAAGGCCAAGTGCCCCCTCCAGACTGCGGGAATCAATAAGTGATATCTTTTTTTAAATGTCAATGTGATATCGTTGAATACATATCGCCCTTCAAAGTAGGTATTTCCAAAAGATAATCATTGACAAAATGACACATATACTTAAATAATAAAATTCAGAAAGAAAAAGTTCGCTTGCGAAGAACCTTGTCTGCGCATGCGCGCAGAAACCGATCTTGTCGTTCAAAATAAACATTAACTTTTCAGAATTTGTGTGGCCGGATTAAATCGCCTTTGACGAAATCTCATACGTAAACTAACTCAACTTGTTAATAAACATCCATTTATGTGAAAAATTATTCTTCATACGTACATTTGTGTAATTATCGTGTATAATTGGAACTCATGTATCGTTCACGCGCATTCGGTTACGATCTTTGCACGACGTTAATAAACGTCGTGCACGGCTAATAACTTATAAGAAGTAGCCTTTTATCGCTCATAAATATTATTTTCAAGGGTCATTTACACAATGACAATTGATCAGAATAATATTGCATCTATCTACAACCGTTGGCATCAAATGTGGTCATTGCAGAAACAGATCTTCAGTTTAAGTTTACTGAAACTTTAATGTCTCAACCCAGGCCTCCAAAATGTGACAGCTGTCAAAGTCTTTATTGATTATATAATCAAATATCCGAAGAATTACAACAATTGCGGTTGGTCTCCCCAGTATATCATAACGCTAGACAAATCACGAGAACAAATCAAGAGGCCCATGGGAACATATGAGATTTTGGCGAACTTTGATGACATTTTTTTTTATCACAATCATCATCATTATCACCAAGATTATCATCAAGGTTATCTTCATCACAAAAATCATCATTAACATCATTGTAATCGTCAAAACCCGCATCGTCATGAAAGTCTTACAATTAGCCCAACAGACCAGCAGTCGATCGGGTACTCCCTTGTAAAGAAGGAGCGCAAGCTCCACTTGGTTCAAACGAGCTACTTACAATTACTTATATTTAGAAAAAGTTTACAATTCAATAAAGCTGCAATAATCTGTAATTGTTTACGATTTTTTATGACCATTGAACAGATATTTACGATTTATCAAGCTATCGACATTTTACGAAAAAGTCCATGTGGAATAATTTTTCCCAACTCAACGAGCTTTGAAAACGACGATGATAATTTATTTAATTGTGAAATTTAGAAATGAGAAATTTTCGACCTACTAGAAGTTTTTTAATTTGTATTATTTACAATTACATATATTTCGAAAAAGTTTGCAATTGCAATATACTTCAATAATACGTTAACAGAAAAATCGAAGTATTATCCACAGAGATAACAGGATCTTATCTTGCAACTATTTTTTGAATTTTTGATGCGTTCGTAACCGGAAGGGATGTCTTTGACATTGATGAAATATTAGGATACGACTTGAGATTCTATTACCGTCGGAGATTTATTGACGACTTTATATAAGCGCTCGAAATATTAATGAAACTTTTCTTGACATTTGCACTGGTACCACGACTTTATGACCTTGGGTGCTTGGGAAAACTATTGGTTTTTTTTTGTACTAGTATATTTTATAAATTAGATTGAGCTACAAAATGTAAATTTTTGTAACGATCCGACTGTTATTAACGGAGTTATTCCGCGTCCACCATATCAACCACGTCACCATTTGATAACTCACAAATGCCGAATTCATGGGCCACACATTTGCCTCACCATGCGCCATAAAGAATTACATTAGCGGCATCACACTGATACAAAAATATCTCGCGTGATGCGTTTCGGTCATTCGAGCTCGACTTATTGCTTCGCTCCATGGACTGGTCTATGCACCACATCCTTAACCAACGTTTTCCGCTGGTAAAGCATATCTTCACTCAATTATGCACAGCATGCGACCAGCTTAGCAATCTTTGGTCGGTACGTAAAGTTGCCTTCTTATTCGGATTCTATGGTTTCCTGACGCAGTCTAACTTTGCACCCAGACAGGCTAAGCGCTTAAGCTTAATTCAACCCTGACATGCCACGACGACACAAGCTGACATGTAGTAACGCCTTCCGGGTTGCCAAGGAGAGTTTAGGTTACTCGCCTACCCGTTGCACTCTCTGCGTACCCGCGACAACACCGCCGCATACATTATCTCCAAATCAAGCGCCATGGTACATGGCGAAGATACTGTTTCTTGTCCGATATCGCTACCAGCAACACCTCGAACTCGCAATTAGTTTTTAAAGGTCTTGGCGTCCCTATTTATATCACTACTTGTGATAATTGTTGTCATTAATAAACATTAGACAAGTCGAAAGCCCAAAAAGTGGTTGTATGTCTGGCATATTTCAACAATACCCTCATATCACGTGATATTTGCTAGTATACATAAAAAAGCCATAATAAATGTGATGTAAATTATCCTTGAAATATTGTATCTTTTAAGGAAAAGGAGCCCAGCTAACCTCATCGTAAATGAGTGGAGATCGGAAACTGCCACCCGAGTTGATAAGAATAGGCGCCTTGCTAACCTGTCTGTTGTACTTGGACTGACCAAGGAGTTACATAACTTATTAGCTATTGGTTATAACTCCTTGGACTGACATAGGCGACACGAGCGAGAATAATGAAACTCTAAGGCACGAGGACCATATGTCCCTCTGAAAACCAGGTAACCGACTGGCCAGGATTCGTTGGCAGTCCACAAAATCTATTTTTGTTTTATTCTGATAAGATGCGGGACATATCGTGGTAACGTGAAAGATTCTGGGGCAGCGATCAACACACATAAACACTATATCGAAAGTGGGGTTAATATAGATAGATCGATTGACCTGATTAAGCAGCTGACATACTGAAGAATGCAGTGGGTCTATTCTATCCGCGAACCTATACAGGGGTTGGCGCATCGTTAGGAAGCGTTGAGATCGTAGGGAATGAAAATGGTATATTTTAATCCAATATAGCTTTATTCCCTTTGAGAATGAGGGCAAGATAAATATTGTCAATCATGACGACGAATTTGTGCAATCAGTCAGCCTTAAACATTTTTCTAAAGCTCGTCGCTGGTTTGTATGTATAACATTTTGCCCGATCATTCTTGAGCGTTTGCCAGTGGCGAGAGATCAACATAACGTATGCTGTACCAGGTTTTCTTAAGAGTTTGGAGGTAAGCCAAGAGCGCTCATTCCCGCCAAAAAATGTCAACAATACACCTGTGTGCAACACGCTGCTTTTCATAGCGCCTATTCTAAAACCACAAGGAAATGCCTGCTTTATTTGGGGGAGTGGTCCCATGTGCGTTTGTTGATGTCATAACAACACCACGAGACGATAGGCGTGCTGGAAGGGCTCTATTTGGGCTTCTTTGGACATGTACGGTGACCTTTGGTATCAGACACACAGGCTGCGTTTTAAAATATATATTAGGAATTTGTATATGCAGGGTATCATTTCATGAAGGAATCTGCAGCTTAGGGAATAAGTGCATATTTATCAAAACAATTAATGGAGAAGTATCTTATATCATTTAATTCTCAAAACAAATATATGAGATGTTTATATTTATCTTCTCCGGCACGTACAACAAATACAATTAAAGTGTCACATCGTTGTTCTTCAGTACTTACATGTTATAGTATACAGTGATCGTATGCGATATGTGTTTATGAATTATTTCAGGTGCAGTTATTCTCAACATCACCAGAGCACACCAGAGGACTCTTTGATACGGCCGCGGTGGACAAAGTTAGAAAGGTAACGACTCGTAATTCGCGTAGATAATGCGTTAAAAGCACAGGGATCGGCCACCGACGCACAATTTCCACTAACACACCCACCTACTAAAGCACTACATACAAAGCTAATTCCGCCGACCACTGCGCCCACTGCGCCAAATTTTCGCCGACCCCCACGTGGCTTTGATTCGACATCACGCTCCACAATCAACACTCTCCATCTCTAACCACTACTAAACCCTTTACCACGCATCCACTCCCCCTACGCAACATAACTCTCTCAATCATTCCAAAATGTATCTTCACTTAACACACCAATATATATATATTTAGTTTGATGTTATGATATTATACTCTAGTTACTCACACACATTAACTACACTAAGAACTCATTATATTTCTTTTTTTTTTGTATGATTTATGTCACACATTATCAAGGCACACTGATCGCTGCCGTAAGTTCATTTTTTTCCATGTATATTTACGCCATACAAGAGGGAGATAGCGCAACCACGCGTAACCCCAATACGGCAGCCCTTCAGAGATCTCATCTCCATGGAACAACACAACAGACTCACCAATTTTCATGGTATTGGACCAGCGTTCTTGTATCAAATAATTTCTGTAACATTAGATAATTTGTTTCAAAATAATTAAATTAGCCACAATAGGTGATTTCATCATTTCACCATTTTCAAGTGTAGTCTCATCACTTTTTCCCATGTGGTTTTAGTGCGGAGTAATACTGTGATTGAAGGTTAAATTTCAATGTCACCATTAAGGCTAATGAACCTAGAATGATTATTACGCAATTCATATATATGGCTATCGAAATAAGAGAAACACTTTTTGTAAAATTATAATAACCTCATTATTACTATAATCCCATTTATGTTAATTATCTTTGTTATGGATATGTGCCAGTGTAAAATAATATTGGCGCATGTCCAAGCTACTCTGGGATCATTCAAAATTTAAAATCAAATAATATTGGGCTCAAATTGCGCTGTCCATTTAACTCATATTCCAAATTTGCTTCTGTTAGTTTAACTAAGTCAATTTTCGAAATGCAATGGTGAATTCAAAATTGATTGAACAGTGGATGTTCAACTCAACTATGGTTGGGGAGGATGTTATGATATAAATCTAGCTCATTTAACTTTTAAAGCCTTTCCCCCTTTTCCCCCTTATCCAGCTTCACTTTAGAGAGGGTAACAAACAGATTGCCAGCTCTCCCCCTCTCTAAGTTGAAGCAGCTTCATTTTGGGAGGGGGTATATATATATATATATATATATAGAGATATATATATAGATATATATATATATATATATATATAGATATATATATAGAGAGAGATATATATAGAGAGATATATATATATATATATATATATATATATATATATATATATATATATATATATATATATCTATATATCTATATATATATATATATATATATATATATATATATATATATATATATATATATATATATATATCAATGTCATGTTAGGAAATTGCAGTGAGGTTATCCATCTATCATGTGGGTCAAGGACGATTGTGATCGTAAGGCCGCTCCCATTAGACGTTATCCCACAATAAAAACACACATCGTCACAATGTTACGAACTCCCGCCACTGTTAACGAAGGAAACAAGACACTCAAGGAATGCATACATTTCTGAAACTTGAAAAATAACCGCGGTAGCCTTAAATGCCGCTTAAAGACGATGAGTTCCTAACCTTCACATGACACAGTCATACCAGGTGTGTTGTTGTATAAAGTTAACGCGGAATGATAGACCACATATGCAAAGTGAGTCATGCGAAACGTAGCAAACCAGCCGTGTCATAGTCTTTACGGTAAAAGCAAGACCCACCGTCCGTGAGCTTACGCCAATCTGGACTAAGGTAAAACAGGCGAATGGTTGTGGATAAAGGTGAACAATCAACGGACTGTCATGAGTTCTAGTCTTCATTCCATTGGCGTGAAGCCATAGCGGTTCCTGTTGCATTGAAACAGCCGACCTGTCACAGAACAAGCCAACACAGCTGACCTGACACAGAACAAGCCGACACAGCTGACCTGACACAGAACAAGCCGACACAGCTGACCTGACACAGAACAAGCCGACACAGCTGACCTGACACAGAACAAGCCGACGCAGCTGACCTGTCACATAACAAGTCAACAGAGCTTACCTGTCACAGGACAAGCCGATGCAGCTGACATGTCACATAACAATCAAATACAGCTTACCTGCCACAGGACAAGCCGACGTAGCTGACCTGTCACAGGACAATCCAACACAGCTGACCTGTCACAGAACAATCCAACACAGCTGACCTGTCACAGAACAAGCCAACATAGCTGACCTGTCACAGAAAAAAGCCATCACAGCTGACCTGTCACAGAGCAAACCAACACAGCTAGCCTGTCACAGAGCAAGCCAACATAGCTGACCTGTCACACAGAACAAGCCATCACAGCTGACCTGTCACAGAGCAAACCAACACAGCTAGCCTGTCACAGAGGAAGCCAACACAGCTTACCTGTCACAGAACAAGCCATCACAGCTGACCTGTCACAGAGCAATCCAACACAGCTGACCTTTCACAGAGCAAACCAACACAGCTAGCCTGTCACAGAGCAAGCCAACACCGCTGGCCTGGTTTAACAAAGCTGACCTGTCACCGCGCTAGTCCGTGCAGTAAGATGGCGTTAAACTCGGCGAAGGTCACGTTCATGATGGGAATTGTAGCTGGTCTGTTAGTCAGCAACCTGGTTTTCAGAGGCACCAATGTCCTTATGCCTAAGAGTTTTTACAATCTCGCTGGTGTCGACCCTATCAGTCGAATCACAACAGAAAGCCCCGTGCCGAGTAAGGCGGTCACTTTCCAATCTCCACTCAGTCACAATGAAGTCAGCAGGGCTCCTATTCCTGAAGAGACACAATATACCAAAGATGGTTTGCATCACCATGGTAAGCCTGAAAGGTAAAATGTATAACTGACAGTGAAAAACAGGGTAAATGTTTGTAGCTTGGTCAACGATTAACTGCCTAAATCTATTTTCCCTAAAAGTCAAAATATATATATATATTTATATATATATATATATATATATATATATATATATATATATATATATATATATATATATATATATATATATATATATATATATATATATATGTGTGTGTGTGTGTGTGTGTGTGTGTGAATATATATATATATATATATATATATATATATATATATTATATATATAATATATATATATATATATATATATACATATAGCGGCAACAAGTGATGCATGTATGATTAACTCTTCTGATTCATTGGAATGTATATTACCACAGTAAGTCTGACTCAATATGATTTACGTTACCACGTTTAATCTGACTCCGTATGTTTTGCATTACCCTGATACGTCTGACATGCATCCCAAAATCTTCCCAACATTCACCAGTCATTCCCAGAACACACTTTAGTGCATTGCTTCATAAACTTTGTGTGTGTGTGTGCGTGCGTGTGCAGATAACACGGCTGTGGCTGACAAACTCTTCCAAGACATCCGCGTCTTATGCTGGATAATGACAGCACCAGAAAACCTCGGTGCCAAAGCGAAACACATCAAAGCCACTTGGGGGAAGAGGTAAATAATGCCTAATGAAAACTGATGGGTGCTTCGTGATTTAGCAAAACTAAAGTAGTTCAAAATAAGGGATCATTCATTATTGCCCCAGGGGAAGGGCAGACTTTTTCGCAATTTTAGGCAGTCAGTCTGTTCGTTTATAAACCTTCGATGGTACATTTTGTTATCTAGCAAGCCAGCAGTCTGAAATCGTTCACAGTCCCCTACCCCTTCCATGTTAATAATACGGTGCAAATTAAAATCAGCCCCTCATGAATTTTCATCCCTGTGTTATCAAAGAAAACTGATTGATAATATCTTGTTCCGTGTTTACTTAACAATCAGAAGATCTATCGTTATTTCCATGAGCCTTAATATATTTATGACTTAGTGAGACCTCATTTAAGTGAAGTTGTCAGCAACCTTGACCCCTTAAACCGAGAATGAGTTGTTCGGCTACGCTCGTAAAGCATTAGTTATGCGAAATTGTCATCATCATTAAATGCTAATTATGTCAAAACCAGCAGTGGTTCGAGGTTTTTTGGCTTAGTTTTTCCCATTAAAGATGCATCTTTGGGTGATTTTGTGACATTTTAAATTTTTTTGTTAGATTTAAATGCAATTCCTTTTTGGCATAACAAATACTAAATCACTGATAATTTATCGATATTGGCGTCGTAAGCTAGCCTTCAATTTGGTTTTAAAGTCACTACACGTGCAAAATTCATTCATTTTCTAGCATAATCACCTAATCCTTGTCTATTTTTCAGTTTAGGAATATCTAACATGTGTTATTTTTCACCTCAACGTCACGATATCACCTCAATGTTGAAAGTGACGTAAAACCCCCAATATTTCATGGGTGACTAAGTTTGAAAAATAGTATGAATCTCCCCATTCGCCATCAGCATCTTTAATCTTAAAAAATCAACCCTCCCCACAATCTCCCCTCCTCTTACATTTGCCATACCGACATAAAAATAGTGAAGTGATTATTTTAATTCACATGAGTGTTGGTGGAGCGTTGTATATCATGCATGACACCGCCTATCGCGCGTTTATGTCGGTTACAGGTGCAACAAGCTTCTCTTTGTCAGCGACAAGAAAGACGAGAGATTTGAAGGGACCATAGACATCGAGATAGAACATGGCAGAGAGCACCTTACAGCGAAGACCATGGCGGCCTTTGATTACGTGTACAAGCACCACAAGGACGATGCTGATTGGTTTATGAAGGCAGACGACGATTCTTACGTCATCATGGAAAACCTCCGCTATCTCCTCTCCAGTTATAAACCTACGGAGCCTATTCATTTCGGCCATGCGTTTAAGGTGATCGTGAACCAGGGTTATGCTAGCGGCGGGGGAGGTTACGTTATAAGTAAAGAAGCCTTGTCGAGGTTTGGTAACAGAAGTGAGGGTGAATGTGCCAAAGATCAGGGTGCAGAAGATGTGGAATGGGGGAGGTGTATGGAAAGACTAGATGTCAAGCTGGGCGACTCGCGTGACTCCTTGGGCAGGTCCAGATTCCACTGCTTTGACGCGGCCACTTTTATACATGGTGGTTACCCAGACTGGTATCTTCAGTACGACAAATTTGGAGCCAGGAAGGTAAGTAAAAGATCATTATACAAAGAAAACTTCAAATCTGTATTACAATAGTCTTGACGTTTATCAAACCTTACGACAAGTGATTCATTGTAGAAAGAATTCCTAAATTTACGAGTCAGCAACTTGTATCGGAAGAACAATGTAGCATTTCAAAGATAAAAGCCACTTGATATAGAAGGTAAGCTGTTTGTAATCTCCTAAACAGAATAAGACACGGCATGAATTAGGGTGTGTATGTCTGACTCAGGGCCTCAACTCTATCAGTGACTACGCCATCAGCTTCCATTACATCACGGTGGAAAACATGTACAACTTGGAGTTCTTTATCTACCACCTGCATCCTTACGGTATCATCACAGGCCTACAGGACCTCAGCCCCAAGAGGAATGGATCACAGATCATACTCAGTAACTCAACCGCCACCTAAACTTCTCTTCCCCCTCATCATCAAGCTTTGAGCATTAACAAACATAAAGCAATGATGCATTGGTCTAAGACACTGACAGTGTTAATCAGCTACACATTTCACTAGTCTATTCAATGATTATGTTAATAAAGTGTTTATGGAATTTCATCAATCGCGATCTCTGTTGAGTAAGTATAGGTTTTAACGGCACACCAACGCCCATGTGTTATATGGTCATTGCACATGTGAATAGATCCGATTGACCTGATTAAGCAGCCGCCTTCTGGGATACATGGGAAAAGGGAAACCAATGTTGACGAAAGAACAATGAAGTCATTCAAAGATAAAAGCCACTTGACTTGGTTAATATACAAGGTAAGTTGTTAGTAATCTACTACTACTTGCCCACCGACAGGAGTCGCTACCCGCGGTCACAGCCCCTTGTTAGTCGCCTCTTGCCGATGCTATCTCTGTTGAAGGTGTACGCGGTTTTCAGCTTAACGGACCCGTGGCCTGAGGGTTGCCGGTTCCAATCGCATACGCTGTGTCATCGCCTGGATGGAAATCGGGAATGATCCTCCTTGGGCCGAACAATCCAATGGTGAGAAAATGGGACCCATCAATATACCAAGCCTTTGAAAAATGGACCCATTGAGCGTATTTGGGGGTGTTGGCAGAATTAGTCACCTTGTTGGCCGATAAAGGAAATCACATGTTCGGCCTTACTCGTGCTCGACCTAATCACAGGTACAAGCAGGTAAATCATTTTTCTGAACAGAAATGGGGGAAACATGCCTGCATGAGTGTGCAGAATTCATGACTATTCTAACAGTCACGCTCAACCAAAGGTTATATATAAATCAATCAATCAGATGCTTTATTTCAGACTAAGCCATTTAGCCAGCCGAGGTCCATAATAATAAAACAAAACACAATTATAAAACACAGAAAATACAGGCAGAAAGAAATACAGAATATTAACAGATGACAGTTTGAGACTGCTTCTGGTAGGGTTTATTATATTATGAGCAATACTGTTTTCACTAGAATCTAGCCTACACATTAACTTGAACATGAGATTTCGTATTTCACCCTCACCCTCACGCGCAGGTACGCACACACTAGCAACATATGACCAATTAGTATTCTCATGGCCTCATTATATGCTACTGTGAGCCTCCGCTTACTAAAATTTTTATACCTACACCATAGATAAGCTGTATACATTGGGGTACAGTATGCTCGAAATAGAGACACTTTAACATCAATTGTGCACATATGAAATTTTCGTATCAACATGTTACCTCGTGCATACAGCATTCGACATTGACGATAGATGTCTTTGTCATCTGTTAAATCATCAGTGAATATATGACAAAGATATTTAGTTTCACTAACATTTTTCACTACCTCACCAGTCAGGTTAGAATCTGGAAAGGCTACTTTCATATAATCTGATTGTCATTGAATTAATCTTCTTTGAATTATAACTAATGTCAAATTCCATCCCTTTATCAGTACATAGTTGTAGCAAAGTTTGTAAACCAGCACTATATGGACCAAATACCACGAGGTCATCAGGATACATTAGGTGGTTGATAAGCTTAGAACCAAACAAACAACCAGTTTTACATGCATTTAATTTAACAGATAGATCATCCATATACTAGTTTAATAGAAATGGTGACAGTATGCCTCCTTGTCTGACACCGTTGTTAACATAAAAAAAGGTTCTGAGAAAGTACTGCCCCATTTAACCACCATATTCTGGTGAGCATACCAATATTCAAATATCCTAATGAGATAATTTGGTATTTCACGTTGAGAGATTTTAAGAAGTAGTTTGCTTGTGATTGATTCTATCAAAAGCTTTTGAAGCATCTGGAAAACACAAATATAGTGGAGCCTATGCTACGATATTAGTTTCTGCATATATGGTGTATTAAATGTTCAGCTGTAACAGAATCTAATCCACATGTAACAATATATATTTGTTTTCTAATTTTATTATAATTGCCAAATATTGAATTGTCCTCAGTTGTTAATCTGATTATCGTGCTCTGTGAATCATGTGGAAACTCATTATAAATACTTTCAGACATAGATATGATTTGTCACAAGTTCACTGTAACAATCAAATAGTTCTCTAATGTAGTGTTCATGAATTTCCTCAGATCTGAGCTATCGTGTTGTACTCAAAACTGTCCAGTTATGCCATCAAAATTTGTAGGAAAAGTAGTTTTACAAGAATTTATATTTTTGACCCCTCTTCAGAAATAAGAACGGGTGTTATTTCTCAATTTTCTAGCTATAGAGAGTCAGCTCTCATAGCATTCTCATTAACTTTAATAAAACGAAGTGCATATTTTAACCTAGCTCGGGTTTGTTTTCTATGTTCAAACTGAGATCCATGTTTGTTTTTGCCCACTCTATCCATACTCTATGAGCTTCCCTTGATGCTGAGTACAACTCTGCCACATGCTCATTCCAAGCAGGTATAATTATATGCACCTTATTCTTCTTGGGTTAACACAGTGGTTAACTGGCAATTCTTAATGAATTCACTATGCTGTCATACATATTACTTAAATAATTGAAATGACCATCACATTCACACATAGCATCTTTACACAATATCGCCTCAACAGGCACTTCTATTCTGTCTAACAAACAGACTGTTTGAGCATGATAGCTGCGTATATCATCATTGCGTAACCTCTCCCAGTTGACTTTAACAGCACATCATTGGTCTCGGTAGGTAAGTCTGGTAAGGGATCCACATATATAACCATACCAACAGGTATATGATTAGCTACGGTCGAACGGTAACATAAATATATGCCTCAGACGTCTTGTAGGGCTAGTATATGATCGGACAGAGCAAGGTAATAATGTTTATCCATACCTGTTATTGAAGCATGAGCATCACCAGTACATAAACAGCCAGGCTTCACGTATGTAAGTATAACTGTCAAGTGGTAACATTAATTCACTGGATAAAATGAGATTGCTATCAGAGCAAAAATTATGCAAGTGGTGTGAATACATTGATGCTGATGATCTGAAATATGAACCTGTTCGCCGCCAATGAATCCTCGCGAGCGCTGCCGCTGGAATGTCGTAACGTTATGATTTATTGCCAGTGACGCGTGCTGTGGCGTATGCTAATTTGAGCTCCGCCCTAAATAAATTATTTACGGTTGCAGCAGTAGAGCGATAGTAAACAGAAGGAGCCATTCGTTATCGCTGCGATGTTCTATGGTTGAGTGTAATTATTTCAATTTATTGTTGTCGTTAACAACGATAAACACATTCAGCTAGTTAAGCAATATACACAGTATTAAAATGCCGAGATCTGACCGTGAGCGAGATTCAAGACGGAAAAAAAAGTCCAAGAAGAGGTTTGTTCTTTCAATATCGCCCATGATTGTTGCTCGTTCAAAAGTTTTTAAAAGTTATATGCCAATGAAATATGCATGATAGGCGGTGGATAGCGCGAGTATGACAGGAAATAACTTGGTCTGTTAGTAGCGAAAACTCCAGATAGCATGCAGATGAACAGTAGGGTTGGCAGGGATTTTTGTCAAATTTTTAATTTGGAGTAGCCCCATGAAAATTTAGCTCTAGGTAGTGCCTCTTAGTCTTAAAAGAGTCAACAAATCTTCCAGCGAATCTGGCGAATTACTTTTCACTCATTAAAACAAAGTCAAGTCAATAATTCTCGCGATATTCGTAATACTTGAACCATGTCCTTTCAATTGATGTATCATACATGAATGGGAGTAAACTGTAACTACCGTTTTTATCGAGTTAGAAAAATGTACAATTTTATTGTTGCTTGTTGCAACGTTCAGCTGACAATCCTGTGAGCAGACAGTCCAATGTTCCACGCACTCACGATTGAGTCTTTTTTATTTTTTAATATCCTCTATTTCGTTAGTTTACCATCATTGAAGGAATGTTATAACTCGCCTATGACTGAATTCATACTTAGCCGCTGTTCCATCAAAATATTAGCACAAAAATTGATGATCATCTTCAGTCATTTCTCAATCAAAGAAGCACCTTCTTGATGCTCTCTTCAACTTATTGTTCCTGCAATACATAATGACATAGATTGGCACTTGGCTTGTCAACAAAAACTTTTATGAACTAAAGTTTCTCCCGTATGTTTGACGCCAAAGTCAGTGTGTGTTCCTTGTTGCATGCTTTATTGTGCTGGTGCTTGGACGCCGGTGAAAAACTTAGCTTCAAACTGGGTTTGTTGATAAAGCAAACCTGATTTGCTGGACATGTGTATGGGTTCAGGGAACAAAAAAACCCAAACATATATAGCTTGATAACCAAGCAGATTCTGGAAAATATGAAGCCATCTGCTGACTGAATTCACCAAGGGTCTTTGATATTCATTTAACTGCCTACAATGTGTGTGCTGCACATCCATGATTGACTGATATCAATGTTTTCAAGTGAAGTATCTCTGTTGTTGACTGTCAATGCAGCTCACGCAGAAGTTCCAGTGCAGATAGTTACAATGAATCAGAATCAGAGAATGAAAGACGAACACACCGCCGCTATAGCCGAGAAGTCGACTCTGACTCCGATGCTCATAGCAAGCACAAATCAAGGGACAGAAGCAGAGATAGACTTGATAAAAAGAGAAAGAAAAGCAAGAAGAAGCGATCAAGGTCAAGGTCACCAAATCAACTCACTGACCGGGAGATACAACACCTCAAGGAGCAGAAGAAGTTAGTGAATAATGATGCTCGAGTACCATGTTTAAACAGATTCTGTACCACACAAAATAACACTTATTACATTGTATGACATTGACTTACTTTCAAACAACATGAAATACAAAAAAAAAAAGATATCTGAAGCAATTTTGGTGTGGATATATATTTGTCACAGTGTTATTGTGATGGTTTCATCGTCAAACAATCGGTAGATGCCCAATTGTTCCACAACTAAAAGCATGGCATCTTTCTATGTTAACAGGATAGAAAAAGAACAACTCAAGTCCATGGAGGGGCCTGAAGAAAAACGTGCCCGCCGATTAGCCAAAAAAGTATGATACAAATTATTCAGCTCTTACAGATCAAGCTTAGAAGTGCAAATAAATATAGAAGCACATGAGAATGTTTATGCATAATTATTGTGTTGTACAAATTAATGTTATCATATATATATTTAAATATTTTATAAATTGAATCAATAATTGCTTGAATAACATAATACGAAGACTTTTGTGATACAGACTCGGCCGTGAGAGTGTGACTTGTGCTACTATGTGGTTATAATTCGTGTTTCAGGAAGCCAAGGAAAGGAAAAGGAAAGCCAACATGGGCTGGGATGATGAGTACATGGTAAGTTGACTACTCACTGACCACCTCATTCCCCAACTGGACGGCCAGTTCTGGTCAAAGTCCAGCTGCTGGGTAAAATCCCCTCCTAAGCCGTGTTTGTGTTCATCAGGGTTACACTAATACGGACAATCCGTTCGGAGACGAGCATCTACTCGATACATTTGTGTGGTCCAAAAAACTGGAGAAAGCTGGGATGCATAGTCTGGAGCTGACCGAGATAGAGAAGATGCAGAAACGGAGGATGATGGAGAATAAGGTGTGTTATTTATAGATCTTCATCGGGAATTAAAAAAGAAATGATAGCATCATCTGTTATATTGTAACTGCATGACCACGTCCAGGATACACACAGTCCAACGATCGTCACATGCCAAACTAGCATTAGCGCTGTACAGTCACTGATTATTAAGTCAGACATTCTCATATGCACATCCAAAGATGCTATTCACTCAGAGCGCAGGAAATCAGTATTTGCTCATGATAAGACTTGTGATCGGCTAAGTAATTAACTTGTCCATTGGGATGAATACCATAAGACTTGACAGCGTCAAGGCTTGTTGTATGTCCTTGACGGCGTCAAGCCTTGCTGTATGTCCTTGACAGCGTCAAGCCTTGCAGTATGTCCTTTAATCAATGTATTCATTGTGGTGCGTGGTTGGAACAGTAGCGTTCATGTGAAGTTGGTACAGTAGCGTTCATATTACGTTTGAACTAACGTTCATATGACGTTGGAACAGTAGCGTTCATATTACGTTGGAACCAGCGTTCATATGACGTTGGTACAGTAGCGTTCATATTAGGTTTGAACAGTAGCGTTCATATGACGTTGGAACAGTAACGTTCATATTACGTTGCCTGATCGCGATTTCCAACCCTCTTGTACAGGTCGCACTCCCCTTCTATTGATTGATTTTTATTTCCCCCAAATAAGGAATCTATTGATGAGTAAACCTGGTTTTCTTGTGTTAATCGTTACGCGGCAGCTCGAGTTGGAGAAAGTAAAGAAAAGAAGACTTGAGCGAGAACGAGAAAGAGAAGAGCGAGAAAATGAGAGGGTGAGATTGCATTGTTGTCATTCTTATGTCTCCCATACAGGTCATGACCTTTTGAATTTATGTTCATATCAAAGTTTTACTCGAGGTTCAACTAATCTAATTGAGATACGTCTGTTTTGATTGACAATGAATGCAGATGTGCTGTCATTGGTTGAGTGTGTTGACTGTAAGCAAGAGATGTGCTGTCATTGGTTGAGTGTGTTGACTGTAAGCAAGAGATGTGCTGTCATTGGTTGAGTGTGTTGACTGTAAGCAAGAGATGTGCTGTCATTGGTTGAGTGTGTTGACTGTAAGCAAGAGATGTGCTGTCATTGGTTGAGTGTGTTGACTGTAAGCAAGAGATGTGCTGTCATTGGTTGAGTGTGTTGACTGTAAGCAAGAGACGTGCTGTCATTGGTTGAGTCTGTTGACTGTGAGCAGGAGATGTGCTGTCATTGGTTGAGTCTGTTGACTGTGAGCAAGAGATGTGCTGTCATTGGTTGAGTGTGTTGACTGTAAGCAAGAGACGTGCTGTCATTGGTTGAGTCTGTTGACTGTGAGCAGGAGATGTGCCGTCATTGATTGAGTGTGTTGACTGTGAGCAGGATATGTGCTGTCATTGGTTGAGTGTGTTGACTGTAAGCAGGAGATGTGCTGTCATTGGTTGAGTCTGTTTACTGAGCAGGAGATGTGCCGTCATTGATTGAGTGTGTTGAGTGTGAGCAGGATATGTGCTGTCATTGGTTGAGTGTGTTGACTTAGCAGGAGATGTGCTGTCATTGGTTGAATGTGTTGACTTTGAGCAGGAGATGTGCTGTCATTGGTTGAATGTGTTGACTGTAAGCAGGAGATGTGCTGTCATTGGTTGAGTGTGTTGACTGTAAGCAGGAGATGTGCTGTCATTGGTTGAGTGTGTTGACTGTAAGCAGGAGATGTGCTGTCATTGGTTGAGTGTGTTGACTGTAAGCAGGAGATGTGCTGTCATTGGTTGAGTGTGTTGACTGTAAGCAGGAGAGATTGGTGTGTTGACTGTAAGCAGGAGATGTGCTGTAATTGGTTGAGTGTGTTGACTGTAAGCAGGAGATGTGCTGTCATTGGTTGAGTGTGTTGACTGTAAGCAGGAGATGTGCTGTCATTGGTTGAGTGTGTTGACTGTAAGCAGGAGATGTGCTGTCATTGGTTGAGTGTGTTGACTGTAAGCAGGAGATGTGCTGTCATTGGTTGAATGTGTTGACTGTAAGCAGCTGAGATTGCAGCGAGATTGAGTGGGAAGCACAGGTGTCTTGAACCTTCGTGATAGCGAAGTCAATGGTCATCTGCATCACCTGGTGGTCATCTGCATCACCTGGTGGTCATCTGCATCACCTGGTGGTCATCTGCATCACCTGGTGGTCATCTGCATCACCTGGTGGTCATCTGCATCACCTGGTGGTCATCTGCATCACCTGGTGGTCATCTGCATCACCTGGTGGTCATCTGCATCACCTGGTGGTCATCTGCATTATGTGATGGTCATCTGCATCATGTGGTGGTCATAATGCATCATGTGGTGGTCATCTGCATCATGTGGTGGTCATCTGCATCATCTGATGTCATCTGCATCACGTGGTGGTCATCTGCATCACCTGGTGGTCATCTGCATCATCTGATGTCATCTGCATCATGTGGTGGTCATCTGCATCACCTGGTGGTCATCTGCATCATCTGATGTCATCTGCATCATGTGGTGGTCATCTGCATCATGTGGTGGTCATCTGCATCACGTGATGGTCATCTGCATCACGTGGTGGTCATCTGCATCACCTGGTGGTCATCTGCATCATCTGATGTCATCTGCATTATGTGGTGGTCATCTGCATCACGTGATGGTCATCTGCATCACCTGGTGGTCATCTGCATCACCTGGTGGTCATCTGCATCATCTGATGTCATCTGCATCATGTGGTGGTCATCTGCATCATGTGGTGGTCATCTGCATCACGTGATGGTCTTCTGCATCACGTGGTGGTCATCTGCATCACGTGGTGGTTTTCCGTCTATAGCACATGCCATGCTGTTTACATCACATGTTATGGTCATTATGATAAATGCTATCTACACCATGTGCTATCTACAGCAGATGGAATAGACACCATGTGCTATCTACAACAATTGTAATAGACACCATGTGCTATCAATAGCAGATGTAATAGACACCATGTGCTATCAATGGCAGATGGGATGGACACAATATGCTATGTTATCAGTGCCTTAATGTATTTGTAGCATACAGCAACTACATTTCCTGTGTAGTAGCAGTCATTCTAGTTTATCAATTCATGCCAATTCCTTGATGGTATTCCTGTGACTGGCTCATCAGCCCAGTTTACCTGTATTTATCTTGCTTCTTACTTGCTCATCTTAGTTCCATTTGCAACAAGCCAAGATGAGGTCTACCATCAGGATACAAGATGGCCGCGGTGAGTGACAATTAGAAGAGCTTGCTTCTCATTTACTCACTTACTGGCTATGTGAAATGTCATTCTGTCCTGGCTAATGGCTGGCATTATTGTCCTCTGGCTTCAATGGCTTTACCCATAGCATTCCTCCTGTCATTTTGTTTCCCCAATGTCTTCAAGGCAAGTGGGGGAGGGGGTATTTTAAGCATGCCATTCACAAGAAAGGTATCAAGAATTATAGGTTATATAATGTCCCAATTCCAGCCAAGCCCATTGATCTGTTGGCCAAGTACATCAATACCGATGAAGATGACTTCTCTGTGGAAATGCACGAACCATATACCTATCTCAACGTGAGTCTTCGTGAATGCCTTCATAGGAGTTGATTGGCCTGCATGCCTTGAAATGTACTCACCTTCCACATGACCTTGACCCCACAGGGCCTTACAATCGCTGATCTTGAGGACTTGTTGGAAGACATCAAGGTGTACCTGGAGCTGGAACAAGGTCAGAATGGCGATTACTGGCGCGATATCACCATCATCGCCGAGGACGAGATATTCAAGTTGAAAAAGCTGGACCAGAGCAGTCGAGGTGAGGTTGTGGCCCGCTATGACCTGTTAACCTCTTATGTCAGATCAATAGTTGACGCTGAAGGTATTTGTGAAGTTGTCCCTTATCCTGATTTGGGAGATTTGATACAACTTATATAGTGTACAATTAGGAGCCGTAATATCTTGAATATAAGTAGCTGAATTTGTACACAAAATTCAGTTGCAACGGATTGGGTGCATCTTATATTCGAGATTTTTGAAAACATGAAACTTGAAGGATTCCAAGCAGTACCACTATTGGGAGTCTTCCACGTGCTATGACCTGGTTGAACGGGGACGCAGGAACAACCATGCATGGTTCACGTTTATACACTGTCATGTGTGCATGTTCCCTTCGTATCCTGCCATTCCTTACCCCAGCTAAAAGTAGCTGTATACTCACCAGGGGGAGGATGTATATATTGTTCACTGCCAATAGGCAATCGATTCTGGATAAGAGTCATGCTCGTTGAAGCCCAACACGCTACAGGGTATCCGTATCATAACAGCGACTTCTTAGGAAACCAATTATTGCAGACAAATAGGTTTATGTCGAGTTTCTTCTACACGTTAATAAAGCAAAGCAACAAGTACAAATGGTGTATTGAGTGGGTGTGTGGGTGGATCTAGTTGGCAAGCTTGTTGGGTCTCTCAGGTCAACTGTCAAGTCGCTTTAACAGACAATTGGTGTGAGGGGAGGTGTTAATTTAGGAAAAAGTGTGGTCTTATAGTGTGTTTATTGGGAGGGGCCAGATAGTAGATGTGGCTGATTTGAGCAGATACAAAGGCTAGTTAGTGACCTTCAATATACTTACTGTATGTGAACATGGCAAATAGTCATCTACCATGTATTCACCCATAATAAAAATTGTGACCCAAAATTCAACGCCAAGAGGTTTTACGGCAGTGTATTAGCCAGGATTTATTTTAACTCTTGGAAAAATGGACTTTTTGAACACCGTAGTTTATAACCACATGCTTTATACAACGATGACTAAAACTAGAATTTTACATCCTGAATACTTGTCAATTACTATGTTCTAAACCTACAACTGAATCTGACGGCCAAACAGACCCTGATATTTGCCCGTCAGAAATCCAAAGTTCCCGGCCGGCCGGAGGCTGGATAATACCTTGGTTTTATGGTACATATTATCTGTGAAATAATTGAAATGGGACTTACATGCGAAGTGACTGGGTGTTTCCGTGTGATATCGTACAAGGTATTCTGTATTGTAAACCCCACAGATTACATTGGTGAGCGAAGGTCTGGTATAAACCAGGCTGTCACAGAAGACGTGGCCAAGATCTTCACTGGCAAGTCAGCCAACCAACTCAACCTACTGGAAGAGTCCATTAGGCAGAAGTTGAGGGGAGGAGAGGGCGTTGACGTTGGTACGTACTGTTACTGTTTATTGTGCTTTACTTTGAGGATATACATTAATTGTGTCGCTTAAGGTGAACTTCCCCTGATTATCTTGTGTATGTAGTTAATGGGTCGATTTGGGTTGTCATTATGTATAAAGGTTAAAGGTTAATCAGTTGTATTGGCCGATTGTTTACACTCCCCGCCCCTCCTTGGCTCCATATTAGTAACCCAGACAACCCTATATGACACAGCAACACCATACCACCTAAACCCCCCCCCCCCACACACACACACAGCACCCTAGCTTCCTAGTTTGTGAATGGCCCCCTTGGTTTTGATGATGACAGAAATGAACTAACCTGTATTATGTTAATAAGGAAGAGCAAAAGATGATTCTTGGCTGAGGGAGTGCCTGCTTGTGTGTACATAATGTGAGGCTTTTGTTGCCAGGATACTGGGAGTCCCTGCTTCAGCAACTCAAGGCCCACATGGCCCGGACGCGTCTGAGAGACAGACACGCTGAGCAGCTCAGACGCAAAGCTCTTCAAACTCAAACAAGAGGTTGGTCAAATGAGCAGAAGTGGTTTCATGTTGTATACAACACTGGTGTCATTACATGAATCGCTGTAGATGGTTTGTTCATTTGGTGTGGTTGCATTATGGTGTGGTTATAGGATGTCATATATGATGTGGTTAAAGGTGCGGTTATAGGATGCTATTATGCGGTTATATACTGTGTTTACATGATGTCATTTGGTTTACAGCAAGGCATCAGTGAGCCGCTGTTCCCCATCACCAAACAGGAAGACTCCCCTGCAGCGCCCTCTCCTGGCCCACCACACTCACCATCAGTGCCACCTAGTGAGCAGCCTAGCACCTCCCAGGCTGGGAAGCTGGTTCTGATCTTGTCAAGGTTAGTCGCGTGTTCACTGGTACAATGGGCTTACTGTTTAAGCTGGAGAGGTAGGCATCAAGCTGCGTAACAACTAAGGAAAGACTTTTAATTTAGAAGTGACATAAAACAAGTGATGATCTCCTGTTATATTTCTGTGACTCAAACAGATACTGTCTGAAAAACCTTAAATAATTGGATCCATGGAATATTTGAGCCCCCTGATATTAAGCTCATATGCAAATCTGAGGTCAGGTTAATGTCAAAGCAATGATGAAATCTACTGCTTGTCTTTGTAGTGCAACAAAGCTCTTGTCTACCTTCATTGTCTGCCAACTTCTGTACTTATTATATATCTATGTCATGTCGTTATATTGGGAAACACTATTTGGATTATTGCAGAAGTACCTACTTAACCTTAGTTGGTATCGGTCAAGACGTTTGTGGAATGTATACATCATGTTCTTATTTACAGAAGGAAGTGGCATCTGATGAAGAGAATGAAGGAGAAGCTGCTGAGGCAGGAGGAGGTGATGAGGAGGAGCAGGAGGCGCAGGAGGAGGCGGTGATCACTGAGGAGGACCTCGTAGATCAGACAGCACTCGATTACAACGCTGGTGGCTACAGTCCACGTCTACTGCAGCCAGGAGACCTGGAGCCAGACACCCTTGTGTACGACCCCGACGAGGATATCAAGAGGCTGGAATACGCTCGACTGCTGGTCATTAAAACAGGCGAGGCAGAGGTACGTGGTTAGGTATGCGAGGCAGATGTACGTGGTTAGCTGTATGAGGCAGATGTACGTGGTTAGCTATATGAGGCAGAGGTACGTGGTTAGCTGTATGAGGCAGGGGTACGTTTTTAGCTATATGAGGCAGAGGTACGTGGTTAGCTATATGAGGCAGAGGTACGTGGTTAGCTGTATGAGGCAGGGGTACGTTTTTAGCTATATGAGGCAGAGGTACGTGGTTAGCTATATGAGGCAGAAGTACATGGTTAGATATACGAGGCAGAGGTACGTGGCTAGCTATATGAGGCAGAGGTACGTGGTAAGCTGTATAAGGCAGAGGTACGTGGCTAGCTATATGAGGCAGAGGTACGTGGCTAGCTATATGAGGCAGAAGTACATGGTTAGATATACGAGGCAGAGGTATGTGGTTAGCTATATGAGGCAGATGTACGTGGTTAGCTATATGAGGCAGAGGTACGTGGTTAGCTATATGAGGCAGAGGTACGTGGCTAGCTATATGAGGCAGAGGTACGTGGTTAGCTGTATGAGGCAGAGGTACGTGGTTAGCTGTATGAGGCAGAGGTACGTGGCTAGCTATATGAGGCAGAGGTACTTGGTTAGCTGTACAAGGCAGAGGTACGTGGTTAGCTGTACGAGGCAGAGGTACGTGGCTAGCTATATGAGGCAGAGGTACGTGGCTAGCTATATGAGGCAGAGGTACATGGTTAGCTGTACAAGGCAGAGGTACGTGGTTAGCTATATGAGGCAGAGGTACGTGGTTAGCTATATGAGGCAGAGGAACGTGGCTAGCTATATGAGGCAGAGGTACGTGGTTAGGTATATGAGGCAGAGGTACGTGGCTAGCTATATGAGGCAGAGGTACGTGGTTAGCTATATGAGGCAGAGGTACTTGGTTAGCTATACAAGGCAGAGGTACGTAGTAACCACTTACTTTAACCTTGTATAGCAAATGTATGTTAGGCCAAGGAAGGAAACTTGCCATTGTATGAACAAAGACTCTCCTTTGAAATGATTATTTCTGAGGATAACAAACGACTAAATACAATTACATATTCCAGTAACTAGCAACTGCAACAACCATACACCCACATCATACTGCAGTTTACAACTGGCCGGTTATATTCACAATGAGGGAGAGGCCACCATACACTGTGTTCAGTGGGTCTTCTACTGGCCGAGTGATTCAGTTGTTTGCCTTATGTGTGTCTACAGCATTGTGTTCAGTGGGTCTTCTACTGCCTGAGTGTTTCAGTTGTTTGCCTTATGTGTGTCTACAGCATTGTGTTCAGTGGGTCTTCTACTGGCCGAGTGATTCAGTTGTTTGCCTTATGTGTGTCTACAGCATTGTGTTCAGTGGGTCTTCTACTGGCCGAGTGATTCTGTATGAGGCAGAAGTACATGGTTGTTTGCCTTATGTGTGTCTACAGCATTGTGTTCAGTGGGTCTTCTACTGCCTGAGTGCTTCAGTTGATTGCCTTATGTGTGTCTACAGCATTGTGTTCAGTGGGTCTTCTACTGGCCGAGTGATTCAGTTGTTTGCCTTATGTGTGTCTACAGCATTGTGTTCAGTGGGTCTTCTACTGCCTGAGTGCTTCTGTTGTTTGCCTTATGTGTGTCTACAGCATTGTGTTCAGTGGGTCTTCTACTGCCTGAGTGCTTCAGTTGTTTGCCTTATGTGTGTCTACAGCATTGTGTTCAGTGGGTCTTCTACTGGCCGAGTGCTTCTGTTGTTTGCCTTATGTGTGTCTACAGCATTGTGTTCAGTGGGTCTTCTACTGCCTGAGTGCTTCAGTTGTTTGCCTTATGTGTGTCTACAGCATTGTGATTATTTCAGTGGGTCTTCAATTACTATTCCCCGAGTGCTTCAGTTGTTTTGCCTTATGTGTGTCTACAGCATTGTGTTCAGTGGGTCTTCTACTGCCCGAGTGCTTCAGTTGTTTGCCTTATGTGTGTCTACAGCATTGTGTTCAGTGGGTCTTCTACTGCCTGAGTGCTTCAGTTGATTGCCTTATGTGTGTCTACAGCATTGTGTTCAGTGGGTCTTCTACTGCCCGAGTGCTTCAGTTGATTGCTTTATGTGTGTCTACAGCAAGACAGTGACTCGGCCTTGATGAGGAAAGCACGGGAAGGCATGACCGGAGACGAAGCCATGTTCAGTGTGGAATTCCCGCTCGAGAAACACTCCTTGTTATGGTCGGATAAATATCGTCCTCGTAAACCTCGCTTCTTCAACAGAGTCCACACGGTACAGCATGCAACACTCCTCTTCTATTTCCTTATTATTTATCTCCATAAATTGAGTAGTGTTTGTTTGAAACATTTTTACTTTGTTTGTTCAGGGGTTCGAGTGGAACAAGTATAATCAGACCCATTATGATATCGACAACCCGCCACCCAAGATTGTACAAGGTTACAAATTTAATGTAGGTGTCTGATCATGCCTCCTGTTGGTTGTTTACATCATTGCTTCATGTGGGAGATTTCTACTGTGGTTATATTCTTCACATCAGCTTTTGTAGGATTTCCTTTCTTGTTTCTTGATATATTGTTTCTTGCATTTGTACAGATTTTCTATCCAGATTTAATTGACAAGTCCAAAACGCCTGAATATTTCTTGGTGAGTTGCACTAGGCAGTTTATCTGATAGTTTTACTCATTTAGTACTTTACAATATGAGATACCAATTATGGATTCTATCCTTAACCAGTCCATGGCTATAAATGGGATGTTAAGTTTACGATTTCTTTACTATTGATTGCCAATCGTTTGTAAACATATAATGATATTGGCTTCTCCACTGCTGCCTCAGACCCCATGTGAAGACAACAAAGACTTTGCCATTCTGAAGTTTCATGCAGGGCCCCCATATGAAGTAAGTCTTACAATAATAGAAAGCGAGTTCTTCCCATCTACCAAAGGCTGGAGCAATAGTTGATGCTTCATTCATCTGGTGTATGATGTCAGATTGAATATTCATGATACATTGAATAATGCAACTATCCATTCAAATATGAATTGTCTGCTTGCAGGACATAGCCTTCAAGATAGTCAACAGAGAATGGGAGTATTCATACAAGCATGGCTTCCGCTGTCAATTCCACAACAACATCTTTCAGTTGTGGTTCCATTTCAAGAGGTATCGCTATCGCCGGTGATGTGTCCATCGAAGGAACTCAGCTTCTCAGATACTCGGCCTCTCTGTGAATGAGCTGATTTGGACTGTATGGTTGACCCCAGCAAATAATCGCCACCAAGCGCCGAATTGTCGGGATAAAATAGTATATGATCCATGATATTTATTTATCTTGCAAATGATGGCTGGTGATTTGTACAATAAATATTGTGGTGTATTTTTCCAATAACAAGTGTACATCAGTGGCTAACATTTAGTATGTGGTTGATTTCCAAAAGTGAAATGATGTTTTATTTTGATTAGCAGTGTGGATTTCCCGAGCCTCACTCATGTTCATTTCAGTGTGAGGTTATTTTCTCAAAATATGAAATTTAACATGACAGAATTTAAACTAATCTGATCCTAGGGCTCAACCAAAGACCTTGCTATGATAAGATACCCGACTCGGACGTTTCTGTTGTGAAGCTCGCGACCAGCGCGCCACCTGGTTTCGTGGAAGCTAAAATATAAACAAAAGCACATGGCTCAATGGTAAAAGATCGATCGGCGATCGTATGTACACAAAAATACCGCTGTATTATTAAAATTTAACGACTTTTTGATAGAGCCAATAAATAAAAACAAAGCCAATTACTATTGACACCTTTTTATCAATTTGTGTGACAATTTTTTAACTACAATATTTTTTTATGAACGTTTGAACGAAGTCGCATATAGCCCTATCTACCCCAGGCCTAGTCCCGAATTAGACGGTAAAATACATACTTACTCAGACTTCCTGTAGGGCTGAATTTACCCCTTTTTAATGCACAGTCGGACGTCTAGTCTACCCTTATTTGAAGTTAAATGATTAATCTGAATCATACTGTTTTGTCATTAGTGTGGACATATTTGCGACGGAATATAAGAAGTTTTAAAGATTTTTTAAGATTTAAATACATGCTCATGATTTCCCGATTGAATGATATTTGATTTGTCAACCGAACCTCCACCAAATCAACAAGCTGCATTGTGGGTTGATGGGGTGCCCTGTGCAAACGTATGATTTTATTATGTAATACTGTAATGTGTTCTTGCTTATTTTGAATAACAATATAATGATGAATTATTTCAGGACATAGCATACTAAAAACATTGATGCAGCATGAATTAAATCATCATTAACTCTCTCGTTCCCTCTCTCTCTTTCTCTCTGTATTTCTGTCTCTGTATTTCTCTCTCTTTCTCTCTCTGTATTTCTGTCTCTCTGTCTGTCTCTCTCTCTCTCTCTCTCTCTCTATATATATATATATATATATATATATATATCTATATATCTTTATATTTATATATATATATTTATATATATAGGTCATAACAAATAAAACTCTCAGGCTTAATAGCTTTTGCAGAACAACAAATGAAATGAGATCATCAGCATACATTAGAAGATTAACATCAAGCACACTAAAACTACACTGAACACACAACAATGATTTAAAACCAGAGCTCAATTCATCCATATAAACACTGAACAGATAGGTTGACAATATGCCATTAAACACAACAAATCAGCCATATTTTAATTTTCGGAAATCTACACATACAACAGCACTTAAAACAAATAAGAGCACAAATTTTCATGTGTGGGAAAATGTCAATGTCTTACGATTTTTTCTCTCCTTATGGTCCCTTAACTTACAGTTAGCCTCTCTCAGGGAATGATGCAACCTGATGTATATCATAATACATATTACAGAAACATGACACCTGCATGATTCACATTGGAGTTTCTCTAATGAGACCTCTTTAGCTAGAAAGCTTACAACCCTGGCTTTCACCTGCTTACTGTATAATAGTGTGTCAATGAATTTGTTCCCTAAGC
Source organism: Urechis unicinctus (assembly GCA_034190875.2). Lineage (NCBI taxonomy): Eukaryota > Metazoa > Annelida > Polychaeta > Xenopneusta > Urechidae > Urechis > Urechis unicinctus. The sequence goes on along the minus strand of CM067354.1, from coordinate 72,204,427 downwards.
CTGCATAATGCATCTACTAGCGATTTGCTTGGGACAACGAGCCCTTCCTTTGCACTTCGGTAATTCTTCTGGTCATGTATATCATTGACTACAGAAATTTTACAACTTAATTTCTTAGGTTCAACTCCTACAGAGAGAAGCATTTGGCTTCATGATATCAATTTGTGTGACATTTTGTGTGATTTGATTTAGGAGGCACTGACAACATCTACTGATCTAGAGCTTCATTTACAGCGCTGACCAGTCAAAATCCGTTTGTCGGCTCTCCAAATGTGACTAAATCATATATCAGACCATTTCAAGTGTAATCAAGAAATGAGATTCTGGGAACAGATATTAGAGATGAAGAGATTTCCACTGGTTTGGTTTGGCCAAGCTAATACCGTGCTAATCTTTGCGCCAAGCTCGCCTCATCGGATGATGTATCCATGTTATGAGCGCGCATGCGTGTGTGCGTCGAATTAAAGTCGTTATTAGCAACTAGGTTATGTACGACTAGCAGTGAGGGTGGTCACTGCCAGGGAGCACGTCGTCCTCAGACGATCTTTTACATCCCCTTTCAGAGAGGGGACCCCCATTTAACGTGATCATCCTAGTCCGAGTAACCAGTCAGGTTGTCACACCTTGGAGTCGAACCCACAGCCTGTGGGTCGAAAGGCGAGACAGTAAGCCACCACGCCACTGGGACCAGCTTCGATGTCCGCGTGCGGCGACTAGCGTCTCATATCTATATCGACCACGGGCCTCGGTTTCGGGTATCAGTTTCGTTACGTCAGAATTCATTGAAATGTCAATGCGTCGAATTCCCGGCAGCGTTTCCGCGAGGTATTCCCTCACCACTGAAATAGAAAGCGGAAAGGGAATCGATTTGTTTTTTTCTTTGCAACGGTAGTGGTGCCAAACATCTGGGTATTATCATCACTCACGTAAGTCTTCAACGGGGTTACGTCTAGTGAGCAATTGCAGAATTCATACCGAGCAACCACTATTCACCTATCGTACTGCATATTGACTAGAATTGACGGGACATTTGGAAGTAAAAGGACTGTCGTAGAATTACCCAGCGTCGCCGTCAACGCCCTCTGTCTTGACTAATTTCATTCATATTAATGGATGCCTGTATTAAACGAACACCTGCCAATTGCACAAGGCGTCCACAACCGCTCAAGGATATCTCCCCGTGACTTTAGCCCAGTTCCAGGGGAAGCACGTCTAAAGCGGGTATTTCTGATGAATACTAAAATGTAGGCGCATTGGACGAAAACGGAGGAGATTTCAAGTAGCGATTAACTACGGTCGGTTGAAGATACATGTTCATTTCACCTATCCAGCATAAACTCAAAATCCTTCGGATTAGAAACATATTTGCTTATTGGGTGAATGAAGATTTGGTGTCGTGCCCTGGGGACATCATACTGATGATATATATATTTGCTGACAAAGCAGGTCAAATCATTATTTTGATTTCTGGGCAACATCGAAATCATTCTTTAAAAAATCAATAGTTATATCACTGAACCGTTCAGAAATGAGTCAAGAGTGTTATTTTTTCTTAATTATGACAGCTCTATGATACACGCCCGGCTTCATTGGGTTTTTATCAGGTGCTATGAAGATATATTCGTCATCCCATTTTAGTCATGGTTAGTTTGTCCAGTGCATGTCATAGTGCTAGTTAACGTTATGATGCAATTATTCTTGCCACGAACCATCGATACCATACAATGGTTAAGTGTGTCAATGATGTTCTCTTTTCTCGGCGTGTACTGTGTTTGGTCTCCATGGCTACTTATAAGCCCTTCGTTTGGTCTGCTTATTTCCCCACAATGAATTACATGTTCTCCACTCAAAACAACTGGTCTCATCTCATAAGTGTATCAATGATATCACCAGTGGATTTCAAGAGCGATTATTATGTTGAAAATCATGATACTTGCTACTAGCATCCATTTCACTGCTACCACAATTCATGAATCAACTCTGTTGATTAAAATCAACTGTCTATATCCGCCAATTACAACCAAATGCATCGGGAGCATTAGAGACTTCATTGATCCAAATTCAATTCGCTCATCGAGTAGTCGGAATGAATCACAATTAAATACACTATTGAATGTCTTAATTTAGAAATAATCCAGACGATGATTAGATCTGAAGCGGACAACGCAACAGGTAAAAGATCACGTCATCGTAGCAGACGTCGGAATGGTACGAAAGACACAGCCGCCTTGTCTACCCCTAAACCTACGTCACAACCGGATGTGACGCCATTCATGGATACGGGCGGCGGAATGACGGATTCCAACGGGATGTACAGATTATGCAAGGTATGAGTCAAACTTAGAAACAGCAGACATGATTGTTTGTGAAGAGATTAATAATAAACGAATTTAAACCCATTCTTCTGTATTTGTTTACAGCATGACTTTATCGAAACCATCGTGCAAGGGTTGCTGCTGTGCGATCGCACCCCTGGGGAGTGAGTTCGTGTATCTCATTTTGATTGAATGAAATAACGTGTATTGATTGTCGGGTATCAAGATATTTTCTCCAAACTTTTGATTGCGATATCTGTATCACAATCGATATGCTTTTATATTCGTTGCCACCGAATGATCAGGATAAGATGGCGTCCGCAGAATCTGATGTGTCTGAATGAGTGGCTTGTGAATTAGTTGCCGCCCCCATTTATCTCTGCTCATAATTTACAGCACAAACGATTTGGTAACTGTCCCAAAAGGTAACATCGAGCTTAATCAATGTTGTGTGTGTGTGTGTGGGGGGGGGGGGGGGGGGGGGGGGGGGACAAGCTTCTCGGAAGGAAAGCATTATCCAGAATGATTATAGACTCCAGTAACTTTATATAGTTTGCAGAATAATTTGCGTTAACTGTGATGGGGAGCAAATAGCTCCACACAAACACAAACATCAATTCCGATGACGCATCAACCACTTCATTCACTAAGCTACTACATCTCAGCCAATAACATATTCGAATCAACTCAAGGATATCGGGACAGAGCTGCCAGTTAAGCTGCTGTAGCTCAAATCTCATTCGTTATCCATGAAGGTGAGACTGGATGAATGTTGTCCTGTAGAGGAGTAACAGTCGCTTTTCAGCTTTTCGACCATCACTAATGGTTCATTCACTCTGTCGTACCGTGAATTTTGTCCCACTTGATCCCTTTAAATCATGTTAATTGGTGAACTTTTTGTTATATTCAAACTATGTCTATTGTCTTGCATCTTCACGAACCATCATTTCCAGAACTGGAATGATACAACCAAGTCGTTACATTCATGCACGCCACTCTTGGCAGGCTGTATGCGTGTAACCCTGTTGTCTTAAATGTAAGTAAATGTATGGTGTATATTATTAATCGTTGTACAGTATTCAGAATATTATTTATTTTTACCACACTTTTGTTGTCCTAATACTTCTATCTTTCTCTTCCCCATCGCAGCACAGTACGTCGAATTTATTACCTGCCACTTCTGTTGTTCAACTAGAGTTGACACCAGTTATTACTGCAAATTCAGAAGACCTTCAAGGGACTGAACTGAAAACGGAAAACCCTCCCCATGTACCTCAACTGTCCGATGTGCAGGCCTCCAATAACACATCCACAACACCGACTGCCAAGAAAACGCCTGAGGAAAAAGCAGTATCGTCTCGTGAACGTGCTGCACCCAACCTGGACGAGCTGGAGCCAGAGACTGGAGCATCACAGCAAAGTAACCTCACCAGCGAGACAGCACCAAATTCGTATGGAAACGCACACACACAAAACACAGTTCTTGCCCAGGTATGTGGCAGTATACCGCTAGATTCTTGGGCAGCTTCTATGAAGTCTTTTTTGGAATTGCCACCAGGACGCGATGACATATTAGAAGGGGAATCTGCAATGAAGTCGACACGTTGCAGTTCGTCCGATCTCAATTCCCCTGTCATCTGCACGCCTTACGCGACCGATACTTCTTCTGTTGATTCGCAATATCAACAAGAACAAGCGAGTCGACGAACATCCAGAAAGAATCCCGCTTCCGAAAAATCGCGTTCCCGCTGATAAACCCCGCAGCAAAAGCGAGTCGAGAGTATTCACAAATAGTAACCTCGCACTCGTCCCTGCACCCTGGCAATCCCATGCAATTATCAACAACGATGCAAATCAGAAGCCCCAAACTTGGGCTGAACTGGTCAAGTCAAACCCTGCGCGCGCAGCACCAATCACTGCTCAAAATACACAGTCATCACAGCTAGAAGGGACGCGTTGTCTGGACGCGGCGGGTATGACGTCATGTGCGAAGGAACAAACAGATGCTCTATCAATGTGCTCCTCTCAAGGTTGGCTAATTTCCAGCGATTGTGGTTGCCTGTTTTTCCATTTCTTCCATCGGTCAAAAATGTTTTGTGGTGTTCATGCTTTCATGTAGGAACAGACGATATCGTGTTTCCTGCTGAAATCTGGATAGACAGCGCCGAGTCGCCACCTGGACCACACACAGCCGGACCATGGACAAAGGTTATGATAATGTCAACGAGCGAAAATCTTGACCGTACCCATAAAACCTACTGAACAACAGTATGGAATCAATACAATGTAAAAGAATTTCCGATGGCAATATTTCGGTTATAACTGCAGATTAAAGGTAAAGACAAAATGAAGAAATCAACCAAGGAAAGCAAGACCAGTGATAAGAAAACCAAGCCGAACGGAAACCAAAATTCAACATCAAAAAGTAAAAAATATGAAAGGATGCTGGACATTATAGAGACGAAATACTTCCCCAATATGGCCAGGTGCACAAACTCCCTCTCACCCTCGCTCTCTCTCTCTCACTCCCCCCACCCCCCATATATATATATATATATATATATATATATATATATATATATATATATATATATATATATATATATATATATATATATATATATATATATATATATATATATATATATATATATATATATATATATATATATATATGCGTACATGTTACACGCTGTACATTGTCGGTCCGTTATGATCTGTACGTCTGTTTGAGTTGACTTACTAATACGTGCGGATAATAACAGGAAGGATCTCCAGGCGGCTGTGCATACAGTGCGCGTCAGGAACGACGGTCTAGCTGGACTCACTATTCACCAAATAGCGACTGAAATTAAAGCTGACGCCAAGTAGGTAGCGTCTGTCATATTGCGTGGGCGATAAAGGGGTTTTGTTCGGCTTTCCTTTGATGACATTTAGCAATTGTACATCATCTTCCATCGGAGCATGGAGCTCTATCGTTAGAGTGTAGCGTGAATGCCAAATACAACTCCGCAAAAATCATGTTGACATTTCACTTACCAATCGTTGTATTTCAGAGCGCGAGGCGACATTACAGCAGACGACTGTGAGCGTCTCTTGACCACATTGGCAACAAAGCACTTCAGTCAAATAGCGCGGTGAGCATCCCCTCCTCGACCCCTGACAATCAACGCTCATTTGCTAATCTAAGCCATGCCCTCCAAGTGACGCTGGTGACACTTTCTTGCTATATATATTGTAATGTTCTGATACACGTGAAGTTTATGATATTTAGATCTTGACGCCCGCGTATTTCTCTGAATGATACACGCCCTCTGGTGTTAGGAGTGAGTTGGAGACCGAGTTACACGAGGTTCGATTGAATCACCAAGGTTTGGCTGGTCTTAAAACAACGGATATTGTCAGTGAAATCAGAAACAACATGAAAAGCAGGAAGGTAAACGCAAGTCGGTAAGATTGATCTGTTATAAATGCAATATGCTCGTTTATTTTTATGCCGAAATTTTCTGCTCGATATTCGTATTTTTATAAAATAATGATTATTGCAATGGTTGAAGCCACAACATCATATTGCATTAAGAAATCAATCCAGTGATGTTTACTTGCAGGTATTTAGTAACTATTGACCCTGCGATTCTTGAAATCAAATAGAAATAGTCGGATACCGTTAAAAACGCCTACATGCCTGTCAATACACGGCAGAGTAGATGTGTAGTAGTTAAATCTGGATCTTTCAGCGACTTCCGCCAAGAAGCGGGCTATCTACTTACCTCTATCCAGAACGCATCTCAAATAACGCTCTTTGTTTCTGAAATGAAATAAATTGATGTGTGCACGCCGTCTCCGTGTTGTTGTAAGTCACTTAGCCATGGCTATCATTTAGCCATGGCTATCATTTAGCCATGACTATCACTTTTAACGTTAAGATTGATGTATTCATGATAAACAGGCGTTTGTTCATAAGCAGAGAAATCATAAATCATATCTTTAGCAGCAAATATTATAAACGCGGAACAAACGGTGCTGTTCATATATGGCATAAAACCAGGCATTCGCAAACGTGTGCCGGCTTATTACGATGCTTTCAATTTAGTAGCACTCTTGTTAATCGACTGGTTTTCTGATCAGTAATCGCTTCATTCTCTGTACCCTTTTCATTACAATAACTATTGTTCCCTGCGTTGTGTCAATAACAATGGTTGTTGATTACCAAATGCATTCTCTCCATTTGGTTAGCCAGCCTGATAACAGTGTCATTAACATGACCCTTGTGGACGTACATTATTTACCCAGAGACTACGCGTTCCTCTGTGACCCACATCCCCGGCGTCTCCAGGGATGCTGTAAAGAAATAAACCCATTTCCTTTGTCAAAACGATCATTTGGACAGCCTTGAACTTGTTTACAACTGCAGCGTATATCAGTGAAGGGTTTAGTCGATTTGCGGTTCTCTACTAGCACAGTGCCCAACATCTTTTAAAGGGCCTCCACATATAAAGGCACTGCTCATCAGCCTACAACTATACATCAATGCCATGAAGGAGGTAGGCTTGTCAAGTACGTACAGAGTGTCCATACAAAATGTCAGGTGAAGTCATCATGGACTATTATTATCGCACAGAAAGGGAACGCTAGTTTCGAAGAGCTGTTACCATGGTATCCATTATGTTAAGGCAGGGGTGCGATTTCTGACATTCCTGTTGAACTAATCTTCATGAATGGATTCATCTGTACGCCTAATAACCCTTGGTTGTATAATTAATTACCCCCAAATAACAGCTGCGCCCATCTTTTCTGTTGCTGACGCTGCTGACCCTTTCAGTAGGGTTTATCGCAATATCTTTGTATCGAGTGCAGTTAACTACTGTGTGTGTTCATTCATCTTATTGTGTGAACGAGACGTTCATTGCAGCGTACGTGTCCTCGGATGCTCTATGGAACAGCGCGAGAACTCCATCGTCAACATACACAATTAACATAATGTAGCCAGTCATGGCGAATTGATATCTCGTGTCAGCTTTATATATGTTTTGTTTAAACATTTTGCATTCACAAGGAGCATAAGAGGTCAAGGGATGCTACAAACATGACATGGTGATGCCTCCACTATCCCAGCTGCCGCATCATGAAGACCAGGCTAGGGTAGACATTAGCTGTGGGCCACAGATCGGATGTTAGTTGACATGTTGAAGCCGATCTCCTCACTACGATGTGCTCCTTCGTTCGTTATGGGTTGATATTAGAATCGTTTAAGTGGCAGTCCATATGTATATCTCCCTCTGACAAACGTGTCATCTGTTACTGACAAATAGATCATACTGCAGGATCATGTGTCGCAGAGCAAGGACACGGAGGGATCCAAACTTGTTCGAATCTGGATTTTGATGTACATACACACCACACACATATTGAATCTGCTTTCCTACTGACTCCATTGCTCTGCATGATCCCCTTACATCATGGGGTGTGTACTGGTAGAAAAGAACATTCGAAATCGAGGCCTCGGCGTCTGTTGTTGAGGAAGATAAGCTGCAGTTATTTATAGGTAATCGGTAATTCTGTGACGTCTGACAGAAATTCGACTTATTTCACGCAGAACGAAATTATTCTTGCGTTGTAATGATATATTGTGTATACCTTTCAATACAACATGATATAGCGTGTATGCCTTTCAATACAACATGATATAGCGTGTATGCCTTTCAAAACAACATGATATAGCGTGTATGCCTTTCAATACAACATGATATAGCGTGTATGCCTTTCAATACAACATGATATAGCGTGTATGCCTTTCAATACAACATGATATAGCGTGTATGCCTTTCAATACAACATGATATAGCGTGTATGCCTTTCAATACAACATGATATAGCGTGTATGCCTTTAAATACAACATGATATAGCGTGTATGCCTTTAAATGCAATGATATAAGCTTAATAAACGTACGATGTGCTGGTCAATGTGCTGTGGAGATTAATACGATTTTGGCATGGTAAAATTTGAAAAATCAGTTTGCCCAATATATTTTACCTCCAAGCTTGATATAAAGATTATGTCAAATCCGAGTGCTGATGATTAAGTATGCATATTATCGTTGCCAGGTACAATTTTCAATTTGTTTCCATTTTTGACTAGTTGCTAAAACGACTCGATTGTAATCGTTTCAAGGTATTGAGAACAACCAATCATCGATAATTTATCGATATCGGCGCTTTGAAAACAGCCTATTCGAACATTGTTGACAAAAGCATGCAAATGAGCGTCCTTCATTGTCAGATATCATCGCTCTGCACCGTCGCATGACCAATGGCGCCTTTCACAAGCCATATTGGGGTTATAATGTACGTCCCGTCAAAATTAAGAAATTGAGCTTTACAAAAACCATAGAAATACACGGGGTCACCTATAGGACATGGGTATACGGATGAAGATATATTTTACCAAAAGTTGTAAGGAATCGGTCAATGAAGTTTTGTTCACAACAGAATTTTGATCCTCTTTGATGAAATATACCTTTGTGCAGAGTTCTACTTGCCACGAGCTCACTGGCGGCCATAACATGGAGGTTTATTTTCAAACGACAATAGTCAACAAACACAATGGAAGTGTATTTTTTAATCAAAATTCCAGCTCCTTGCTCCCGTTTCACTTCTCACACACGCCGAATGAGCGGCAGGTCACAAAACCGCGGGGCTTCATTGCAAATCAAAATACGATTCCGGCAGGACTCCCAACTGATGACGTCACATTCGCTCCTATATCTCCGCGTTAATGGCGGGTCGAGAAGTCTGGACGTGATTTACAGTTACCTTAGCCATGATACATAACCCGGTGAGATTATGACGACATCGACTAAACAGGCATTTCATTCCACTCGCGATACAATCGGCTACCATGGCAACAATAATAGCGTCATCAGGCGTGCGAGGCGGCCGTTTGCAAGAAGGTGTCACATTGTGGGTTCTGGCCCACCGTCATCGTAAGCTCGCCCGCCATGGACAAAGACAGGCGAAAATTGCGTTGCTTCGTTCACCTGTATATTACCTTAAAAATATCGACGCAATGATAGCTTATTGATAGGAACGAACATCTTCAAACATTCCCCCAAGTGAGTGAACTGATTTCTAACTGTTTTTATTGTGATCATTTGTCTCTAAAACATGACGCGACGACGATATCTACGTAATCCACCAACACCACTACCGTCATCGCCATCATCATCATCATCATCATCATCATCGTCGTCAAGTTGTTACAATTAACCGGCAAAATTAACTGGTATATCACCATCTTGTGGTAAGTTATTTCACGCAAAATTTACAATTCTAACTAGCATAAAGTCCAACCCAAGCTTCTAATGCACCGCGATGCTTGAAACGAAATCCAGTGTGATTATTCAATCACAATAACACTCACATCTTTATATACCCTACAAAGAGCGATGAGCATTATACCCACATAAAATGCCCTCAATAAGTGAGAATGTTGTGACTTCATGACCATTGATAATGCGACAATGCTAATCATCTTGGCGAATCACCGGTCTATGCTCGCTCAAAAACAAAACTCTATACAACAACCATTCGTCTACACACGCTACTTGGTGATACCCTGGGTTATTGTATATCATACAGTTTACAAATATACGATTCCGCAGCGAACCACCACATGGCCAGCCATTTGCATACAAACTGCTCTATAATTGACCGCGTTCATTGCGTTATATTACACCTCAACCTGGTCATCACCTGGGCGCATGAAACCTCTACCTGTCCAAAGCCCTTGTGCCCCATGACTATTTCAAGTAACAGTAATCTGCTTATGTTAGCTTAAGAGAGTGTTAATCATTTACGCGTCATCCCTAGTGACTTTGTTCTGACATGGCTTACCATTAATGACACCCGCTGAAACACCAGACCGCTGTGGCTTACCATTAATGACACCCGCTGGAACACCAGGCCGCTGTGGCTTACCATTTATGACACCTGCTGGAACACCAGGCCGCTGTGGCTTACCATTTATGACACCTGCTGGAACACCGGGTCGCTGTGGCTTACCATCAATGACACCTGCTGGAACACCGGGTCGCTGTGGCTTACCATCAATGACACCCGCTGTAACACCAGGCCCCTGTGGCTTACCATTAATGACACCCGCTGGAACACCAGGCCCCTGTGGCTTACCATTAATGACACCCGCTGGAACACCAGGCCCCTGTGGCTTACCATTAATGACACCCGCTGGAACACCAGGCCCTTGTGGCTTACCGTTAATGACACCTGCTGGAACACCAGGCCGATATAGCTTACCATTAATGACACCCGCTGGAACACCAGGCCCCTGTGGCTTCCGTTAAGATGATGAATCTCCAACACAATAATTAACTTGAATCTCTCAGGAGTTAGCTGCGGTGTTTGAAGCATACATCGAGCACAAACGGATACTGACGTCACAATGAAGTCATTGTAAGGATGCCATGTTGCTCAATCTGAAGGGGATCATTTGAATAGCGTTTGTGCAGCAATCACCGGAGAACGCTATGGATGCTGCGCGAGTATGTTTACAAAAGTGAATGGATGACGTAAACGTGGAGTTTGTTATGGTTTTTCAATCGCCCGTTGATCAAAATAACTGCAGCCCTACGAGTCGAGATCATTCCACGCTCAGTGCTTGTGACCTAGTTAAGTCGGACTCGTGAATCTCTCATATGTTTTCTGGCATCTTACTGTGCTCAACATCAATTCTGATTAAAACATACAAATCGCGTATTTTCCTAGGGACTTGTTTTGTTATGCGGGGAAGCATTCCTGTCAAACAGCAACAATGGTCAGCTTCTGAAACCTGTCGACCTGATTGTTGGCTGGCGCTAAGTTGCGCATAAAACCTGTTATCAGCGCGGCGCCATGGCAACGTCTGCGTCATCAGCTTGGAGCAGTTCCCATGCGCTATCGCTGCTAATTGTCAGGTAGGTTTGCCTTACATAATTGCCGTAGCCTGCGTTGGTAGAAGCTTGTCAACGCAGGATTTTTTTTAGACTGCGCAAAACAAAGTAAGCGACAGGAGAAAAAATGCATATATATGTAAATAAAAATATCTATAAATATAGACGCACACCCCCGCCCCCGCCCCCGCCCACATATTCATATTATATATATATATATATATATATATATATATATATATATATATATATATATATATATATATATATATATATATATATATATATATTTGTATAAATACTTCTCCGTGTGTGTGTTCGTGTGTGTGTGTGTGTGTGTGTGTGTGTGTGTGTGTGTGTGTGTGTGTGTGTGTGTGTGTGTGTGTGTGTGTGTGTGTGCAAGGCGTGCACTGCGGCGTTTCGTGCTCCCAGCGATTGTGAGACCACGACCGTTATCATCAAGCCAGCACTATTGCTTTATACGACTTGACATGAATTACAGTAAGATGGTACTGTAACCTGCTTTAAGATCACAAACATCTAAAGGCCATCATTTTATTTGAACTATGCCATCTTACGATCCTGCATCCATAAAGTCGCATGCCTACTAAGCAACACGGGCACTTCTTTTGGGCTATCTTCAAGCCTGCCCTGTCTTATTTGCGTCGCAAGATTACTCTTCTAACGCCGGGTTATGGCTTAGTAATTCCCAACAACTTTGTCAGCAGCTAAATGTTTTGGAACAAGAAGCACGTGACTCGGCGTATGTTACGATGTGCGGGCTTAGTGTGGAGACGAAGCTAAGACGAGGGCAGAGGGAGGGCTTAGTGTGGGGATGAAGCTAAGACGAGGGCAGAGGGAGGGCTTAGTGTGGGGATGAAGCTAAGACGCGGGCAGAGGGAGGCTTAGTGTGGGGATGAAGCTAAGACGAGGGCAGAGGGAGGGCTTAGTGTGGGGATGAAGCTAAGACGAGGGCAGAGGGAGGGCTTAGTGTGGGGATGAAGCTAAGACGCGGGCAGAGGGAGGGCTTAGTGTGGGGATGAAGCTAAGACGAGGGCAGAGGGAGGGCTTAGTGTGGGGATGAAGCTAAGACGAGGGCAGAGGGAGGGCTTAGTGTGGGGATGAAGCTAAGACGAGGGTGGAGAGAGGGCTTAGCAGAACCCCTAGTGTATATGGCAGCTGCAGCAGAACCCTTAGTATCTATTGCAGCTGCAGCAGAACCCCTAGTATCTATTGCAGCTACAGCAGAACCCCTTGTATCTATAGCAGCTGCAGAAGAACCCCTAGTATCTATAGCTGCTTCAGCAGAGCCCCTAGTATCTATTGCAGCTGCAGAAAAACCCCTTGTATCTATAGCAGCTGCAGAAGAACCCCTAGTATCTATAGCAGCTTCAGCAGAGCCCCTAGTATCTATTGCAGCTGCAGAAGAACCCCTTGTATCTATTGCAGCTGCAGAAGAACCCCTAGTATCGATTGCAGCTGCAGAAGAACCCCTTGTATCGATTGCAGCTGCAGCAGAACCCCTAGTATCTATTGCAGCTACCACAGAACCCCCATTATCTAATATTTAATTGGCGTCATCTGAGACTTGTAAAAGTCATTTGAGGCCAGAGGCTTTGTTTAGATACCCATTTTGAGATATATTCTGTCAGTTATTGCTCCAAAACGTGTTTGCCTCCAACAAGCGTATTTTTGTATTTCGTTACTTTTGAAACTAAGTCGGTAATTTTCTATTTGTTGACGAATTACTTTTTGTTAATATCGTCACCACACACGCAGCCCTCGCTACAATTTACTTCAAGAAGGAGTTACTTAAATATAGGAATTCGTGATAGCGATATATATTTGACGAATGTTTTTACATGTGGTTGGTATAGGCCCACTGGCGCCTAGCCCTACAAGACGTCTGAGTAGACGTCTTACTTTCTCTTGAACCGACGGAATGTTAATTTTTTTTTAGATCGATTCAGACAACTACCAAACACCAACTACCCAAGTGATGGAGTTTTAGAATACAATGATGTGCACGGACATTTTTTCCCTTTTCGGCGGGGGATTTCATCCATGGTAATTATTTGGGAAGCGGTAAAAAGTCCGAAACACAGCAACATGTTTGTTTTCAAGTTCAAGACCACGTGCATTGCGCAGGCTCAGAATTACGTGAGCCATCGACGACTAATGCTAAGGCAATGCGGATGAGGCGGCGGGATTTCGCGGGAAATCACGCGACTCAATATTTTCCAAAATGGCGGTCATCGTATCGCGATTTTTCGGAAATGATATGTAGATGGCATTTCTTGAAGAATAGCGTCGAGTGGGGGGTAAGTTTTTTGGTGCGTTAGGACTTTTTGTTGTACAGGCTCTTGATATATGTTATTTTCTAGATGCGTTATGCAGCACTTTAACCCTAACGCGTTTTCTAGGACGCGCGGCAAATGTTGAAGCAGAACGGTATATATTCATATTACCGTTCGACCGGAGCTAACTGGCGCCTTGTTAGAGGTCAAAGCAGGTTAGAACTTGGCAAATGAAGACACACTAGGTGTTCTCACGTATAGCTTGTCAATGTCCCTAGAATTATGATAACAATGCTTATTGATACCTCCTCTGTAATCTGTGAACGTCACCCCCCCCCCCCCCCCCCCAACACCACTCCCCATTGAGATAGCTACATGAAGAGGCCGCCACTTCATTCGTGGCTTGTATTGGCGCTGGTCGGCATGATGGAAGCTGTCATATCCACCAAGATAGGCAGTGTTGCAACATGGCAATCTCCGTGTCAGAAGGACCGCCATGGACACGATTAAACCCACACTGTTAGGAGAAAGAACCGAAGCTGGTCAGGTAGGAGTTTCCTGACACCATCGATAGCTCCCAGTTAGTGAGTTTCCTGACTCCATCGATAGCTCCCAGTTTGTGAGTTTCCTGACACCATCGATAGCTCCCAGTTTGTGAGTACCCTGACTCCATCGATAGCTCCCAGTTTGTGAGTACCCTGACTCCATCGATAGCTCCCAGTTTGTGAGTTTCCTGACACCATCGATAGCTCCCAGTTTGTGAGTTCCCTGACACCACCGATAGCTCCCAGTTTGTGAGTTTCCTGACACCATCGATAGCTCCCAGTTTGTGAGTTCGTCTGTACGTTCAGCTCAATCAACAACACTTGTGGTCTTGTGTCGTCTGCATTCTGAAGGTTAGTCAAATGGTTGAAAACCACCTGGCGAATCGCTTGTCGTTCCGTATAGTAGAATACCCCTCTCCCCCTCTCGGATTCCATTGCGTATTTGAGGGCGTGATATAATCGCTGACGTCACGGTGACGTCATGGTCCAGCATGACTTGTTACATTAGAAAAAGACCCACAAAAGGCAGGAACTGTATCGACAAATTCGATAACCTTTTAGCGCAAGGTTGCAACTGGTAGAATATCGCGTCCGATGATATAGCAGACGGCAATGCTGGTTAGGTTACCCTTGGTTGTGCTTCATGCCAACCCTAACTGAAACGCCACCACCCCCGTCGAGTTCGATGTGTTTGACCATTCGCGGCTACCTTGTATCAGGCCAACAGCACACCCAAGGTAAACCGCTTGCACCTGTGAGAAATCAAGTGTTTCTCACACCTTTCTTGCAGAAAATGTATTCATCGCGATATCGATTAAAAGGTGGTGAAGTCCCAGCAGTTGTCATGAACTTCAGGGCAATACCGTCCTTTTCCACGCGGAACCTAAACGTAAGTGAGTTATCGGACTTGTGCGTGTTGGTTGTGGTAGGGAGTATTTCTACTTGTGTCACTGATCATCGCGACGTTATGGCGAATGCCAACTGTTTTGAACAAGCATTTTATCAGGGGCGATGTACGGATTAGTTTTTTAGATTTAGAAATATGTTAGCATCTTCGATTTTTTGGCACGATCTCTTTACGACATCAAAGATGCTTCTGTACGCTGACAAGGGTGTTACTCGCGAAACGAAGGCTGGGTAACGGATCATTACGAGGGCTTACGTACGTTGTCCTTAATTTGTGTAGACATTGTGTCTACATTATTTATCATTTAAGTACGTAGCTCTAAGCTTAACATGTTGCGCAGACGATGTACATTAATTCTACAATAGAATGTAGGTTTGAGGAGTTGTGCTGGCGATGTGCAAGCCTTTTTTTACTTAAGTACGTACTCAGCATAACCCTCGGTTCCTAGCAGACTTAACAAGCTGTAGGTCCGGAGCTAGTTTCGGACTAACCTTAAACTCTATGTAAGTTTGTTCGAGCAAGACTCAATTTTGTTCACAGACCACTAGCCGGATTCAAAAGCCGTTTTCATCTATTAAAAATCGCGGATGAAGGTAAGATAAAAAAACTATACTTTCGATTTGTGGTATTATTTCAATTCTTATGAAAAGGAAAACACTTGATTCTCAGTAAACAAACATACTAACAGAAATCGGCACGACGGTCAATTAGATCACTCTTTAATTCAACGATTGCTTTTGACAGTGCTGCTCTTTATTTTAACATCAAGTTCAGTCATACGTTTAAAACCAGTTGTCTATTTCCGACCACATTTCACGATCAGCTCCAATGGCCATCGGGGTCCGTATTCCGCTGTATATGCCCGGAAAAACCCGAGTAACTGGTATCTCAGCGCCACGGAAATATCTCTTTAGTTTAACAACATGGTGAGAAACATTTGAAGCACTGACCTCTTATAACACAGGTGTTATATGGGGCTGGGTTAATTGTGTAGAGATAAGGCAGGTAGGGGCGACCACGTGATACGACGCGTCGCCCCAAGAACAGTGACTCTGTTAAGCGCACCAAAGCACACACCGACTCACACAACGACTCACGCACCGACTCACACAGCGACTCACACAGCGACTCATACAGCGACTCACACAGTGACTCACACAGCGACTCATACAGCGACTCACACAGCGACTCACACAGCGACTCACACAGCGATTCACACAGCGACTCACACAGTGACTCACATACACACACATACAAACACACATACTCACACACGCACATACACACACACATATATATATATATATATATATATATATATATATACATATATAATATATATATATATATATATATATATATATATATATATATATATATATATATATATATATATATATATATATCGACAGAGTTAATATAAAGATCTATCCTTTAGGGGACAATCGTTATTTGTGGATATGTAGTATCTTGGTGGCCCATTAACGACTCAGTAGTGAGGCAAACAAAGCGACGACGTAAGTTCAGACATTGGCTTTGGGGAGGCTGTAGTTACCACGGCCTAATAAGGGATCGCGCATATATCTCTACAAACACCCCTCCTTGATCAGTTGATGTGAGGCGTGACGTCAGGCGTGACGTCAGTCCCTTTCACTCCATGGTTTCAGAGTATAACGGTAACTAGTGTGATGTACAACTCCAATAAAGCTTTACTAACAGGAATATGAACACGTCTCAATTGTCCAGAGGCTGATTATCTTCGTCTGTCACACACTTACATCTACATCAGCATTTCCATAGGATGCATATATCCCCAACCAGAAAGACCTCAAAGGGATCACTCCTTTCCGATCGCTTATTTGTCGTGTATTTTAATATAAAAAGCTTCCAAAAAAGGAGCGATTATAAGCAATCAGCAATAATGAATTGCTCATGCGTAATAGTTCAGACCATTCCCAAGTATCATAGCGAAGACTCGAGGTTTATATTTCAAAATCAAATCAGCAATTTTTGTAGGGAAAAAATCTTATTTAGGAAAAATCTCCCACATGTAGTGTATTTGTTTCTCCAAGCCTATATGTTAATATACACGAAGCATTATTGAAATTGATTGACCTCTCAGATCTGCTCAGAATCGTCTCTTTTCTTATCATTCTACAGTAAGAAGTCATCCCTTTTTGTATCATTCTCTAGCAAGGAGGCGTCTCTTTCTTATCATTCTCTAGTAAGAAGTCAGCACTTTTCTTAACATTCTCGAGAAAGAAGTCGTCCCTTTTCTTATCATTCTACAGCATGGAGGCGTCTCTTTCTTATCATTCTCTAGTAAGGAGGCGTCTCTTTCTTATCATTCTCTAGTAAGAAGTCACCACTTTTCTTAACATTCTCTAGAAAGAAGTCGTCCCTTTTCTTATCATTCTACAGCAAGGAGGCGTCTCTTTCTTATCATTCTCTAGTAAGGAGGCGTCTCTTTCTTATCATTCTCTAGTAAGAAGTCACCACTTTTCTTAACATTCTCTAGAAAGAAGTCGTCCCTTTTCTTATCATTCTACAGCAAAGAGGCGTCTCTTTCTTATCATTCTCTAGTAAGGAGGCGTCTCTTTCTTATCATTCTCTAGTAAGAAGTCACCACTTTTCTTAACATTCTCTAGAAAGAAGTCGTCCCTTTTCTTATCATTCTACAGCAAGGAGGCGTCTCTTTCTTATCATTCTCTAGTAAGGAGGCGTCTCTCTCTTATCATTCTCTAGTAAGATGTCACCACTTTTCTTAACATTCTCTAGAAAGTAGTCGTCCCTTTTCTTATCATTCTACAGCAAGGAGGCGTCTCTTTCTTATCATTCTCTAGTAAGGAGGCGTCTCTTTCTTATCATTCTCTAGTAAGAAGTCACCACTTTTCTTAACATTCTCTAGAAAGAAGTCGTCCCTTTTCTTATCATTCTACAGCAAGCTAGTAAGGGCGTCTCTTTCTTATCATTCTAGTAAGAAGCTAGTAAGGAGGCGTCTCTCTCTTATCATTCTCTAGTAAGATGTCACCACTATTCTTAACATTCTCTAGAAAGAAGTCGTCCCTTTTCTTATCATTCTACAGCAAGGAGGCGTCTCTTTCTTATCATTCTCTAGTAAGGAGGCGTCTCTTTCTTAACATTCTCTAGAAAGAAGTCGTCCCTTTTCTTATCATTCTACAGCAAGGAGGCGTCTCTTTCTTATCATTCTCTAGTAAGGAGGCGTCTCTTTCTTATCATTCTCTAGTAAGAAGTCACCATTTTTCTTATCATTCTCAAGAAAGAAGTCGTCCCTTTTCTTCTCATGCTTGGCCTGTACAGAATTACAACTTATTTGGCCGCTCAGTTCGAAGACACTAGGGTTTGATCTCTGTTTAATACAACAGCATCCTTGCTGTGGAGTGTCTTGCGGAAGGAGTGACTAGATTAGCGGAATGATTTGATGGCTATCATTGTTTCTTGCAGAGCGCGCAAGACTGACTGATAGAAATCAGCCGGCCAGGAAACGAAGATCCAGTCAGCAGCATCCACGCCCAGTTGCAGCAGCCGCTTCTAGGAGGCAACCTTATCGGCAACAGGCAAGCGGCGACTATAATACTGCGGATAACTGCATTATCCGCGTTGCCAGGCACGCAGCATCAGCTTGCTAAGCCTCACTCGATGTTTAGAACCTGTTCGTCGGTGACGTCTCCTCTGGTCAAACAATAAACCGTGACACGAACTGCAGTGAATAGCATTACGGATATGAAATACGTCTTCAACAACCACGTTGAGTTTGTGCCATGGATAAAAGCTGTTCACAGTCGTGTATATGAGATGAATTGAAATCGCAAGCTCTCCTCTGGAGCTTAAGTCATCTTTGCCAGCTCACATTGTCGGCATTGGTTCTGATGACAGAGCAGCCATATCAAACAGTTGTTGACGTGATTGGCCTATGACAATGGGGTGCACCCCCAGTATTCAACCTTCTCAACCTGGCATGCTGATTTGTCACGTGTCGCACGACTCCATATCCACTCATCCCTCGATACAAGGTCAGAACGAGTTGGGGAGGGGCACGCCGCCAGCGTCCACTACTACAGGTCACAGCAATGCCACGGGGGCTGTGGCGGCTACAGGGAAGGCAGCTACAGGAAAGGCCTATCTTAAGTCCGCTTCGGAAAACTACTCGGCTGACAGTGGTCCATCTAAGGTCAGTAGCCTCGTGGCTTATTGTTGGTGATGGTCCATCTAAGGTCAGTAGCCTCGTGGCTTATTGTTGGTGATGGTCCGTGTAAGGTCAGTAGCCTCGTGGCCAGTACCACCTGGTTGGTGATGGTCCGATGCTTATTCGATTAATTCACCATGAGTTGACTGTCTGCAAAAAATAACGATTACCACCTGGTCTGTGTTAAAAAGATGCTATATTCGATTAATTCACCGCTCAGTTCTCAGCACAAAAATAACGATTCATCCACAGTTACTCTATCAACCTTTTCAGCCATCAATCAATTTATCAATCCAACCCTGAACTCACCAATCCATTTTGCCTCAGAACAATGCAACTTACTACAAAACAACCCTCCCTACTAACCCAGTAACACTCCCATCGAACGGGTCCATTCATCTGCAAGGTCCTATCTCAAAACAATTCTCGTCTTCTCCACATTCCTCGCATCGTGGTCCCGAGTTGCCTTGTAGTATATCGGAGGCAGGCATCAGTGGATGGCGCATTTAGAGGCTTACATGTCGCAGTTTTCCAAATTGGATATTCTGTATGCAAGCCAAGTCTGATCCAGTATACATTATATCAATGTCAATGAGCTATGACGTCATTGCCGATACATCCTTATTTGCAGGTTGTGGGAACGCAGTATTCTTTTTGTCCTAGCTGGTACAGCCGCTGTTCTGTGACCTTCGCCACATTGCTCTATCTAACGCGGATACGGCTGCAATATAAGGACGCGCGTCTGGTGTATCGCGCGTCTGGTGTATCGCGCGTCTGGTGTATCGCGCGTCTGGTGTATCGCGCCGTGTCGCATTGTAATCGTTTATGGTGTGCCCTGAGATATGTCGCCTATAGTTGCGCGCGACGATAGACATTCCTAACCGGAATTAACGACTACGCGGCAGCGCTAAACGGCAGCGCTTAACGGCAGCGCTAATCGGCAGCGCTTAACGGCAGCGCTAAACGGCAGCGCTTAACGGAAGCGCTTAACAGCAGTATTTGATGCAGATGTGCTGCTATCAAGCTGGTACGGCTATTGTACTTTTCCAAACTTAATATAACCCCAGTAATTGGTCAATCAATGTTTGTACAACAGAGTAACCCCCACCCCCTCCCTAACACACCATGTTCTGCTTTGGGGCTGTCTTTGTACACGGACATGAAGCTTGTATCTCCCCTATTGGTGTTGTTCTTTATGTAAAGCTCCAGCTAACGGCTCTAATGTCCTCTGCTCTTCCTACCTCAGCCCGCAGTGGAAAGGCGCCTTGCTTCCATCACTCATTATCAAAATTCGTTTTTTGGAAAGCACTTAAAATTGATAGCCGTAAAATCCAGTCCAGTCGGTGACGCCTCCTGTTTTTATGACCTTTGCAAAGTCTGGGATGGGACGTGATTCATAAACCAATTATGGCATACGGTTCCGAGTCTGTTTTCAAAGCGCTGATATCAATTAATTCTCAATAATCGAGTGTTCCCAGACTGGATTGCAATCGAGTAGCTTTAGCAACTGGACAATGAATGGACGGGTTAAAAGACCGAATCGATGAGAAATATTGTAAAATAATTTGCTGATCAAAATTTACTGGTTGGTCGAGAGATGTTGTAATTGGTCAAGGCAAGTTGGCTTTGTGCTTCTGCATCATCGTGCATTCCTTCACTTCTATCTCAGCATTTGTTTTTTCCTTTTGGCTTTTATCTATAAGGTTTTTTTATTTCGTTTATCTAGCGTTATTATAAGTGGCGGAGAAGCGTTGTTCTGTCTGAAGCTACTCTCGAACAAACGCCCACGTTGCCGGTTTATAGTTCCCGAAATGCAACAGTCTATGAGAACTTCGGGTGGAATCGGTGAAGCGTGTCGGGGAACAATGGAGATATTCGCTCGACTCACTTCAAGTTTGGTCAAATATGTTCATCATCATATCATTTTTGTAAATGCAGATTGCTTTTCGTTCAAATGATCACCGCTTGGATGCGGCGAACGTTTCGTATCAACCGCCGCCAGGATCATTTCCATGACGTCACTGATTATCGCAGCCGGTATTTTCAGAGCTATGAACGTGTCTTGTAGTAAAGCCGACATCCTCGCTTTGAACTGAACAATAGACCGACAATGTTGAGAATGTTCAAAACGAGTTGTGCAAATCAACGACCTCATGAAAACTCTCATGGCGGCGAGCATGGTTCATAGTTGAGATAAATTCATATATATAGTCGTATTCCTGTCATAACAATGATCTTGTGAAACATAATTTACAGCGAAGTATGTTCAACCGAAGTTGTTCAAATGCTTCATTTGCCTTTTAAGGCTGGATATGAATGGAGCCAGTGGTTTGATTTTTGTGGTTAAGTGGGATCAAAGATACCCATAACCCTTCAGTAGGATCAAAGATATCCATAACCCTTCAGTAGGATCAAAGATATCCATAACCCTTCAGTAGGATCAAAGATATCCATAACCCTTCAGTAGGATCAAAGATATCCATAACCCTTCAGTGTCATTTTCAAAGTCTCCTAAACAGATGCTTAAACATACATCATAAAAGGGAAGGGGCAATCCAAATGGAATCGGTTAGTGGGCAGCATGTGGACGCTGTATCAAGAAGTGCATACACATGATACATATGTGTGTGTATATATATATTTATATACACATATGTATATGAATGAATATACATATATGTATATATGTAAATATGAATATATATATATATATAAATATATATATATATATATATATGTAAATATGAATATATATATATATGTACATATATATGTATATATATATTTATATACACACACATATATACATGTATACGTATATATGTAAAGAACCATGTCTGACCCATCTGCGGATCTCGTGATGGACTGAAAACGGCCCATCTGCAGTTGATTCTGATCAATTCAAGGATATTTGAATCAATTCAGGAAATTATATTTGTTCTCAAATGTTCCCATCCAAGCTTGCAGAGTGCCACATGAAGCTCACTTGTATTGTGAATAGCCATGTTTTTTTTTTTACCTGAATGTACTTAGTCATAATCTGGACTCCGTTACATATCCCAGGATGTTGTAACTGGTAGATGGTACCACAAATATATTGTCATCGTTATCATCTGGCGTCAGCTCGCTTAGCGACAATGGCATATCGGGAATAGGTGTCTATTGGTACTAAGAAGTGAGCTTCAGTGAGCTTCAGTGAGCCTCAGTGAGCTTCAGTGGAGGTCGGACAGTTTGTGACTGAGTCAGCTGGCATTTCGGGCAGTGTTTGCAAAACTCCTGTATGTAGCTTTGTGTGATCCCGTAGTAGTGGTTGTTGCCCTGACGACAAAAACATCAGCAGCACGTATTAAGTGGGGAATAGTTGTACCCGAGATGATGCGCCGGCGTTCTCCGTCAGCCATTTGTTTCTTTTTGCGTTCTCAGTGGTCAGTTTGAAAGAGGTAGGTAATTTCTCCGCTGAATACATGACGTCTCCAAGACGTCTTCAAGACCTTCACCGTCGTTAAATTGCGCTTGTAACACCTGTCATACAAGCTAGTGTTTGGCCAGGAAGCCAAGTATGCCATGGATCCACGTTGTTGACGAGGAAGAATTGGAAAATCAAAAGCAATCTGTAAGCCCAGACAGTGTTCGGATACCTACAGTGGAACTGAATAACATTTCCACAGAAACATCAGTTGATGATATTTCTCAAGAAGATCATTCAAATTCAACTCCAGATCACACACCAACAAAATCAGCCAGCCAAAAGCGACCTTCAGTTGACGATTCCGATTCATCAATACACCCCCCCCCCCTACCCCAAAAAAAAGAGAGTTTCTGAGGCAAGGCACGTGTCCGTACATATAAGTCTGTCAGCAAAATGGCTGACCACTATAACCGGAAGAAACGTTCTACAGCACGCGAGTTTAATTGGGGTGACACTGTGTCAGTAGCAATACCAAAGATTGATCGAGCATCTACGGATATTCTCCGCCTGCCTTGCGTGATTACCGATGTACATGGCCAGAAGGTCAAGTCTTACACACTAGCCTGCAGACACGGAATTCTGAACAGTGAGTATAGAGCATGAGATCGGATGGAGTTTTCAGGGAATTTGGTGTCTGACCTGTCAAAATCCATTTCCTTGCGTAACGCAGCCAGGAAAGAAAACTCTGGCAATGGATTTGTCAAGAGCTCAATCTGTGTAGTTGCCGTCAGAATGGAATCGCTTGCCCAACTCACTGTCATCCACAACATGCATGTACAAATAAGGAAATAGTTAACAACGCTACCTTACGCCCAGCCACCAAGCTGTCAGAAAGAGAGACCCGATGTCTGAAACGTCACACTGGTTGGTTAAGGGACGTACACATGCATGCTGCCAACACAGTGTTGCTGAATGATCACCCTGGCGTGTTTGGTCTGCAGGACTCTGTTCTCCAACAGAATAATTCTTGGGATGTTCCAACAGACGAATTCGTCCAAATTTTGCATGTAGGCAAAAACCACTAGGTTACAATCTCAAACATTGGCCACCCTCAGAATAGGAAGCCCTCCAACTGCATCATAGATTGGATTGCCAAGTACGTGAATGTCAGCGCCAAAGATTTAACAATTGCTGTGATGAATGTTCCCTGTCAGACCAACGGCAGCGATTGTGGAGTATTTGCCATCGCGTTTGCCAGGACCCTGCTTACAGCACACGATCCCTGCAACCAAAGCTAGGTATACCCCAGACAACACCTTGCGGATTCACCGCCAGCTGGTGAATTGTCTCCATTCCCATCTAGCATAGTGATGCGGACACCTGACATTCTTATGTCACTTTAAGAGGTCCTTTGCTTCCACTGTTTCTTGTCAATGATGATATCTGGTGGTGTTGGATCTGATATTGATGTTGATTTCTATTACTTTTGATTATGATTTTCTTTTCACATACTGTGTTTTTATTTCACGTAATAGTTTCCTTCTCTGAATGTGGTTTGGACAGAATTTTTGCTGGGTTTGTTCACACAAAAATGTATAAATGTCGATTAAAATAATCATGTTGTGATACTTGTTTGTAGTCGGGTCTTATCCATCCCCAGAAAGGCTCAGAAGCATCTGCAAATTATTTTTTTCTATATTATGTTTTTTCCCTGTTGCTTTGAATTTGGCACTACGGCACAATCTTTCGTACATTATGTTGCACATAACGGAAATAAATATCTGTTAATTTTTTGGTAGTGAGTTCCTAATCTGCAGTTGGGTCAGAACCATTTGCAGATGATTTTCTTTTAAATGTTATGTTTACAAAGTTACGCTTGAGATTTGGCATTGTGACTATGCTACTGAATTTTTTTTTCGTTCGTTTTGTAGCAAAAGCAGGAATAAATTAACATCCATTAGTATAATAACGATGCAACACTGATCCGCAATTGGGTCAGAACCATCTGCAGTTGGGCCGTTTTCAGTCCATCGAGTGATCCGCAGATGGGTCAGATAGGCAGATGGGTTGTAACATATACATATTTGTATATATACATAGATAAGAACGTATATATATAAATATATATATATATATATATATATATATATATATATATATTTATATATACATATATATGAATATATATGTATATATATTTGTATATATATATATATTTGTGTGTATGTGTTGGTGAGCGTGTGTGTGTGTGCGTTTGTGTTGTGTGTGGTGTGAGTATGTGTGTGTGTGTAAATTCATAGCCAATAGTATGTACCTATTTCCACCCTGAGCGCCATTATCACCTTCAGAATCGTCAACATACTGGTCCTTTCGCGCGGTATTGCTTAAATCAAGGTGTCGATGTATGTTTACCCACCCAACAATGGCTGATGTACTCCTGAAAAACCTTGCCCACGTGATCTCGTTCAGTCGATATACAGCCCTATTTCGCCGAGTAGAACCGTTTTATGAGAGCATCATCTTGTGGCCATTAACAGCGGACCTATTTAACATCGGGGGAGGAAATAAAAACACGTGTCTGTTTCCCCTTAGCAACGTAGTCGCTGAACCGACCTTCACATTAGCGAATAACACCTTGTCGGCGAAGTTGATAAGTATCTCAACTTATGGTTCAAAGAGCGCAATCAACGAAATTATAGTTTAGTTTGCTTTAAAAACAACGACGATACGATGAGTCTGCTTACATATACGCTGATTAAACGACTGGCTGCTTCCATTTCTGTCCGCGTTGTTTTGGTCACGAGATCATCAGTGTATACCCATCCCCCGCCCAACGTTGGTATATTCCCAAAGCCAACGCTCCTAAATCATAAGAGCATCTTCTATCTAAATACCGCTATACCTGGAGCACATCCCGCCAGTCTCCCAAGGACGTGTAGGCTTTTAACATATGGCCAAGATCTCAAGGCTCAGTGTAATAGGAGTGCTTCAACAATCCCATGGTGACGTATGTTCGCATGACATATAAATGGTTGTCAGACTCGAATTATCATCATCGAAGAAAATCTACCTTCAAATGTCGTGCACTTTGTTATTACCCTCCATTTCACAATTTTTACTTCAAATAATCGACTGGGGTCATTTTCCTATTAACTCGATTACGGAAACCTTACCCACTGCGAGTTCCCATCTCCCACCTCGCGGTGTTGATGAGAAGGGGTCAAAGAGGACTTCATTGTGTCAATATATATACCGAGTATATATTGGCAATAGGTACACATTGACTTACGTCACAAGATACCCCCCCCCCCCCCCGCCATGTAGATAACCGGGATCCGTGTTGCCATAGTAATAAGTCATGCACTTAAGCTGGTCTGTAGCGAATTAAATACCACCATGACAACCAAACACTGGCTTCTGGTAACCTGTTAACTGCAACAAATACAAGGCGATTTCGGGAGCCGACGTCCGAGCATAATACCTACTGGAGAAATGACTAGGAGAATTTGACAGCCTCTGGGACATGCTCTGAAGCCCTCCATTTCTCTCGCGCATGCGCAAGGTTTTGTATACGTTACGATAGAGGAAGAAGAGAGGCTAAGCTGAAGCATGCTGGCAGAACACACATTCAACGAGATGTTTAGGAGTAGGTGAGCGGCAGGGGGAAACGCCGTATCAAGCGCAGTCCAAAAAAAACATATCTCATTTTCAAAAGCGACATTAATGGCCACCATTATGTCTCTGTGTAAGTCGTCAATTCACGAACGAGGCAGGCGCGCAATTTGCAACAAGAAACGTCGAATCACATTTCCACCTTAGCAGCTCAATTTTTATAGAACCTCCAGGACTTGGTTGAATCGATCAATGTGCTGGTTTGTATAGTACTTCCCCTGATGCTAAACGGCCATTTGAGCCTCTGATGGATGTGGCGCTACGGCCGCTCAGGACGATTCCAGTCTCATGTATCCGGGGTCGCCATTTCTCCACAACTTACGACTTCACTCGGTTGATCACAGCGCATTGGCATACGCGGCGGAATGCAAAAACAATGCTGGCGTGTCATTAAACATTGTGACGTCACATGTAACGCTGACATCACATGTAACGCTGCTTACCTCACAATTTATATTTGACTTCCCCTTTTACCGAGTAATGAACTGACTCGATTGTAACCCTATCTTGTAATTGAAATTTATTTGATTTATAAATGACGTAATTGGGATTTATTTGATTTATAGATGACGTAATTGGGATTAATTTGATTTATAAATTTCGTAAATGGGATTTATATGATTAATAAATTACGTAATTGGGATTTATTTGATTTATAAATTACGTAATTGGGATTTATTTGATTTATTAATTACGTCTCGGAAAGAAAATCGAACTGAACAAAAGCCTTAAAAATGCAGGGGACACCGATTGGACTCGATGTTACGAATCTCATCGACCAAATTAGAAGGGTCGAGGAAGTTTGTTGCACAACAGAATTTTCTTATGAAATGCATTTTCAACCTGTCAACACCATTCCCATTTAACTCACGCGAAGAATACCTCACAACCCACACACTATAGCTGACAGCCTGACATATCCTACACAGCGGTATGTAACGTCCTACTCCAACGATGACAGCCTAATTTCATTCCACTGGACACAAAGCGACATGTAAGACAGCTGCTGCTTGACATAGATTCTAACTCCTTCCGCTAATGTCATTGTAACCCTGTCTTCTGCATTACCCACACACCACCCTTCCTTATCAAACCATTAACTCCCTTTGCGGGTGTGTATTCTATTAGCTTCAATGCTCTAGGTCGTTTTATTCACCCACGGCCTCCCTTCAAGAACACAGGTCACGAACGAGCAGACAGCACCACGCAGCGTCTGTAGGCTTCAATATAAACTAGAGGTCAGACAGAGCGTCAGCGGACTCAGCGTCTCACTTAAGTCCATCCCTTTGTGCTTGGTGCTACTGTCAGCTGCTTGATTAAGACGGAGCGAAGCTGGCTCTGTCGTGGTAAGAGCGCGCGATGCTTGATGCCCCCGAGCTGTGTTGGCTAAGATGGCTTATTGTGATGCCATCTCGGACGCGTCGACGAGATTATAAACGAGATCTGGAGACCCGGTGACGGTATTTAGAACGTAACCTCCTATTTGTAGTTAATTCATCTGCCTGTCAGATTTGATGTGTTCCTGTCATTAACTGCGGTGATTCGGTCGTGTTATGGACGGATGTCAGCTCAGCCCGCCACCATATCATGCCGTAGCATGCAATAATATACCATACTAAACCTTGAAATAATATACTATGCTACAAAATATCATATATTTCTATTCCAATACAATACTTTACCTATTGTACAATACCACACCATGTCATGTCTTGCAATACTACATTATTACTAGTTGTATACAATACTTAAACATTCCAACACAAACAATACCACACCACACCATACCATGCTATACCATACTTCACAACACCATACCATGCTATACCATACTACACAACACCATACCATTCTATGTCATACCACACTTTACCATGCTATTCTATACCACACCATGCTATTCTATACCACCCCGTACCATACCGTACAGTACCATACCATACCGCACCATGCTATCTCTAACCATGTTGCATTAAGCCTGCACGTATCAAGTTGACACGAGTGGTCTTAATAACGAGCGGATTCCTCGCGATTCCCAAACACTGATCGAAACTGTCACCTGTCAAGACAATTCCACACGAACGCATAGTAATTAGCAAGAAATATTATGCATACAATTTGTCCCGTTTATCTGTGTCAACGCGGCGCGTGTTCCGCTCTACTTGACCAGAATAATTACCCCTAGGTAACGATTTCATAGCAAGCAACGCGAAAAGGACACAATTGTGTGTTCAGTAATTGCTGATATCACGATGCTAGGATAATGCCATACACCTAGCATTACACGCATGCAACTACATGACAGAGGCCATTTTGACATCACAAACCCGACCTGTGGTCTCTTTGATGCAGGCTTATTGAAGCTATCACCTGTGTACCTGTCTCCAGGGATTGAACGGGTCCTCGGTACCGCAGTAAACACAGGGAGACCATGTGTAGTCGGAGTGACATGGTTTTCTCTAACCCACGCCCACCAACCACTTTCTCTGACCCCCGCCCACCAACCACTTTCTCTGACCCCCGCCCACCAACCACTTTCTCTGACCCCCGCCCACCAACCACTTTCTCTGACTACGCCAATCAACCACTTCTCTCTGACCCCCGCCCACCAACCACTCTCTCTGACCCCCGCCCACCAACCACTCTCTCTGACCCCTGCCCACCATCCACTCTCTCTGACCCACGCCAATCAACCACTCTCTCTGACCACGCCCACCAACCACTCTCTCGGACCGCGCCCACCAACCACTCTCTCGGACCACGCCCACCAATCACTTCAAGCTAGATGCATTTCTCGCGTCCTATGATCGCTTTCTTTGGTCCAAGAACGCCAGCTAGGCCCGTAACGACGCAGCTCGACTGACTTCTCTGTTGACTGAAACATCATTAACGGCCGTTATGCAATTTGTTTCGTCAAGTTATGGCGATGAAGCCCCGGAGAATAAGACAAATGAGCCATTCTTGTCGTCGGTGACATTATTCTGCATGGCGATATATAAGACAAACAAGATGGCGTTCAGCACTTGACGTCTTCTATCCCATATGTCGCATAAACACACACCAAGGGTCGTATAAATACCGTCAACCACCTGCTAAGTACCAAACATAGTACTAGTCACATTACATCTGCTCATTCTGAGCAACACAAGAATTATGTCACTAGCATATAAAGGGAGCATTAGGATGGGAAATATAGCATACGAACCCTGCTGAATATTTGCAAGGCAATGAAGAAGAAGGGGAGTGAATAATCTCCATCTTGGCATAACCCTATAAGAGTTGATCTCATTGCGTTGGACAAAGCGTTAGGTCAAGATTCTATGCATAATCAATGTTGTTATTGTGAGCAGACTACGCACTGTCCACCATAGGTATAAGTACCTCGGCTGTTGTCCTAGAAGAGATCATATAGAGTGAGAGCCTACTCAGAATGAGTGAGAGCCTATTCAGAATGAGTGAGAGCCTACTCAGAATGAGTAAGAGCCAAATCAGAATGAGTGAGAGCCTACTCAGAATGAGTAAGAGCCTACTCAGAATGAGTGAGAGCCGACTCAGAATAAGTGAGAGCCTACTCAGAATAAGTAATAGCCGACTCAGAATGTATATATATATATATATATATATATATATATATATATATATATATATATATATATATATATATATATATATATATATATATATATATATATATATATATATATATCATATATATCATATTCATATGTATATATATGATATATATGATTTGCAATAATTTACAATGATGGCCATCTCATGGTGATGGGTGCTTAGGGCAAAAGAAGCATTATATATATTATATATATATATATATATATATATATATATATATATATATATATATATATATATATATATATATATATATATATATATATATATATATATATATATTATATCTATATATGTATATATTTATATATAAATATATATCTATATATATATATATATGTGTATATGTTTATATATTTATATGTATATATAGAGATACATATATATATATATTTATATATATATAAGTATATGTATATATATATAAACATATCTATATATATATATATATACTTATATATACATGTATATATATATATATACATATATACATATATATATATATATATATATATATATATATATATATATATATATATATATATATATATATATATATATATATTGTCAAAAAAAACATATTTAGTATCATGAATCATTTTTAGCAGGTACTTACACGTTCGAATGAACTCTATGGCCTTGACCCAGATCCACGACACGCGCTTATATATCCTTATAACGCTTGACAGCTCAGCCGGGCGTAAGTTTTGTAACCCGGCCTTTACAATACACGCATCACCTCACCCCAGCCCAGCGAAACTGCTGTATACAAATACAGCATCACCAGTCAATCGTGTTCAAATAGGTCAAACTGCGATCGTTGAACAGATACATTGCCGGTACGCGCGAATATTAACTGGTAGCGCCTCTCCTCTCTGTAACCGATGTGGTAACTATCTAGGATATGACAGCGGCGCAATCAATTTGTCATTCAATTGCAGACCTTTTCATTCTGCCCTGGGAAATTCATTCTGTGTGTGGTTATCAATGTCGCTTGCACGATGGATGGGACTTTTTTTTTGTCTATAAATACAGTATTTCGTACAATAACGCCAAAGGGGCCCGATGTATAGAACACGATATATGGCAGATGATCAACTTTTGATGGAAACAAAGGTTTATGGGAGGAGGAGGGGTGGGGGGGGGGGGGCAGTATGGGTAATCATAATCGTTAGAATTTCATTATATTCAATCACACTGGGCATGCAAAGTTCCTTTCTCTATTGCGAGTTTTTGCTTGGTTCCTTCCACTTCAAACTCTGCCACAAGCTGGTCGAATTGTTGTTGACCGGAAATATTAATTGGTCCTTTGTCGTTCAATTCATTATGATTGAGAGTAATTAATTCATCTCCTCTTGAGACCATTAAACACTATCACATCCACAAGACATCCACAAGAGATATATATATATATATATATATATATATATATATATATATATATATATATATATATATATATATATATATATATATATATTATATATATATATATTAGTCCAATAGACTAAGATCACTGTCTCCCAAACGTAGTTCCAAACAGATCCTCTTTCTAGTAGAATGATTATGCGCGTGACGAGTAGTAAAGATTGAGTGACTCTATTCACACTAATGAGCTTCTAATATCATTACTGTGACACATAATACACATATATTCATAGAAGCATATCTATATATATATATATATATATATATATATATATATATATATATATATATATATATATATATATATATAATATATATATATATATATATATATATATATATATATATATATATATATATATATATATATATATTCACATTCATACATACCTGAATGCATGCATACGTACATGCATACATACATGCATATGTACATATATACATATAAATATGTATACATAAATATGTATACATACATAGATACATACTAAGATGCATACATGCATGCTTGGATACAAACATACATACATACATGCACATATGCATACATATATACAAATATATATATAATTATGTATGCATAAAAATGTATATATATATATATATATATATATATATATATATATATATATATATATATATATATATATATATATATATATATATATATATATATATATATATATATATATATATATATATATATATATATATATATATATATATATATATATATATATCAGTGTGCATGTGACATATTTTAATTGGTCGCCCCCGGGTGGTCAGCTACCAAGCAGTCCCAATGTGTGTGTTAACCG
This sequence comes from Urechis unicinctus, assembly GCA_034190875.2. Taxonomy (NCBI): domain Eukaryota; kingdom Metazoa; phylum Annelida; class Polychaeta; order Xenopneusta; family Urechidae; genus Urechis; species Urechis unicinctus. The sequence goes on along the minus strand of CM067354.1, from coordinate 72,172,250 downwards.
ATGGGGGCCTTCATCACCTGTCATATCCATCGGGTCTTAACCCTTAAATAGAACGTCTTGTAGAACACTTCTATACCCAAGACAAAAGGTTCATTGTCCGCATGTCGTTTACACTAGCACAACCTGCCCTCACCAGCGCCTCATTCGGATACATTAATCCGGGCACTGCTCTGGAATTCTTTGTTTGGTAAAAGTACAACACCACTGAGGTGTCGTGTTTACAAAGCTCTCGTATCGCTTGGGTATGGAATACCAATCTTGGCAAACGATCGCTTCCAAGTTAATAGCTTCAACAGTTTTATTGTATCGACAAGTGATCGCTGTACAGTCGGTCCATCCAGATAACCTATTGTTGATACGGACGCACGTTTCGGACGCCTTTATCCGGGTTCCACATTTCGTACGCCTGCATCCGGGTTCCGCGAAGCTGCGGTTTTTTTGCCCCATCTTCTTCAGGATGGAAAACGTGTTATGGACTGGTGTAAGTGGCGGCGGTCTGTTCCTTGAATCATGCCCTCGACTCGCCAGGATGGCATTTGCTTGTTAAGGTTGATGCTGTACACTGCTTGCCTTATCACTTCTGGCTTATCAGCACTCTCTTACGATTGACTGCTATTTACTTTGCCCTCGATCTTGCACAGAGACCCACATATGACATCGGCACCTGGTACTACGTAACAGCGTTCGCTGGTGTCTACACAGTCGATTAGTTACCCGAGTCGTGGTGGAAAGAGGCGGCTCCTCGGTGGAGTGGATCGAACGGGTGTCCGAGTGGCTAAAAGAAGCGCCCGTAGGTCGACTGGATCCCGGAGATGATCGTGTGTTAGTGGATGAGTCGAGGCCAGCCATCAGCAACCTCTAAGCTCGCACAGTTCCCGGTAGGTTCTCCTTCATTGGTAAACACGAACTCTGAGATACACGCAGTTTCTTTATTTGACCCTCCTCCCCCCTACCGGTTTATAAGCACCCTCTTGCACTTAAGGCTCAGTTTGCCATCAACCCTGTTTTTATTTTAACCTGGTAGCGTGATATGCGCCAGCATACGTTGCTGACACCAGGGCTTCCATCGCCTTTTATCCGCGTGTGTGGGTTCCTGCCGAAGGCAATCGAGTCTTAAACCACTCCAGCAGTTCATGCTTTAGATAAGGCGGAACGGCTCGATATAAAACGACCTAATTGTTGGCGAGTTGTGCCAAATGTCAAGCTTTAGATGTTTACTGAGTAAATATAAGCACTTGCTTCACTTCCACCCACCTTACAACGGATACACTCCTCCAGACAGCCAGGCAAACATTGATCGATCCATTCATCCACCCATCTATTCATCCACCCACCCATTCATCCATCCATCCATCCATCCATTCATCTACCCATTCATCCATCCATCAACACATTCATCCACCCACCCACCCATTCATCCACCCATCCATTCATCTACCCATTCATCCATCCACCCATCCATTTATCCACCCATCCATTTATCCACCAATCCATTTATCCATCACTCCATTAGTCCATCACTCCGTTCATTATAGATGCATACCTTTTATATACGAACGTCGCCAGCATGACGTTAGTCTGCGTAACGTCTGGGGCGTTTGTCGCCAGCATGACGTTAGTCTGCGTAACGTCTGGGGCGTTTGTTGCCAGCATGACGTCAGTCTGCGTAACGTCTGGGATATTTGCTGAAAAAGGCGTCTGAGACCTAGTGATATGTCCCCCTTGGTCATCAGTTTATTACGCACCTAAATAAGCGGTAAGTAATTTCCATCTCATCTGAACCGTGCGGTCAATGTAGCTGCGTGTTGTTGTGATTGTAGCTGGTTCAATTGTCATCCTGTGAGTTCTTACGGTGATCTTTGACACTGGCGAAAAAAGTAAGATATTGTTCTGGGTCCGGGGTTGTGGTAAACAGGCATTAACGGATGTTAGAGGTATCTGAGGAGCGCTTGAACTGACGTTAGAGGTATCTGAGGAGCGCTTGAACTGACGTTACAGGTATCTGAGGAGCGCTTGAACTGACGTTAGAGGTATCTGAGGAGCGCTTGTACTGACGTTTGAGGTATCTGAGGAGCGCTTGAACTGACGTTACAGGTATCTGAGGAGCGCTTGAACTGACGTTAGAGGTATCTGAGGAGCGCTTGAACTGACGTTTGAGGTATCTGAGGAGCGCTTGAACTGACGTTACAGGTATCTGAGGAGCGCTTGAACTGACGTTAGAGGTATCTGAGGAGCGCTTGAACTGACGTTACAGGTATCTGAGGAGCGCTTGTACTGACGTTAGAGGTATCTGAGCAGCACTTGAACTGACGTTTGAGGTATCTGAGGAGCGCTTGTACTGACGTTTGAGGTATCTGAGCAGCACTTGAACTGACGTTAGAGGTATCTGAGGAGCGCTTGTACTGACGTTACAGGTATCTGAGGAGCGCTTGAACTGACGTTACAGGTATCTGAGGAGCGCTTGTACTGACGTTACAGGTATCTGAGGAGCGCTTGTACTGACGTTACAGGTATCTGAGGAGCGCTTGTACTGACGTTAGAGGTATCTGAGGAGCGCTTGAAGCAATTATAGACGATGATCGAATGCGAAGTTAAACACGGCGATTTAATGGCGAGTTCGTGCATGCGATAGAAACAGTCATCATCTCAACTGATGTTCGTATGGATAATGATGAGGTGCGTGTGTGGTGGTGAAGGGGGGGGGTTGGGGTAGGCGACTGGGGCATATCGAGTAGAGCCAGTGATAAGCGGGGCAGGTCCCCTCCACTCGAACTTGATTGGCAGCGAATGTTGGCCAAGTTGATGGTGCAGCGGCATGAATGAATTACTTGGATTCCCATCGCAAGTCGTGATCGCGAGCGACCCGAGTTCACGGGACGGGCGCTGTGGGGCGGCTGACCACGTATACAGCTCATGCATCATTCCAATGTCACTGTGTCCGTTATGCGAGCTATCCTATGTGTCATAAGTGACGTCACGACGCAATACACGCAGCTGTTGTTCATTACAACTGCCCAGCAAATTAACGTTACATTTCTTATTGATTTGATTAACGGTGGAGACTTTACACCGTTCTGAAGTCACGTGATACGGAAAGAAACGTGGTCAATTCAGAGCAACTTCTCCATCGCAACAAGTTCCTAGGCATGGATGCACTCGCTTCTAGTATTGCCGGACCTGATGTTACGAACAGCTCACAACACGTTTTGTGCGTCATAATGACCCCTGTAAGAAATGCGCCTATCTGGGAAGCGATTACGGCGTGCGTTCACACGCGCTGGGATGACTCCATTCCACCTGCCATCGAATGTCCTCATTGCCCTCATCAGTGCCCAGCTGATCGCTAGTACAACGTAGTGCGTCATTATTTCCTTTCAACCTGGACGAGTCCTGGTCTGTGTCCCAGACTCCAGGGGTTCCGCTACGCTTCTCACGAAGGGGGCTAGGGGACCTTGACTGGACGAGCCCTACAGGGCCCACAGCCAGGGGGCTAGGGGACCTTGACTGGACGAGCCCTACAGGGCCCACAGCCAGGGGGCTAGGGGACCTTGAATGGACGAGCCCTACAGGGCCCACAGCCAGGGGGCTAGGGGACCTTGACTGGACGAGCCCTACAGGGCCCACAGGGGGCTAGGGGACCTTGACTGGACGAGCCCTACAGGGCCCACAGCCAGGGGGCTAGGGGACCTTGACTGGACGATCCCTACAGGGCCCACAGCCAGGGGGCTAGGGGACCTTGACTGGACGATCCCTACAGGGCCCACAGCCAGGGGGCTAGGGGACCTTGACTGGACGAGCCCTACAGGGCCCACAGCCAGGGGGCTAGGGGACCTTGACTGGACGAGCCCTACAGGTGGGATGGGCACGGACCTACCGAGTAGCTTACTAGCTGACTTACCGAGTGGCTTACTAGTGGGCTTACCGAGTGGCTTACTAGCGGATTTACCGAGTGGCTTACTAGCGGACTAACCGAGTGACTTACTAGCGGACCTACCGAGTGACTTACTAGCGCACTAACCAAGTGGCTTACTAGCGGACTTACTCATGCACGGATTCAATGACTGACTGATTGACTGACAAATCAACTGATTCGCCGACTGACTGATTTACTGAATGATTAACTTACTGACTTATTGATTCACTAACTGACTGATTGACTTTATAAAATCAATGAATCAATCAGTCATTCAATTAATCACTATTGCACACAGTCGATAGACAGACAAATCCCATTGATCTGAAACACTTAATCTGTGATTTATGATTGCATGTGATCCATTCAACTGTCCTGATCGCCTGCATCGATTATGGGGGCACTCAGGATTTAATCAAACCACTTAACTATGTCGTACCTTCGATACATCATGAGCTGCATGGCAAACGAATGAGCTTAAAATAAATATAAAGGGTTTTATTCGCTACTAATTTGCAGTCCTCTTTATTGCAAGTCGACCTTCACAAACTTGGCATTACATTATCAACCATTTTATTGAACCGTTCTATCGAATTCCTTGAAAGTCCTCAAAACGGCATCGCCCGCGCAAATAGAAATTGAAAGTGACCCCACCGATGATTTTGGGTATGATCGATCATCTCTTTCGTATCCCCTGAAGTGTATTAAAAGTTCGACGTCAAACAGCTGCTTACGTCAACTCTAGGGTGGAGCACATAAATTGCCTCTTTAAATGGTGTTATATTTGTTCAAAGCGAACAATCGTAATATTTATGTTCAGAGTAAAAAATGTTGGACGCGTGTCACGGAATGTAAACATCGGCCTGGCACCGCGTGAGACAACGCACACAAACTATCGTTGGCCTTTGAGGTAGAGTTTTCGTGTTAACTTCCTTGTCTACGCGCAAACACCTACGAAACAAACCAGCAGTGGTCTGGAAAAAAAAATGTAACCTTAAAATCTACTTTTTGTCCGAACGTATGAAGCCGTAAATTGTGCGCACGCGCAGGCTATGCGTTAAATTGTAAGCGAACCCGCATTGTATGTTTTTATTGAAACCACCGGCTAACGATAACTATTGGCGTGCATAGCCACAAGCCAGGGTCACATGTCAAGGCTAGATCCAGTGCCGCAATCTTAATTCAACTGCGAGTCGTAAACCGACTGTGATTTCGCAGAGCTTCACCCGTGACGTTGATGAGGCTAGCTGTCTGTACATTTCGTTCGTCCATTCGCATTTGTGCCGTTTTTGGCTTCTTTGGCCATGTACGGCATGTCTGTACAGGGAAACCGCGCAGTATATAAGAGGCACGCATGACGTCACAGTAGCCCGTCACGGCATTACCAGCTGTGAAAGGGAGACGTCTCCCTTGTGAAGCCTATAAGTTGAAGCCACACTAATGCTCGGACTGGATCGCTGCTTTCAAAGCCGTATTCACGGATCACACCATGGCCTCAATGCTATTGATGTGTTGGGTATGTTACTAGAAAAAATAACCCAAGCCTTCATTGGAAAGAACTAGTCACATTTGGCGACGTGGGATTTGTTGCGCCGTGGGGCTACTTACTATGCGTTGGACAGCTCGTAACTAAAATGGTGCAATCTGGTTTCAGTTCAATGCGTGAATTCTGGGATATAGACTTATAAGGGATTAAATGATGACAGACGTCACTTGGGAATGTGAGTAAATTAGTGAACGAAGAAGAAAAGAAGATAAATGCCACATCTTTGTCATGTATCAGGCCAGTAAGAAGGCTCTCGCCACCGCCCCCAAGCCAGAGAGAACATCGCGTCGCAAAACGGAGGTTGGTAATATGTCAGCTCTCAGCAGGTAAACAAACGATCTGGTATTGCGCATGCGCGTGTGTTTCTAGTTAAAATGCTTCATCGGGTAACTGACTGCATATGGGACAAATCGAACGAAATTTACAACCGCCAGGGTGAAATGAACAGGTTACTCCCATATCTAAGATTGCTATCGAACTTTCTGTTTTTGGTTGGAGTAACTAAGGGTTAACTCTTTGGCTGGACCGATTGGGCGGCACGTGGCTGTGATGTAACAATCGGGGGAAAGCGCGACGTGCGAGCGTTCTGAGGGAAAATTGTTATGAATTCCGATTGTTGTTAACGACTTAAAGTAGGAAGAAATATAGTGTGCGGCTTATATACGGTATTTTATTGTACGAAATGATTCGTTCTGGGAGAAATAGATTAATATCCCCCGTGAAGCGATGGCCATACCGCCTGAGCATGGATTCGTTAGCGTTTTCGACTGCGTGGTTGTGTATATTTATCGGATCAGGGTGTGCGTTCACACTACTTGCATAATCTGGTTTCATGTGATATAGGTTTCATATATCGTTTGGGTATTACACAATGGCCGACCAAAGCCGCTGGGGTCAAGTTTCTACCACTAAGCTCCTATGCAGTACTATGACTGCATACTACTTGACAGGATCATAATGGTCTGGTCCAGGCGCCGCGTGACCCGACGAGTTTGCATGGAAAATATTGGCCCCCGGGAAACGTGATCGCCTCATCAGTCAGCGCCTGCGTCTAACCCGAGTTATCTATGAATACATTCGTCTCAATAGCAGGGTGCATTCTTAAGGCCTTGCCCCAGACTCATTTATCACTAGATCTTGTGGACTGCTGACTTATCATCAAGACATAATGCAGTTATGTTATCTGCTGTTATCATTGATATTGAGAAGTTCAGGGTACAGCGTCATTGACATAAAACATATCGATTGCGCCATTGTTGTGGTCGATTTGGGTGTTATCCAATCTCCCGTGTTTAGGGTTGAATTAGAACGTTCGGTTGCGCGTAGTCCACTGTATGACCTCGGTGACGACCACCGTGACGACCACCGTGACGACCACCGTGATAACCTCGGTGCTGACCTCGGTGACGACCACCGTGACGGCCACCGTGACGGCACAACATCAGACAACTGCATCAGCGATCTTTTTGCTTTGCTAAGAGGGCTCACTCAAGTCTCTGCCCGAGAAAATACGTGAACACGACACCTGTGAGCGCGTCCTCTTTGCGCATCAGCTTCTACGCAGGCTAGGATTCGCCGCTGCCCCACGTAAATCGCTTTTGGCAAATTCGGGCCTTCATGCGAGGATTTATTCTTAAATGTTACAACAATATTTTCTGCTGTGTTCGATAACAAGAATGATATACACCTTGCTGTGGAAATCTTTTCTGTAGGCCCAAAATGAGGCATTAATCGGATCGGAGGGAGGAATAGTTCGCAGACGGTTCATGGCCGTCAAGCGTTTCTAAAAATTGCGGCAGTCAGATGTGAAAACGAATATGTTATCGAAAATCAAATGAAAAAAGCAATAGAGAGTTACAAGCAGGGATTGGAACTGAAAGACAAGCAACGAGAGTGATTGGAGATATTGTGTGTGGGAAAAGACGTCGTTGCTGATCTACCAGCGGGGTGTGGGTAGAGCCTGATATACCATTTGCTCCCAGCTCTGCTGCCCTCCCCCGACGGTTTTATGGAAAAAAATATTGTAAGTAACTAGTGACAGCCAAATCAATTGGAATATAACATTAAATAACCCTGCTAAAAAGACACACAACCCAGAAAACTTGTACTGCTGATGTTAACAATAAGACAATTGTAATTGAATACTTGTGACTGCAGGCACTGGGTAAAACAATCTAAATAATTGCTGCGTAAAAAGCGAAAAACGTTCTTGATCAAAGGCATGAAAATGCTGCCTTTGCGGGTAGTAAACACAGCTTTATTTGTAAGTAACTGGCGCCTACGCCTTAAGTGTTCGATATACCGAGAAATAGATAACTTCAACGGCAAACAAATGGTTAACAGCCATTTGTATCCACCGAAGCACGTTGCTAATGGTTTACTTCCGAGTTTCCCCGATAAGCTCCAATCATGTTGACCATTCATGTCGGTTTATGTTTGACGCACGCTGCTTGTTATCACCCGGTCATAGGTCAAGGCCGGGTCAAATCGCTTGCGCTCCGTAACATATTGCAAATATGTCATGTTTAGCGTAGCACGTTACGTTAGTGTTGCGTTAAACATGTCTATCATGGAGAGTGCAGGCGCTTGGTTCCCGATGCCAAATTCCGAGCGTCGAGTCGCTTTCTATATTCCGATGACGTTAAATCAACAGCCCCATGTGATATTGTTGATTTCATGGTGGCGCCACCTAACGCCGGACATGTTCTTTAGCATGCTCACCGCACAGCTAGTGGGAGTGAATCCTCTAGCCTAGCTATAAGCTCTGTGACTAGTCTCCACGGTGGTGTGTGTAAATTCCATGCACCAATTGAACCTGAAGACGTGACCCAAACTTTCTGTCAAGCAGAGCCATCTCGCCGCCCAGGCGAGGACTGGCTCTCCCGAGCTGATTTGATGATCTGAAGAAGAGGTAGATACCTTTGACGATGTGACCCAAGTTACGTCACCATTACTCGGAGTATATACATCATAGACAACAGATATTCGCTCATCGCACAAGTTCACCTTAGACCGCGGCCCGTGTTTATCTTTTTTATCTAATTTTTAAAAAATAAAGTTTATCCCCATGTCTTAGAGGTCCGTCCAATCACCACCTGCAATATGTTTGTTTGTAGCTATTCTGATGAAAACACCTTGAAAAGCGCCGGGCTCGTCGGCGATCTGCTCGGACATTTGGGTCGTCTGCGTTAGGCGTGTAATTTTCACGCAGAATAAAAGATTCACAGAGATCGATTCATTTGAGATCCTTCCCACCACTGACGTCATACATTCCATCTGTTTTTGCTATCCATTTGTTTCTTGTTTCCATGGTTACCATGGATACAATGCTTGTTAATATGAACACGTGTCTTTTATGAATGTGATTTCCACCTCGCATCGCTGTTCAAAAGGTGGAGATGAAAAAATTATTTATCTCGAGTTTTGTCGCCTTTTGATTAGGGAAACGTAGCTCGTTCGAGGCATATCGCCGTATATTAGCACGTATAAAAGCTCGTATATAATAAGCTAGTCACAAACCAGTCTTAGGTGTCACCATACTGAACGGTAGTCGTCATCTCAGCGCCATTTTGTAAACATCTTTCTGCTAAAACGCCACAAGAACCGCCATTTCTTTTTCTCTCTTCATGGTGTAAATTCGCCGAATAAAGAAACATAACCGACCTTTCTATGGTCCCACTTGGAGTGCCGCAGTATGTGTCTATCAAAGCTAGATGCTGTGTGTTTGCAACAGAATGACGTCACGGAACGAGCATTCTCTTCGTCGTCCGACTATGTAAATACACCATACGCCATACTCATGCGCAATAATCTATGCCACCCTGAACTCAACGTCCCACCACTACTCCATCAGTTCACGGTTCTGTGCCAAACTTACTCATGCCATTACAAACCAATCTGATGGTGGTTAGTATTTTGTAATATCCATCTCTTGCGGTCAGCGGCTCGGCTGTGTTGTTATCGGATTTAATTTACTTAACAGAGTAACCCCACCAGGGAATTGTGTTGACAAGTACTCGTCTTAACCATATAGCGAGGCTTCGTGGTGTCATCTTCACTTGTTAAGCATATATTCAACTGTTAGGTGTCAAGTGGTTGCAAATCCACATGCGAATGAATGTTCTGCACACATGGTGCGTCGGTTTGTCGGCTCGATTGACCGTGCTTCACAACCTCCACGAAAGAATGTTTACAGTACGTACACTCATTCGCCTTGACATCCCTGGCATTCGTTGTAGCTGCCTATGTAGGAACAGTTCTTAACACTCCATGAACAGAATATATCGCATACTAGTAGCTAAGAACATATTATGTCATACCTGGCGATGTCCTTCCCAGATTCTTTCAGTTGTACTCATTACTTGAGTTTATCTATGAAATGATTTGTATAGAAATGTATGCTAAGGCATCTATATCTAACATCCGGTTACCGTACGGGCGATGACGCACAGATATGCTAATGACGAATGTTATGTACATTTTCCTATCTCCGGACTGATGTATAAATATATGTTGACTCAGTCAATCGTTTGCTGCGGGCCGTGCAGGCGTCCAAGGCTACCGAGAGGTTGTCATGTCTGTAATGGTGCGGTGTCTGTAATGGTGTGTTTTCTGTAATGGTGTGATGTCTGTAATGGTGTGTTTTCTGTAATGCCTCTTTCACAACCAGATGACGTCGTCTCACGGTGGGTTGCAAACACATATGTCACCTGCCATACCTTATAAGAGGGAACGCGGCTCGTTGGCGTGCGCGTCTTTGCAGGTATTTTTTTGAAATTTGTGCAGATAAAGATATGTCAGCTATACATGTGATAAGGGTATGTGTTTGATTAAGCCTGGGATGTGTTCCTCAAAATTCAGTGTGCTAGGTAGGGAAGCGATGTATTCGGTCCACTCTGAAATCAGACACTTCTATGCTTGGTTGGTTAGAATGACTGTTCAGCCCCATATTTGTAGCGAGGTTGCCTAGCGAAACATGCATAAACCCTAGTTTGAAGCTCTTTGAGCGAGGGAAGATTTCTGGGGCTCGCGTACAGCAGTCTGTGCTGTCTTCTGCATATATTCCCTACAGCCTGAAAAAAGCGGCTTTAGTTGTGAAAGAAAATCACATCAAATCTTAATCGACGTACACGCCATAGCTCAATGCGAGACCATAAATCCAAACTTCGGTTGACGCAACTTCTTCCTATCTATTCTCCTGAATTCAATTAGCGCGTGACGATTGAATTCATCCACGGGACAAGGCAGGTTCTAGCTGGCGGGGCTTCACGCGACCTGTGCTAATTCTATCGTAGGCTGATGGGCAGCCGACTTCATCTAATGAATCACAGTCACATATTTGTATAGCGGCGCTGCAATGTAAACGCTGGACAATAAGTTATGGACCTCGTGTTTACATGTTGTATTAGTGACAGTGGATCCACGGGATCAGGAGACATCAGATCACGACAGAGGCAGCGCTGACGTCAATATAAACTCCCCTTCTTAGAGTAAGTTATTGACTCACCCTGCCACTGTATGGTACATATAATAAGATCACGTCGGTACAGTACCAAGGCGAGCACGTCGGTACAGTACCAAGGCGAGCACGTCGGTACAGTACCAAGGCGAGCACGTCGGTACAGTACCAAGGCGAGCAAGACAAATCGACCAAAAAGAAGTCTGTGATTCACATCAACATCAGTGATCTTTATTGTGTTCCTCTTTTGAGGAAAATATTTCCGCATGAGGGCGTTTGTTCGACCACATCCGAATTTCAACAAATGAAACATTCCACGAACGATCGCATATTGCAACTTTCAGATTCATGTGATATTTCCCGTCAGATGCCAGTTACAAAAGTCTAATGGTGCTACGTTACAAGCGAAGATAGCACCGAACATCGGCGGTTAATCATCTAGAGAAATTCAAGGACATAACTACCGCTTTTACTTGCACTGCAATACGAGTTACACGTTGAGAAGCTTGAGCAGTGATGCCTGCTGTGTGAGTCAGGTTTAACAAGGAACTCACGCGCGCGGATGAAGGGACACATCAGCCCACATCGGGCACTCAGGGACCATTCTTGTTAATACATAACAGACATAAATAATGCCATCTTTTAATTTGTGCCACAAAGTTTACTTGATCGAAAATCATGTTGATACATTTTCAACATTATCATTTCTCTGGAAATATTCATTTACTGTGGAGATTTAGTTGTGATAACGGTGCCTCCCTAAACCCATAAACCACACGAATGTTAGCTGTAAATATAAGTTTAAATATGCCTTAAGGTTTACCAAACAGCATGAAAATACTATGCGCAGTGACTCTCTTGCTAAGAAACTTTCTCAGAATAAGTCGGTCGACTTCTGGAAAGAAATAAAGATCATGAACCATGCTAAAACACCACTTCCTAATACTATTGCTGGGGTAACTGGTAAGGAGGACATTGCAGCTAAGTGGAGAGAGCATTTTATGGATCTCTTTAACTGTGCTCATGACGATTTGAGGTCACTGAAATGTGAAATTGAATTTTCAAATGACATCCCTGTTACTGTGACGGATATTCAGGATGCTATTAAAAAATTAGAGTCAAATAAGTCTTGTGGACTGGACGGACTGTGTGCAGAACACTTAAAAGAATGCAGCAGCAGAATATTGCCGCTCCTGGCAATGTGTTTGACTGGCCTTTTTGTCCATGGTCACTTACCTGACTCTATGATATCAGTTGTACTTATACCTATAATTAAAAACAAAGCTGGTAACATCAATAGTCTTTTTTCAAAACTGTTAAAACGTGGTGCTCCTGTATATATAGTTAGGCTTTTAATGTTTTGGTACTCTAATCAAACTATGTATGTAAGATGGGGTTAAACACTATCAGCAAAATTTACTGTATCAAATGGTGTTCGGCAAGGAGGGATTCTCTCCCCTTATTTGTTTAATGTCTACATGGATGACCTGAGTTATGATCTTAGTAACTGTTCCACGGGTTGTATTGCTGGTGATCAAATTGTAAACCATCTGATGTATGCAGATGACCTGGTTGTATTTAGCCCATCAGCTAATGGTCTAATGCAGTTATTAAAATCCTGTGAATCATATGGTATCAAACATGATATAAAATACAACTCCAAGAAGAGTGCTGTGTTGATATGCCGCAACTCTTTCACTAAAAAAGTGGTATTTCCGAATTTCTCAATCAATGGTGATATAATAGCTGAAGTAGATAGTGTTAAGTATTTGGGTCATTTTATATGTAATGATCTCCGTGATGACAAAGACATTTATAGGCAGTGCCGTCAATTGTATGCACAAGGAAATTTGCTTGCGCGTAAATTTCATATGTGCTCAAACAATGTAAAAATTGTTCTGTTTCACTCTTATTGTTCTTCTTTTTATACATGTCAGCTCTGGTGGAACTACAGAAAATCTGCTATCACTAAATTACATACTGCTTATAATAATGCATTTAGGATGTTGCTGAGACTGCCTCGCCACTGTAGTGCTAGTGGAATGTTTGCCTATAATAATGTACGTAGCTCCCATGCTATAATTAGAAATCTCATTTTCAGTCTATGCTAAGGGCTGATATATCACCCAACACAATTGTACAATCAGTTCTTAGATCTGATATCAAATGGAAATCAAGAATAAGAACTCACTGGATGAGAATACTCTATGTTCACTTTAATGATGTGGCCTAATCATTCATGCTAGGCCATCTTTTTTTCTTTCTATGTATGTTTGTATATATGTGTAAATATTAGATTTCTAGTTGCTATGGACCGCATATAAAGTTGTACTTTGTTGTTGTGTCTGAAATAAAGAAATAAAAAAGAAATAATAATAATAATAATTACGCGCTCTATAACTACCTCGCAGTCGATGTGTATATTTCCGCTTTGGTTACAAAATGTAGATTTCATAAAATCTTAACTCATTAAAGTTGTGGATATCGATGCGCACAAATTTGACGGACAAACAGGAAGGGTCATTTCCGTCAACATAAATGGCGACAGGCGGAGTAAGGATCTATTTTCTGAGACCGCAGCGCAGCGTAGCGACTGTAAGCCTGAAAACTCTAAACTTTTGGTTCCCAAGGTGTCCATGCGATTCTGAATGGCGCCTGACGTGTTTCCGACAGAGGCTGTCGTGCCAACAGAATAAGGTATATTCAAAATTGGAATCTGTTGCTCGCGACGAGATCGTGAAATCGCTCTTCTGTTTAGACTGTTGTTGTATCTCATGGTACCCACATCTCTCATCACTCATCAGTACCCCCTCTCTCATCACTCACCAGTACCCCCTCTCTCATCAGTACCCTCTCTCTCATCAGTACCCCCTCTCTCATCAGTACCCTCTCTTTCATCAGTACCCTCTCTTTCATCAGTCTCCCTCTCTCATCAGTACCCCCTCTCTCATCACTCTCAACGGCACCCCTCTCTCATCAGTACCCCTTCTCTCATCAGAAAACCCCTCTCTCATCAGTACCCCTTTCTCTCATCAGTACCCCCTTTCTCACCAGTACCCCCTCTCTCACCAGTGCCACCTCTCTCACCAGTACCCCCTCTCTCATCATTACCCCTTCTCTCATCAGTACCCATCTCTCATTCGTACCTCCTCTCTCATCAGTACCCTCTCTCATCAGTACCCCCTCTCTCATCAGTACCCGCTTCTCTCATCAGTACCCCTCTCTCTCATCAGTACCCCTTCTCTCACCAGCACCCCTCTCTCTCATCAGTACCCCCTCTCTCACCAGTTCCCCCTCTCTCATCAGTACCCCCTCTCTCACCAGTTCCCCCTCTCTCATCAATACCCCCTCTCTCATCAGTACCCCTTCTCTCACCAGTACCCCTCTCTCATCAGTACCCCCCTCTCTCACCAGTTCCCCCTCTCTCATCAGTACCCCCTCTCTCATCAGTACCCATATCTCTCACCAGTACCCTCCTGTGGGCCCGGGGACCAATAGGCCCACTGTATCATCCAGCATGTCGTAATAGGCAACAAATATGGGGCGACCTGTTGGCCGTGGGTTGCGACTCGTGTCGGTGGACAATGGGATACTGGTTGTTGAGTGGAGAGGTCTGCTTAACACCTGGACGAGAGGCTGGGATGGCCTGGTCCAGTCAATCGGCTGGTGGCCACTTGCCTTTGATCATCTTCATCATTATTCACATGTTTTACACTTTTGTCCCCATATATCCTAGAAGGCGGCTGTTTAATCAGGTCCACATTATCTCTTCATATTGATCCCACCTTTCGAGGCGCCATATAACACATGCGTGTTGGCGTGGATGGTGCGGCGCTTTCGTTGGTGTGTCACTTGGCCGAGCGCGTGATAGTTACCAGGTGTACTAACAGCTTACTAATGAGTCCTAACCTATCATGATGGTTACCAGGTGTGCTAACAGCCTACTAATGAGTCCTCACCTATCATGGTGGTTACCAGGTGTACTAACAGCCTACTAATGAGTCCTCACCTATCATGGTGGTTACCAGGTGTACTAACAGCCTACTAATGAGTCCTAACCTATCATGGTGGTTACCAGGTGTACTAACAGCCTACTAATGAGTCCTCACCTATCATGGTGGTTACCAGGTGTACTAACAGCCTACTAATGAGTCCTCACCTATCATGGTGGTTACCAGGTGTACTA
Source organism: Urechis unicinctus (assembly GCA_034190875.2). Taxonomy (NCBI): domain Eukaryota; kingdom Metazoa; phylum Annelida; class Polychaeta; order Xenopneusta; family Urechidae; genus Urechis; species Urechis unicinctus. Next base: position 72,157,147 of record CM067354.1, on the reverse strand, counting down.
ACAGCTTACTAATGAGTCCTAACCTATCATGATGGTTACCAGGTGTACTAACAGCTTACTAATGAGTCCTAACCTATCATGATGGTTACCAGGTGTACTAACAGCCTACTAATGAGTCCTCACCTATCGTGGTGGTTACCAGGTGTACTCACTAATGAGTCCTCACCTATCATGATTGGTACCAGGTGTACTCACCTACGCCCGACGGATACACAAGGACGATATGTTTGTAGTTTTCTTCAGTCCCGATCGATCCAACAACTGACATACTCTTGTCAGAACGATTCTAGGTAGAATGTCGGCGCCTGTTGAGGGGGTCGTATACTTATGACAAAGTCAACATAGTTAGTGATGGTATGTTGACCTAGTGCTGTTTGAGTCTCACTGGCGATGCGTTAGGCGGTTATAGTTGCTACAAACCGATTGTCCATTTTGTAGGCGGGCTACTTAGGCGCATCTTTCAGCCATCGACTGTGGTTGGCATGGTAATTGGCAGCCATTGACGTAACCATGGCGACTGTACAACTCATATCCTTAAGGTCATTGGGTAGGTAGGTACAAGCTATTGAACTTCATGGAATAAACTACTAACTTGCTTATAATATTTCAACCAGGGTGCATTTTCGCTGATATACTCACTTATATATCCTGCTACGATTATTGATTTCGTGTAAAATCTTTCTATTGTAGAAGTTTAAGTTTCGTTAATTGATTCGTCTAATAGACTGCAAATTAACATGGTAGATGGTAAAACGATGTCCTGTTTGTCTGGCGAATCGGTCCCTTTTTGTGACTCATCCTGTGTAGTTGGGTTTACATTTCGGTGGTGTGTTTGGATAGGTAAATAGCGATAAAAGCCTCGTCTTTGTACAAGGTGACACCGTGTATTTGTACGGCGACCTTGCCAATGATAGGACATATGGGTGTAGTTCGCCTGTTGCTGTATCAAAGCGTATGTAGCGACAGGAAGTGACGCGCGTCAGGAAGTGTCGCGCGTCAGGAAGTGTCGCGCGTCAGGAAGTGTCGCTGTGGGTGCAACGCCACCTGGCGCTAGATCAGAGGACGATGGAGGGCGTGTTTGTTAGCCAAAAGCCGACCCTATCAAAACAACAAGCAAACTAGTCTCTCTGTTGTTCTCATCCAACACTCAGGAAAGTTGTCAACAATGACCTGCCATACCATTTGCTATCGACTTGTGTCAGCTGCATTCGTGAGTTGTATATGCAATCAGGGTTTAGTGAAGTGGTAGCCTGTATACCTCCACCTGCTGTTTGTTTACCCACTGATGTGATACTAAGCAGGTGTTATCTGAGGCAAGCAACGTTGAATAACTAACACAGTAAGTTGTGTTATATTGTCGCATGCCCCAGAACAACTAAGAGCATCGTGAACCCGTGTAATGTTAGGAAAACACATCCAATTATAGCAGGCGACAGGCGATGCATCACAGTGCGTACGTGCAGCGCGTCCAGGCCCTCTTGAATCACTGGAAGACGAGCACGGATCGATCAAGCTATATACTGTTAATTCCTTTTTCCATTTCACATATATAATTGGAAAATGTGTAATCAACTCTCTGTCTCTTTGTGTTTTTGACAAACGCACATGGAAAATTAGTATTCGACCTATGTTCTATTTAGTATTTGGCGCCGGATACGCATGCACCAGGCATAGACAGGTGCGAAGAGGTGTAGAGGTCTCCATAATGTAATACCTGTATGATCCTTGATTCCTATTCAGTGCCTCGGGCTAATCACCAGCAGACATGCATTCAAGGGCACCATGTATTTCGTTTGAAAATGCCGTTTATTCTTAGCAGAATAAGGCGCCAATGCCTGAGAGTGATAGGTAGGTGTGTAAGCTGTATAGGATGTGCTAAGCTACAAATACAGCGCGTTGCTCCATGGATTAGTTCAGGGTACATTTAATAAAAAATCATGATTGTGCTGTGGAAAAACCAGCCGTTACTTAGGAAAATGAGTTGTTATGACCTTTCTTGAGTACCGCTAGTTATGACGTTTCACGGGACTTCAATAAGAGACCAAATATGGCATGGGGTAGACACTTAAAGGCATCCATAGCCGAGTGATGATGTCATAGCATGACGTCATTGAACTGCTGGTCATTCGTTTGTGTATTGTTTTTGTGAACAAAATTCAATGGCTGTTGATGAATAATTGATGATCTGGTGTTCCGAAAATCAAGAAAGTTTCTACAATGTATCCAATCGGCAGAAGGCAGCGGTTGTGTGGAAGCCGGAGAACCAATTTGTTGTGATGTAGACATGAACAAAACACGGTTATGCGTTCAAAGAAATGGATGAAACCACTTCGCTTCTTAATTTGGGAAGTTAACACAATAATGTTTGTCATTCAGTGGTCAAGTTTTCTGCGGCGTTTGTCTCTGTGATATCACCATCACCTCGACTCTATACCCCGGCTCTAGTCCTGCCTAGCCCCATCACATCGACTCTAGACCCCGGCTCTATTCCTGCCTAGCCCCATCACCTCGACTCTAGACCCCGGCTCTAGTCCTGCCTAGCCCCATCACGTCGACTCTAGACCCCGGCTCTAGTCCTGCCTAGCCCCATAGCCCCATCACGTCGACTCTAGACCCCGGCTCTAGTCCTGCCTAGCCCCATCACATCGACTCTAGACCCCGGCTCTAGTCCTGCCTAGCCCCATCACGTCGACTCTAGACCCCGGCTCTAGTCCTGCCTAGCCCCATCACGTCGACTCTAGACCCCGGCTCTAGTCCTGCCTGGCCCCATCACATCGACTCTAGACCCCGGCTCTAGTCCTGCCTAGCCCCATCACATCGACTCTAGACCCCGGCTCTAAACCTGCTTAGCCAGTCTATTTGCTGCGATTAAACGAAACACTCGCATTTTGTTATGATAAGTATCGTACTTCAAGCTGCAATTGCTCACCGAGCCCCATGCGTAGTCAGAAGGCAGAGCAAAAAGAGAATCCTCTATAGCCGTTAACCGAACACGTCCACGTGGACATTGGAGCAGGTCCAACAGAGATCCAACAATCCAACAGAGATCCAACAGAACGCGTTGCCGCTAAGCGCAGTAATGTTCTTACCCAAGCTCGCGATGGGACTGGGATCGAGATGGCTGGTGATTGGGGCATTGGCTGAGAGAATCCACATGGGCCATTGGCTGAGAGAATCCACATGGGGCACTGGCTGAGAGAATCCACATGGGGCACTGGCTGAGAGAATCCACATGGGGCATTGGCTGAGAGAAGTAGATATGGGGTGAGAGGTTCAGAATGATCTCCGTTTATGCATTGCCTTCTATTCCTGCCAAATATTGTTCATATTGCCTGTTAAGATACTGGTTATGTACATATGAGCACGGTATCTCAACCCTACTGATATGTTGGCTTCCTTGATTGGATTGATTTACCCGTCATGCACCTGGCTCGGGTTACGATTTTTTTTTGTTACCGAGTGAGGTCCACGCGGCATTGAGGCGCATTGATGGAAATCAGCTGGTTAGCATATTAGCTTAATTCAAAGCTGGCGTTCATTGATGAAAAACTTGACCAGTAAAAACACCATTAGTAGCTATATTAGCGTGTAACCAAGAAGCCGATTCATACAATCTGTTAACGGGCCGGAGCTCAGTCACCTAACACGGCTTGGTATTGCGATGCTTCCCACATCTACGTTGCACGAGGTTTTCCCCTCGATAGAATGCCGCCACTGTTATTAATATATTTCCTTCCTCATAAATGGTCACGTGGTCTCTGTGAGTCCTGTAATTGACATGATACGTGTCGTGTGATACATTAATAACTCGGTGCTTGTGGGATGCTCTGAAGAAATCCCTATCAGTTCTTATCGTGTATATTGGGGATTACGATCCGGCTTCGATTAATGGCATGCAGAGAGTGGTCGTATTGTGTCTTCCTTTCATCTCGTCATTATCACTGAATCTAACCTTATTACCTGTAACAAATTTCCGATTAACCTGGAAACAGAAAGTCATTGTTCCAACTGTGCAATGGGTTTGAACAGATTAGGCCCTGCGCCAAACGATACGGAAAGGATGTTCCGTCTTGGCTAGAGATTGGATGATCGTTGTGGCAAGCCGATTGGATATGATAAGTGTATATTGTGTAAGCACCTAGCTTCGTGTGCTGGCTGGCTGGATTGGAACCATTATCCATAGGCATTCAAGAATTGTACCGTAAATAGGAATATTCAAACTATATTGCTCTAACGAAAAGACAAACTTCATCATGACAGATTAATAGAAACTCTGGAAATGACATATATATATATATATATATATATATATATATATATATATATATATATATATATATATATATATATATATATATATATATATATATATATATATATATATATATATATATATATAAAAAGCGTAACCGAACGCGCTCGCTGAATGAATTGACTTGAGTGACTGTGCCATTAAGCGATGCACATATTGAGTTGTAGGGTTCGGAACGAGAGTCTCGCGATATTGAGGAGAGCTACCCGACAAGAATATGACTCGCCCTTTTAATGTACGACGCCTCTATTGCTTGTTAGGGTTTTGCTGTAGCATGACAGAACGTTTTGTATGATTGCCAAAAATCACATTGCTGTTAACAGCAAAAGTTAACAATGTACGGGCAATACGCGACCTTTTGCGGACTCTTACTGAGCGAGGATTGATTCACAGCTGGCACTTGAGTCTTAAATGCGTTAGTATATAAATGAGATGAGTAGATGAGATGGGTCGTTAACACAGATGGTGGAGACCACGTGACTGCAGCTACACCACGTGACTGGGACACCACGTGACTGTGGCTACACCACGTGACTGGGACACCACGTGACTGTGGCTACACCACGTGACTGGGACGCCACGTGACTGGCTACACCAGCTACCGCATTCAGTGAATTCCTACTGAGCGGATGGTGGTCAAGTGATCACGTATATTTAGAACTACGCGTACTTTCAATCTCTCTGTGGTGGGCCTGTTTTCGAGTCCTGTTCTGGGAGGTCTGTTCGAAATCACCCAAACTTAGCATTACCCAGAAGGGGAGCCTTGTTCAACAGAGTAGCTATTGTTCACTTGTTATCCTCTCTAGTTTTGCCATGCTTTACACGGGTGCATATTTAAGACTTCCTGGCAGCAGCGTCTTGGGTTATATGCTATTTGTTGAAGAGGTCGTTGGGTACATTTTGTTGGAAAATAGATATTCTTGGTTCTGATATTTGGAAATGCGGGCATGAAAATGTCATCCTACATAGACGATTGTTTGCCGATATGTTCTGCTGTTCCTGGCTGCGACTTGCTTAACGGAGCAGGCAACCCAGCTTCTTGTATCATTAAACAAACTGGGCCAACCGGTTGGTCTGCTGTGATAGGAGCCGCCCGGAGACATGTGGAAACTCACGATTAATGTCCTATCTGCCATTTGGGAATCTCGACTGGTGATATATTTGATTGCTTACTATTGAGAGTACACCTCTCAGATGTGAGAAGTAAGTCAAACGGTGACAGAAATCACGAGGCGATTGAGGATTTAGCGTAAAGAGAGAAATTTCCTTCGTAACATATGGCTTTGTCCATTCGTAAGATTTGTAAACTGCTTGCGTCGCGCGCATGACAGATGCTCGTTGGATTGTGCGAGGCCACTCGTTGATTTAGTAAGGGGGGTAGCGTTTCGTTGCGGATCCACTGTTTTGGCAAACATTTGCTGAATGCGATGAATGTGCATGGCTATAGCCGTCCGCGATCTGCTGTTCGCTTAGCAGTAAGTAGACTGTGTTTTATCAACAATAAAGCTACAGGTGCCCGGAAACTGTGCATCGAGATCGGAATGAAATATAGATTGACGCTGAAGACTATTAAAGCTTTCTAGCTCATCAACATTTTTCGGCGCCACACTTCCTAAACTATCGCAATGTTAGTTAAACCACTATGCATAATGTTCAGTTATTTAAATGCAATATAGCGTGACGATGTGACTGACAAAGAAACATATGATACGAATTTGTCGTTAAGCGATGCACATATTGAGTTGTAGGGTTCGGAACGAGAGTCTCGCGATATTGAGGAGAGCTACCCGACAAGAATATGACTCGCCCTTTTAATGTACGACGCCTCTATTGCTTGTTAGGGTTTTGCTGTAGCATGACAGAACGTTTTGTATGATTGCCAAAAATCACATTGCTGTTAACAGCAAAAGTTAACAATGTACGGGCAATACGCGACCTTTTGCGGACTCTTACTGAGCGAGGATTGATTCACAGCTGGCACTTGAGTCTTAAATGCGTTAGTATATAAATGAGATGAGTAGATGAGATGGGTCGTTAACACAGATGGTGGAGACCACGTGACTGCAGCTACACCACGTGACTGGGACACCACGTGACTGTGGCTACACCACGTGACTGGGACACCACGTGACTGTGGCTACACCACGTGACTGGGACGCCACGTGACTGGCTACACCAGCTACCGCATTCAGTGAATTCCTACTGAGCGGATGGTGGTCAAGTGATCACGTATATTTAGAACTACGCGTACTTTCAATCTCTCTGTGGTGGGCCTGTTTTCGAGTCCTGTTCTGGGAGGTCTGTTCGAAATCACCCAAACTTAGCATTACCCAGAAGGGGAGCCTTGTTCAACAGAGTAGCTATTGTTCACTTGTTATCCTCTCTAGTTTTGCCATGCTTTACACGGGTGCATATTTAAGACTTCCTGGCAGCAGCGTCTTGGGTTATATGCTATTTGTTGAAGAGGTCGTTGGGTACATTTTGTTGGAAAATAGATATTCTTGGTTCTGATATTTGGAAATGCGGGCATGAAAATGTCATCCTACATAGACGATTGTTTGCCGATATGTTCTGCTGTTCCTGGCTGCGACTTGCTTAACGGAGCAGGCAACCCAGCTTCTTGTATCATTAAACAAACTGGGCCAACCGGTTGGTCTGCTGTGATAGGAGCCGCCCGGAGACATGTGGAAACTCACGATTAATGTCCTATCTGCCATTTGGGAATCTCGACTGGTGATATATTTGATTGCTTACTATTGAGAGTACACCTCTCAGATGTGAGAAGTAAGTCAAACGGTGACAGAAATCACGAGGCGATTGAGGATTTAGCGTAAAGAGAGAAATTTCCTTCGTAACATATGGCTTTGTCCATTCGTAAGATTTGTAAACTGCTTGCGTCGCGCGCATGACAGATGCTCGTTGGATTGTGCGAGGCCACTCGTTGATTTAGTAAGGGGTAGCGTTTCGTTGCGGATCCACTGTTTTGGCAAACATTTGCTGAATGCGATGAATGTGCATGGCTATAGCCGTCCGCGATCTGCTGTTCGCTTAGCAGTAAGTAGACTGTGTTTATCAACAATAAAGCTACAGGTGCCCGGAAACTGTGCATCGAGATCGGAATGAAATATAGATTGACGCTGAAGACTATTAAAGCTTTCTAGCTCATCAACATTTTTCGGCGCCACACTTCCTAAACTATCGCAATGTTAGTTAAACCACTATGCATAATGTTCAGTTATTTAAATGCAATATAGCGTGACGATGTGACTGACAAAGAAACATATGATACGAATTTGTCGTTGCAGAGTGCTGGCCTCTCTCTCTCTCTCCTCTCTCTCTCTCTCTCTCTCTCTCTCTCTCTCTATATATATATATATATATATATATATATATATATATATATATATATATATATATATATATATATATATATATATATATATATATATATATATATATACACATAATGTTGTCTTTTACGTCGAGAGCAGTTGTCCTCGCTGACGTTTAGTTGTTGGTTTCAGTTCGGTGATAAATGTATCGGGAAATGGAATAGCAAAAAGATGCTATTGCCGTTTTTCCCTGCAATGATTGATGTTATTTTGTCGTTTCTGCTAACAGGGTCCGCAGAGCAGTATGGTTCATCTGGGACCCATGCAAGTTCACCAGCACACCATGACGGTTGGTGTAATTATTTTTACCAAGTGCTTCTTCTTGTCTCGCTGTAGTGGTCCGTATGACGCGTCATCTTCTTCGTGCGTGTGCGAGTGTGCGTGTGCGAGAGTGTGCGTGTGCGAGTGTGCTGTGTGGACTAGTGGTGTAGTGCTGTTTAGTGTGTTGGATAAACATCGCGGCTTATGATATCCGCTGTGCGCTTTATGATAAATGTTGTCTGATGTTTTTTTCCGCCTACTATACAGAAAACTTACCTACATAATTGACGTTTTCGTGTGCTTGGTGTGGTCAGGTGTTGCTGGTGTTTGCGCGGGAGGATGCACAGAGCGATGCGTTTTTATGGGCGGCTGAACGCGGCAATTACAAGTGCAACCTACAACGGACGCCAGAAGGTGCTGTAGAAAATTATTTGGACAAGCACCACGACCTGGTTATTATCGACACGCGCCACAGCAAGGCATTTGACCCAGAAGCTCTTTGTAGGTACGGAAACGACTGCTTATGGTGATCTGAGCAATGAAAACAATGTAAAGGCCACTCATTGTCTGTGTCAAGTTTCAATCTGCGAATTAAAATTTAGTGCTCCTATATATTAACACAAATCACGATATAAGACAATTCACAAAGTTGGATTCGCCGTGCATAGAACACTATATATGCGGCGTATCATGTTGGTTGTTGTCTTCCCAGTCAGAGATAGCACCAGGGGGCACGCTTAATATTGTCTTCCCGGTCAGTCAGAGGTATACCGGTTTCGTTTGTCAGCGATAAGATGCGTAACCTGTTGATGTTAGCCCCCAACTAGGACGGCCCATCATAGCAACGCGTCAAGCTCAAAAATATCTAGTGTCATATATATATATATATATATATATATATATATATATATATATATATATATATATATATATATATATATATATATATATATATATATATATATATATATGTGTGCAGGTTTTGCTAACGGTAGATGGTTATTTAGATGGTCAAGTTGTCAGTTTATGAACTTATCTTGGAAGTAGTACATCTGTTGTTTTGTTCAGGTCCCTGAAAGCAACAAAGCACAGCGACCATACAGTGATGCTAGCTGTCACAAAGAGACTGTGAGTATTGGTATCCTTTAGTTGTGGGTCAAATCCTTTATCGTGATTTCTCGTTTCATCCTAAAAGTATTATAGGGAAATACGATAGGTAAAAACAAGGGCTCGGATCACGCGAGAAGCTTCCGAGCTTGTGAATGGATTACATCTATTTATATATATATCAGGTGGTATTCGGAATCGCGAGATGGATATGACAGGGTCTGATTTCATCATCATCATCGTCGTCGTCATCATCATCATCACCATCATCATCATCATCATCATCGTTGCGTTGATCAACCAGTGGTTACACGCGCTGTACTCAGACCCGGTATTTTAGAGACACTCTGGCACTTAACCTCTCTTGTGAATCATCCATCACGCTGTCGAGCGGACGGTCCTCCATGAGAACGCTCTCTCGTTTCATTCTTCATTAGTGATGCTCCATCGAGCGCTCCGCCACGTGGAACTGTGGCAATGACAAACATTACTGATAGTGTTGGATAGCGGTGTGAGAGTAGGGGACGTGAGCGTAGTAAGCAGGGCTGGAGTGGATGCCCTCGCCAAACTCACGAAAGCGCCTCTTCCATCAACCATCCACTATGAAGTCTACACTTGAGCTTATCACGTGTTGTCGTATCTGCTGTTTAGTTTTATCGTCCTCTAAATCACTTTCTTGAAGTGACGCGTGCCACGACTTTCCACAGCGGTGACACCATATTTTCATCACTTATTTAAATGTTTGCAACAATTCGCGCGTAATGTGACCCTTGTCGTTACTTCGCTGTAAGTGAGGACACCAACGATATGATATAAGCGAAGACGCTAGCGTTATGACCATAGCGAAGACGCTAGCGTTATGATCAAAGCGAAGACGCTAGCGTTATGATCTAAGGGAGTTCGCTGAAGCATATTTCGTATTTTCTTACAGAGCGCCCGGCAAAGAAGAACCCAGTGTACTCTCCATGCTGCTAACTGGCTTCACACGAGTGAGTTAGGTTCATCAACACCGCAGGTTTATCAATATCGAAAGCTACGCGGCTGGGTCTTCATTCATAATTCTCATTGATAACATATTCTCTTCTAATAATACAATGTATGTGGATTTTATCACGTCGTCTTCATTATATGGCAGAGATACCAAGAGAATGCGGACATCAGCACCTGTTTGAATGAGTTAATGTCGCTGGAGCACGGCGAGGTACGATTACACGTGCGATTACGTGCTGCCAAGGCCATTCTGACGGCGATCGAGAATTCTAACGACGCTGTGGAGATCACGAACGAACATCACCGCATTGAGGTCAGACATTGCAAAAGCTTTACTTCTTTACATCGGGTTGTAGCAACGACCCTACATTAAGCTTGTTTCAGACCGATTGTGGAAAATTCGATCAGACCACTAGTCCTAAGACGCAGACAAATGATCAGGCCACTAGTCCTAACACACAGACAAAGCTGATCAGCGCACTAGTCCTAACACACAGAGCTGATCAGCCCACTTGTCTAACACACAGAGCTGATCAGCGCACTAGTCCTAACACACAGATAGAGCTGATCAGCGCACTAGTCCTAACACACAGAGCTGATCAGCGCATTAGTCCTAACACAGAGCTGATCAGTGCATTAGTCCTAACACACACAGCTGATCAGCGCATTAGTCCTAACACACAGACAGAGCTTATCAGCCCACTAGTCCTAACACACAGAGCTGATCATCGCATTAGTCCTAACACACAGAGCTTATCAGCCCACTAGTCCTAACACACACAGCTTATCAGCCCACTAGTCCTAACATGCAGACAGCTTATCAGCCCACTAGTCCTAACACACACAGCTTATCAGCCCACTAGTCCTAACACACAGACAGAGCTTATCAGCCCACTAGTCCTAACACACACAGCATATCAGCCCACTAGTCCTAACACACACAACTTATCAGCCCACTAGTCCTTACACACAGTCGGAGCTGGGTGGTGTATGTATGATGTTTAATCATCCTCAATGTTGCAGGGATTATATGAATTCTATTAATTTTTTGCTTACCTATGGACAGGCTTTCATATATCTATTTATGCAGGAGTATATTTGAAGCTGCCTGCCTATGATGTTATCTGTGATTGTAGTATGTTAACCCTGCCTACGAACGCCTCCATGGCTACACATGCGAAGAACTCGCTGGCAAAGACGCGCAAGACTTGAGGAGGAGTGAGCGCAATAAGCCAGACCTCCAAGAGTGCATGAATTCACACCTACGCAAAGGAAAGGTGAGTGCAATCATAGGATGTTCCTGCCTTGTCTGTATGTGTCCTGCCATTGTTATAGTGTGGTCATATTCTATGCATGGTAATGGCTCATTGACTTACTGATGCTGGTGGATAACAAGCTTATGTCTTGTCAATTGACAATAGATCTTTACAATTCACGGTGTCTCTTCTCTACAGCAAAGTGCAATATTAGTAACTTTTGCTGTAGTTGTCATATTCCATTTGAATTCTTACTTTAGTTTGCAGATGTCAATCAAGTTTTCTCAAAATGCCTGTTTTTTTTACCTCATATCTCATTTTAGCCTCTTGTATGTGTTTGTAAACAGATATGGGAAGGAGTTTATTTTTCTCAAAGGAAAGGGGGAGAGAGTTTTTCTCATCGGACCCGCACGGCCCCAGTTGTAGGACATGGCGGGTATGAATCGCAGCAGACTGACTTTTCTCCTCCTAGGTATCTATGAGTAGATGAAGGTTACTCTCAGGAAAATGATGAATTGGACTTTAGCAATGCCAATTGTTGACTTTCAGGGAGGCCAGACATTTTGTGTCCATCAAAGTACCTATGGGAGAGGGTGGATCACAGAACTGGGATAAATTTCATGGAGATTCCACATTCCCCCCTGGTAAGTTATATCTTTGTAAAATTATACCTAATTTTCAAGATTCATTGTTCATATGGAAAGCCAACTCAAATATGTACAATTCATATTCTTTTTGTGATAAAACTGACTTGCCGGCATATATTAGCTTGTTATTCAATAAGAGCCATATGTCCTTGGCCTGTATTTACAAGCATCCTGTCTTGGTGTTAATGGGTTAAGAACAATATAGTTGTACCTCAGATAACCACAATATAGAATAAGCTTTTGTAGATCACAATATTGGCTTTACCTAGTAAAGCATTTCTGCTTTGTGTGAGATTTCTCATCTCGAGTTATTCTGGTGACCAAATTGTCAGTGACTCGGATTTATGTTCCTTGTAAAGCTGAGTTCTTTATGCGTTGCACAGACAGCTCTTTACGCCGGGGTTCCTTTGAACTCTGCTCATTCTCTTCAGATGGTTAGTAGCTATGACTCTAATAACAGTCCTGTTTTTACTGTGGGTTAACTCATACCAGAACCCTCCATCTATTGTTTTTACTAAAACCATCCTTGCTATTGTATGTTTCATAATGAACAGCTTTTTGTAACATTTGAAGTAGATAACCTGATTTACCTACAGCTGAAAGTAAACCACTTTTTGGTATGCATTAAAAAATATTGGCCTTGTTGACATTTTCTCATTTGTTAAACCTTGACTTCAAATGACTTACTACCCTCATTTGTTAAACCTCGACTTCAAATGACTTACTACCCTCATTTGTGTATGCCATGATTAAATAAGATAACTGTTGTTACCGTTAGAATCACCAGATCTTACCCCTACCCTTCACCAGATCTTACCCCACCCCTTCACCAGATCTGACCCCACTCCCTGCTTCAGTTCATGTTACACCATTCATTGTAGTCAGCCATCTTCCCTTCACTGTGTAACTTCATCTCATCTGTTGACATTTTTATTTGCCTGTTTATTACATGGCAAAAGAGAATATCTGTAAGTAAATTATATTCTGTTAGTCGTGTTGGTGTAGTAAACAATGAGTACAAGGCCATATATAACAGTGCATTAACTAACAATACACTTGTGTCAGGTGGTTTTAATGGGAATCGTTTACGGAGAGATTCGTTTGCAAGGATCCACTCAATGACTATAGAAGCACCTATCACCAAGGTTACCAAATTAAAAATAATTATATCAATTATCACCTGAATTGATGTAGAACTGTCAATTCCATGGACATAATATCTGTAGGAACTGTTTGGGTTTAATATGCAGGAGACTTATTGTTGATTTCATTGTATTTCAGGTCATTAACATAATCAACTCAGCACAAGAAAGTTGCCCCAACACAGTGGTGCAGGCTCTTGATAAGGTGCTGGAAATTCTCCGCTCCTCAGAGCTCTACTCTCCTAACATTGGCAAGGATGACCCCATCACAAATGACTTGGTCGGAGGCCTTATGTCTGTAAGTGTCTGGTTCACAGTACTTTTCACCACATGTTGGTTTCGTGCTTGTAAACGAGCTACACATTGTGGCCATCCTAAATCTGGCTGTTGAAGGTAGGAGTCATTTCCAGAGGTTCGTGGCTTGGTTGCACGAATGTTCATTTGTCTCTGAATTCATTAGGATGATTTCTCCAGATTCAATCATCTACTCTGGTGGAGAATTATACAGTAGGAATACAGTGAGAATCTGTTATTAAAGTCGTGCACCAATCCAACACGAGTCGATTATTATCCACCAGTTTGTGTTTGATGCATAGCATATTGTATTTTGCCCACTTGTTCCTTTCCTGCATGTTAGTCTGGTGCCTACATTGCCTTTATGTGTGTTGTGTCGTGCTGATTTCCTGCTGCCTTGTATCAAAATTATCAAAGAGGGAAGACACATTTTATAAGGTATTCTCTCTCAATCAGAATTTGAGTTTTCTTGGTCAATGTGCATCTGAATATATGTTTGTGGATGGTTGCTTGGTATGTCAGTGACATATCCTTACAGTGTTCACACTAATAAGCCAATGTCAGCGAGAATTACCAAACACCATAGTTCAATTGGTTTTATTGTTCATTTTCTACATGCATATTTAAATAATTTTGCAGAACAATTTGAAGAAATTTTCCACTATGACTGAGGCCAGTTTGGGCAATCGCAGTGAGTTCAACTGTTGTATTCCATGTATATTCAGTATTTTTTTATTTTATTTAAGGTAAATGAAAAATAAAGTGGCTCTGATAATTGAGTCCATATTCGGTATTGATATGGTTTTCGTTGAATTGTTGTGTTGACTTGCTTTGAAGCAGTTTTTTATATCTAAATGTGTGATATTGTATGGTGATATTGTATGGTGATATTGTTTGGTGTTTAAAGCGTCGTCTATAAATCCACCCAGTCCAGCCAAGCATGGGGGCACAATAGCGCAGATGCCAGCAGAAGTGCAGAGACTTCTGGAGAAAGAACCTTACTGGGACTTTAATGTGTTACTCTTGGAAAAACTCACTCAGAGAAGGTCAGTTAAATTACGCCCTCCTGTTACAATGGTCAATCAACTACAGGAATATCCTGTCTATAAATTATCAAAATTAAATATTTATATTTAGTTTCTGAATTGATTTTGCTTTATTTCGTAGATGACTATTGATGTCAGGATGTGTTTTGTTGTTAAGGCCTTTACTTTATCTAGGTGTGAAGACATTTGAACGGTTTGGAGTGATGGATTTCCTGAGGATCGGCGAGAAGGAGTTGGTGTCATGGCTACAAGTGATGGAAACCAACTACCACAGGAGCAATTCATATCACAACTCCACCCACGCAGCGGATGTCATGCACGCCACCGCCTATTTCCTGAGCAGAGAAAAATGCAAGGTGAGGAAATGAAATCACATTTCCATGTGCACCTACCCAGTTTTGACAATGGTATAAATAGTGTGAACATTAATTGTTCAGATTAAATATTTCTGATCTTTGGATGGGTCTTTCACCAAATATAGATGTAAGAAAATTCAAGGTGATGCAATGAAATCTTTTTGAAAATATGGTCCTTCCAAAAGTTTATTGCTGTAAGGTTGGGTTTTTTTATAGGTCAATTGATTTTTTTAGACTTCGATGTTCATGAATTTAAATTTGATTAAATTGTTGTGAGTCTATATGGACGGGTGGAGTTTACAGGATATATTGATGGTTGAATTGTGTGGTTGGTGTATAGATGGTGTTTGACAAGATGGTTGAATTGTGTGGTTGGTGTATAGATGGTGTTTGACAAGATGGACGAGGTGGCCGCCCTCATCGCTGCTGTCATCCATGATCTCGATCATCCCGGCAAAACTAACTCCTTCCTCGTCAACGACTGCAATCATTTAGCCATCCTCTACAATGATCTGTAAATCACTTCATTCAAGCTGATGATATTAATTCTAAAATGCTGAAATCTTTTAAAGTAAATGCTGCATAAATATCTAAGTTTAATAGTTATTTGATTTCATTTTTTTTACTTGTGTGGAGACTAATAAGCTTAGGGTTTTCAGGGCTGTTCTCGAAAGTCATCATGTCTCAATGGCATTTAAACTTACCCAGCGGGATGAGCGCTTGAACATCTTCAAAAATTTAGACAAGTGTGTGCCATTTTTTTCTATCCTCAACCTTTTCATGGGCCTTCAGTAAATGCTGTCAGAAATCTAACCAATTTTTCAAGCTTGGTGATGTTTGTTTTTCTGCTGAAGGGATGAATTCCGTGCAATGAGACAACAAATCGTGGACATGGTACTAGCTACAGAGATGACCAAACATTTTGAGCACTTGAACAAGTTTATAAGCAGCATAAATCAGATTTCAATGAAAGATGATGAACATTCATCTTCTGTAAGAAACTTATCTTTTGATAACAATTATGATTAATGTTCACCCTCCCCGGGCTTTACAAAGTTCTGCTTTTAGATAGTTGTGGCTCAGTTAAATCGAAAATTCCTTTCAAATTGTTTAGAGCTCTACATTATTGATAAATGGTATTTTATGGAACGGTTTTCTTGCGCATTTAAAAAATCATTGAAATTACTTATGTCTGTATTGGTTAACTTTGTATTTATCTTTTGTCACCAGGGGGGTAGTACGACTCCCGACAGCTCTCGGGCTCGACTATCACAACCAGAGAACAAGACTCTCATCAAGAGGATGCTGATTAAGTGTGCTGATGTCTCCAATCCAGCCCGGCCAATCGCATCGTGTAGTGTTTGGGCAGGACGCATTGCTGATGAATATTGCAAACAGGTTATATATAACTTGCAATTGATACTGCATGACATGAATAAGACAAAACTATCCACTCTTATGTCACTCTAGATTGATTTGATGACCTTATAGCATGGATTTGATGATCTTGAAGCATTGATTTGATGACCTTGAAGCATTGATTTGATGACCTTGAAGCATCATCACATTAACTTACTAGATTGTCTGTGTTTGCATTAACTTATTTGATTTGTCCATACTGCAGACTGAGGATGAGAAAGCTAAAGGATTGCCAGTGGTCATGCCAATATTTGACAAGAAAACTTGCAATGTGCCCAAGTCACAAATAAGCTTCATCGACTTCTTCATCAATGATATGTTTGATGCTTGGGACTGTAAGTATTGTTGGTTCAGCTCTTAATCTACTCTTGACCTTCCAAGGTCATCTATATATTGGAAGGTTCTGCAAATATATATGAAGTAATGGACTTATGGACAACTCAGTGTATGTAGAGTTCTTGGCCATCTGTGATGGTCATTTGCTTTGTGAGAAATGGGAAATATCTCTCTATTATGAATAAGAAGGTAAACTTGGGTATCATGCATTCAAATTCCAGGGTTAACTTGTTGGTAATAATTCCCATGAATTCTTGTACTTTCTGTGCTCTAATTGCAGCTTTCTGTGACATACCCATCCTCATCAAACATGTGAAAGAAAACTACCAATACTGGAAGGACCGAGAGGAGGTCGTGGCACGAGAAATAACAGACCGCCTTCAAATAGACCAGCGTTCAGCAACAGATAGACTGGATGAAAACAGCTAGCACTCTCATGGAAATTAGGAAACTGTTTAAGGGTTTATTTAAAGACGTTGATTCCACAGAGAACCTTCTCCCCAAGGAAAATTGTTGAACCTTTGTGCAGAATGTTGCTGTTGTCATATCTATTTATAAGTTATCATCTCAAACATTTGTATCGTCATCATTAATCATTTGTTACAGTTGCCTTTGGTGGAAACTTGACCAGATCTCGTCTGTATTTATAACTTACAATAACTTATTCAGACAGATAACACCTTATATATTCCTCAGGAACTTACTTAGCCACACACACACACTAAGTCGCAACCAAATCCTGCCCCATCCTGCATTGTGTAACTTGACCTGCAAAATTTGTTTCATTTCATGTCTGTTATATGTCATCAGAAAGCGTTTCTTGAAAAGGGTTTGTACATGGATTTTGTCTGAGGGTTCACAGTAAAATGGACCAAATTTAGACCAATTAAATACTTGGACCACGGAATAAGACATCCAGATAAAGCAGAAATGTATCCAGATAAACCTGTCTCATTTAACTTGTTTGTGTTTTCCCACTTGCATCCCATTCTTAATTTGTCTTGAAAGATCAGGCCATTGTGTTTGTTTATAATGTTATTAACATTGGAATATAAACTGTGGAATAAAGTTAACCTCCACATTCTTATTTTCTATGGGCTTGTTGAACAAATCTCATTAATTTTACACATTTACCTAAATCATTTTTCCCGTATCCCAAGTCAAGACTAACAAATGTCTTGAATTTCCCACCATGAAGTTTCAAAATATTCTTGGATATAAGTATTTTTGGTTACCTGTGTTTAGACAGAAAGTGGATCCACTTTGGCATGTGGCTTTAGTCGTTAAACATGTCATGTTTTGGTTTATTGTTGGTGTAAAGAAACCTGTTCACATGTATTTTTCAGATATTTCAATAAATAATGATACATTATTTTATGCAAATTTATGTGAATCTAATTCATAGGTGTTGCGGTTAATTTATTTTGGAAAATATAACCTTAGGCCATAATCAAGTTAGAATGTAAATAAGTTTTCGTTCAAAGTAATGTTTACGCGTAAAGTTATGAGGTGTTTTCAGCAGGTGGTTGTTGATTTAGTAAGGTGCCAGGATGCAGTTTACATCTTGTATTGGGAATTCATGCTGTGAGAATAGTCTTACTTTCATCTGAATGGGGTTCTCGTTTATCACATGGATTTCTTTATATTCCAATGCATAGAATTTGCATGAAAAATGATGAGACATCGGTTTAACGTTGCTTTCAACAACAAGGTGACAGCGGGGACAATCGTAGATGAGAGGGACTGTGGTGTGTGAATAGCACCCCTCGCCCACGTGATGGCTAGACCATGTAGCTAACCACGCCCATTATGATGAACCACGTAGCTAACCACGCCCATTATGATGAACCACATAGCTAACCACACCCTTTATGATGAATCACGTAGCTAACCACGCCCATTATGATGAACCACATAGCTAACCACACCCATTATGATGAATCACATAGCTAACCACGCCCATTATGATGAACCACGTAGCTAACCACGCCCATTATGATGAACCACATATCTAACCACGCCCATTATGATGAACCACATAGCTAACCACACCCATTATGATGAATCACGTAGCTAACCACGCCCATTATGATGAACCACGTAGCTAACCACGCCCATTATGATGAACCACGCAGCTAACCACGCCCATTATGAACCACATAGCTAACCTACGCCCATTATGATGATCTCGTTCAGCCACCCAACTGGCTTAGATGATGGCTGAGGCTCAAATTTTATACAACTTGGCAAGCTTTCAGTGATACCTTTATTCCAGCTAATAAGTATTATATAGCACACCATACCTTAAATAAACCAGTTTGTTCATTGAGGTACACAAGACGAACAATATTGATGCCAAGCTAGCATACTATTTCAACAGCTCAAGTCATTTCGAGCCAAGGAGCACCTTAACATACAGCTTAACCTTGGTAAAACATATTTCCATGTATACTTTCTGGCTGTGTATCTCAGCTTTATCATAACAGCTAACCAGAGCGATCATGGAGCTCTGTACCATACCTGTTACCAGAGCGATCATGGAGCTCTGTACCATACCTGTTACCAGTGCGATCATGGAGCTCTGTACCATACCTGTTACCAGAGCGATCATGGAGCTCTGTACCATACCTGCTTTGTAGATGTGACTTACAAACCGTATTGCACAAACATGACTAAAAATTATGATAGAAGTAACATTTAAATGCAATGAAATTTGGATGTTTATAGCAAATTAAATACATGGGAACATTTTGAACTGTATTTGATCAAACATCTAACAATTGTAACCATTAAACTATTATTGAAATAATTCATAAAAGGCATGTATGGAAAACTCATTCCCCTTGTATTCAAACCCATGGAACCCAACGTTCACCCAGACGCAAATGTACCTGGCTAACAATGTATTGCATTGATATAATGCCTGGCAAGATTTATGACATATTACCAAGTAATGGAATAATTAGAACATATATATATATATTTATATATGTGTGTCTGTGTAATTATGGCAAGAGATACATGTTCAATAACATGTATGATGATAGATTTTTTTTTATAAACTACTGTTACAGAGTATGAGATTACTGGGGTCATAGGTCATTCAAGATGAGATAATCGGCAACAGAGGTCAATAAAGATGAGATTTCTGGGGTCAGAGGTCAATTATGTTGAGATTACTGGGGTCAGAGGTCAATCAGCGAGCTTATCAAGGTTAGTGATTTGCAGCTGTGAATAGCACAACTGAGAGACATATTCCTGCACATAATAATCCAAACCATATAATCAATATATTCAATAGTACAGATGAATATGCATTATGGTGGTTATAAATAAGTTGTAACACAACTAAAGCAAAGATGTATGATGCACACAGCTACATAAAACACATTAAAAACACTAAATAATCAAGACATGACCTAGAGGGCAATACAATGTCATGACATATAGGTCAATACAATGCCATGGCATAGAGGTCAATACAATGTCATGACATAGAGATCAATACAATGCCATGACATATAGAGGTCAATACAATGTCATGACATAGAAATCAATACAATGTCATGACATATAGAGGTCAATACAATGTCATGACATATAGAGGTCAATACAATGTCATGACATAGAGATCAATACAAGGTCATGACATGAGAAAATTCTACAAGTTTCAACTTGATAGGACAACACACTGAAGTTTAATACTATAGACTCACAAGCTGCAACTCATTCAATGTGCATGACTTTGCAGTAGAATGAAAAGTGGAATAGTTTGGTAAAAAGCTGGGTTTATAATTAAATGGCACAAGATATCTTGTGCTGCTATGTGCAAAACAAATTTAAATGAGCAGAATTAAAATAAAAATCTATTTCTTTAAAATAAATGCATCATAAGCAAGAGCTTTCCATTCACTAAATGCTCGCTGGAATTCATGTACTATCATCTACAACGCAAACTCTACCACCAGACAAAAAAACTTATTCTGAAAGCCCCAGAGCAAAATACTGCTACTAATCGACGCTCAACATTGGTTAACCTGACTGGTGATTGTCACAGTAACTCATGCTGCCGATGAATTCATGCAATTAGAACTTAGACAATTTAGCTTGACTGACACGAAAGTAGATATAAGGAATACCCAATAATCCGATGCGATCTTGTGGCCAAAAGCACAGCACAGGTTGTTGGTTTGGAACCTCTTCTTTCGCATCAAAATATGCGCAGAGAACACATGCTTGGTACGAGGCAAGTGCTATAAATATATGCCATAAGCAGTGCATATACGGAAAGTTGATAGCCTGCCATGCTTGACAAAAAAGTGCATCTGTGACCCAACTGGTAAGAGCAATGGCCCACATGAGCAGACAGCTCGACCCGAGTGTTTTGACTCGGGGACACTCGGCTCTGTAACAAGGAGACAAGCTTCATTAGTGTTCCAAGCATATAGACCGAGCTTTCTAAGTTCATTATTCAAAGACCACTTTATAAAAATCTCACCAATAAACAACTGATTCTATACTAATTTAACATGAAGTCTCTGTATTCTATAGATAAGCTGCCCACAGCAAGTGAGTAAGATATGTACCCGCGTATCTGTAATACAATGAGAACTGTGGCAGGTACGCCCAGGATGAAGAGAACCACACAGTTGATGGCTGGCATAACACATGCAAGGGCTGTGATGAGGGCAGCACAGCCAGCAATCCACTTCTGGAAAATATGCCTGCAGACGCAATAAAAGATCAGATGATATCAAAATCTGGGTAGATCAATGTGAATCACAAGGTCACTTGCACCATCAAAGGTCAAAGGTTATATAGGATAGCTGTATGATATGTGATGACTGCCAGTGTTGTAGGAGCAGATGATGGAATCTATTACCTTTTCTGTTGCATAAAGGCGGGCATAAAGCGCTTAGGATACCACAGGGATAAAGCGGCCATGAATACCCAGATGATTGCTATCTCATCCAGCAGTTGACCGATGAGGCTCAGGGTGGCATGGAAATACACAGAACCCAGGCCAACCACCGCAAGCAGGGCCCAAACAACATTGACACCCCTCGTGACTCGCTGGGCATATTGTCGAAACAGGTAAACGAGAACCGGAGGCAAGATGAAAAACAGGGCGTTGCTCACCTACGACAAAATCAATCTCATGACTGAAGATACACATTATTAGGAAGATTATTATCAAAATATAGCATTATTATGGATATATTGGATCGTTAAAAAATGCATAAATACTTAAAAGTTCTGCCTAAAAAACTATAAGCAACCTGAATTAGTTTAAATCATATGATGGGGTTGGATGGGATAGTGGGGTTGGGGCCGAGGGGATGCGTGGTGAGGTTGGGGCCGAGGGGATGCGTGGTGGGGTTGGAGCCGAGGGGATGCGTGGTGGGGTTGGGGCCGAGGGGATGCGTGGTGGGGTTGGGGCCGAGGGGATGCGTGGTGTGGTTGGGGCCGAGGGGATGCGTGATGGGGTTGGGGCCGAGGTGATGCGTGGTGGGGTTGGGGCCAAGGGGATGCGTGGTGGGTTGGGGCCGAGGGGAAGCGATGGGGATGTTACATAAATACAGAAGTAGAATATTTAATTGGGAAGAGATTTGCGAATATAAAGAACACAACATGACGTACTGTATTCCAAAATTCTGCCACGTGAGTTGTGATCTGGAAGTTCGATTCGCACCAGTCCACATCAGAACTTCCCCAGCTGTAAGGCCTAGGAGTATATGCTTCCTTGGACATGGTGATGCGTCTGCCAAAATTGTACCAAGATTCTACGCCGTCAATTTAGCACAGATCTCGCTTGTCGGTCGTTTTTGCTTGATCATGACAATTTGACAATAGACTGTCCTACGCAATAAACTTCTGAAAACCACCGTCCGAGCGCCAGTGGCGTTTATGATTCACTTGAAACTAATTCTTTGCCACTTCCGTCCTTTGTTGCAGAATCTGCAAGTTGCAAAATGAGAGACTGGCGATTTTTAGGTCGACTCATTGGAATCAAACGCCATATTCTTCTGGGGAGTGGAGTCGATGGTTCTTTCGCTTCGTATGCATTTCAGACTTATAGAATAAACTTCATCTGTTGCTTCGCGATTCGGCGATGTGACAGCTCCTTGTTTACATTCAGATCATGCGGTGTTCTGTTTATTTACATTAAGTGATCATAACGTTATTTCCGCGCTTCCCAGCGTTTATTTTTTTTACACCCATGTGGGTAAACACTCAACCGTCACCACGATATTAAGGAGTGTGGTGTAGTTATTGACTACTAGGCTATTGGTTAAGGAACATACTGGGATGGCATTAATATAAAAACCTAAGTTTCATCATACATATTCCCGATATAAATGATCGCTGTACCAAAACTGGGCTTACGGCAAAGAGATCGGTGCTGTTCGAAGATTTGAAGCTATGTGACTTTGTCTTAGAGCGTTTGTATGCGGCAGTCGAACCCGATGGGTTATCTGGTGATGATGTTGTATGCTTCAAAAAGCAAACCCATACAGTGGCCAATAATCACAAGTGATTAAGGCCGAATGCCATGGTGAAATGAGGCAACTAATGGAAATATATTGTCTGCGAAAAATGAACAGAAAGCTTGGAAATATTGAATGCATTAAAATACCAATAATAGACAGTGACATGACGATTATTGAAAAATAACTCAATAACTACGTCAAAATGCAGATTTATTGCCCAACAAGCACTGGAAGCCAATGGATGTGAAGGGTCAAGGTCATTGAAGTACTTTTTAGGGTGTAGAGAACCCTTTCATCAATTAAAAAACCCTACACCTGGGTGGAACTGATCACAGGCTTGCCATGAAATTCATTGACGACTGTATATAGCTAGGCTTAACATTACTCCCAAATGCTCAGCTAGACTCAAATGTTGTTGTGGCGGGCGGCTTTAACGGCCTTTAACCCTCGCACCATGCACACCTAGGAATGGGACAATGCTGTCCTTTTTATCTCTCCTAGCGAGTCCTAGTTACTTGGTCGACAGACAGCAACACAGCACTCAGATACGAGGTAAGCCCACCAGTGATATATATGTACATTATATAGAGAAGAGACACTTCAATATGCATTGATGCAGGCAGACACAAAATCAAGGCATCCCAAGTTTCTTGATTAACTTTACTGGACATTATCAGAGACCCATTCATTAGAAACAAGAGAACATTCCAGCATTCCTCAATGTTCACACACACATACATATATACATATGAAACAGTCTATATCAGTAACCTAGTCTTTGCCATGTTGTTGCAATCAATAATCTGTACCTTAAATATATACAACTCAATGATAGCAGAATTACAATTCTTTTCAAATGTGACATCAATTGCAATGTAGGATTCAGTCTATAATCTATGTAGAAACACCAAGGTCATTATATTTCCATAGGAATATTTCCTTTTGAAAGCCTGATTCACTCATATAAAAACTGAAATACAACAGCAGTTTACACCCCATAAGTGAATTCAGAGCTCTGATTTGGGGACATCTTCACTTGTTCTTTCGTGTGTCCGTACAACAGAATGAGCCACATCTATCTTCTCATCTAAACCAACCGACATTTCTTCCTGCTGCTCCATAACATCTCCACCAATGGCCGACTCTTTAGTTTCTGAGTCAGAGACCTCCATTGTTTCCTCAACTCCATCTCCTGTTTCCATTGTTTCTGTGTTTTCCTGTAGTGGCTCAGAGGTGCTCACTGCCATCTCCTCCTCTCGATCAGCCTCTGATGTCATCTCCACAGCAGTCATTTCTGATGTTTCATCAGCTGTTATCTCCTTGTCTTCGGCTGTTATCTCCTTGTCTTCAGCTGTGATCTCCTTGTCTTCAGCTGTGATCGCCTTGTCTCCGGCTGTTATCTCCTTGTCTTTGGCTGTTATCTCCTTGTCTTCAGTCGTTACCTCCTTGTCCTCAGCTGCTGTTATCTCCTTGTCTTCAGCTGTTATCTCCTTGTCTTCAGCTGTTATCTCCTTGTCCTCAGCTGCTGTTATCTCCTTATCTTTAGCCGTTATCTCCTTGTCTCAGCTGCTTATCTCCTTGTCTTCAGCTGCTGTTATCTCCTTGTCTTCAGCGTTATCTCCTTGTCTTCAGCTGTTATCTCCTTGTCTTCAGCTGTTATCTCCTTGTCCTCAGCTGCTGTTATCTCCTTATCTTTAGCCATTATCTCCTTGTCTTCAGCTGATGTTATCTCCTTGTCTTCAGCAGTTATCTCCTTGTCCTCAGCTGCTGTTATCTCCTTGTCTTCAGCCATTATCTCCTTGTCTTCAGCTGATGTTATCTCCTTGTCTTCAGCTGTTATCTCCTTGTCTTCAGCCATTATCTCCTTGTCTTCAGCCATTATCTCCTTGTCTTCAGCTGTTATCTCCTTGTCACCTGGCATTTCTACAACATCTATATCCTTTTCTGCCATGTGTTCAGTTGCCTTATCTTGTGGTCGTTCCACGGCAGTATCTAATGTTTCTTCTGAGGCCTCCACTGCTTGCTCAGCTACATTAACGACTGGTGTCATGGTGGTGCCCTCTGGTGACCCAGCCACTGTGCCTGTTCCATCATCCTCACGTCCTCCTGGGGACGCCTGAATTGCTGAACCAGCAATTTTCTCTTTGAAGAATTGGAACACCGACTCAATAGAGGAACAGGAAGTCCACTCATGTTTGGAATTACCTGTAGTTCAAGATGAAACAATAACATTCATCTTACAAAATGAAATTATCAGATTGATGAAGTCATCCATCATAATGCCAAATATATCATGAGAGTCTGCAATTACTCACCAGATGAATTTTTTCATCCATCTTAACAAGTAGATCAATTCAGACAAACTTTCACCACTAGCCTCAATCACTCCCATTAATTGGAGAATAAATCATAACTAAACGTACCGGCTGACACCCTTGGTGCATCTACTCCAGTTCCTTTAAGAGGAATCGGGGTGTCCAGAGGCTCCTCGCTCGATATCCAGTTCCTAGCCGCCTTTCCACAAAACATGAAACCAAGTTTTATTCACCGTCAGTATAAAATCAATTAATTCTAAATTATTACTGGAAGTCAACTTGACCTGAATATTAGCTTGTCACCAACTACAGTTGGAATATTCAAAATGACTTAATCGATTCTAGAAAGACAAAATGGCCTGCATATTTAAAGTTATTAATCAAATTTGGAATATCAAATTTGACCTAAGGAAGGTGACTTTATAGATGCTAGATTGGAATCGCCAGGTGAAGTGGATTACCTGGACGTAGAAGTGGGTCACAGCCTGCGGGGCTTCTTCCATCACCATACTGTGAATGGAGTCTGTGAAAGCAATCGCAGTCACTCTCTTCACAAAATCTTTTTCACGTTGTATAGCCTGCAGTACAGCAGGAAATAAATTCAAGGTTGATAGATATAGCAATGATTAATGTTACATAGCAATGAATTAAGTATATATAAATTTGGAAACAGCAATTGTCCAACTCCATGCTCCGCAAGTCGACCCACTGATAGGCAGGTCATGAAGAAAGTCACCCACTGATAGGCAGGTCATGAAGCAAGTCACCCACTGATATGCAGGTCATGAAGCAAGTCACCCACTGATAGGCAGGTCATGAAGCTTGTCAAAACTCATCTGCTGCTGTCAACCATACTACGGAGTAGAATACCATGAAACATAGCCTTAGTTACCGTTTCTGTGGTTACGATTCCACCGTAACTGTGGGCCACAATGAGAATGGCCTTGGCAGGTGATTTGGAGATGATCTCATCCCAAACAGATATGCCATGCTCTTCTGCATTTCTATGACCCTAATTTGGTTAACAAAACACACCAATCAAAGCTGGTGAAAAGATGCAAACTGATCAATTTCACGAAATTAACATAAATGGTTGATTGGTTTTCCTTATTGATCATTAAATGCAACATGGAGTGGTTGTCAATGACAACAGATGTGGCTCATTGAACACTTTCTTTATCTCTAATTATCAACAGCATCTTTTTAACATAAAAACATATAATTAGTATACCTTACATAACTTGAATCTTAAGTCCCATTCAACTTTACATAATCTATATCATAATAGGTTTCACATGTTAGGGTTCTCAAGTGCCAAGATATATATTTAACAATGAAAGTGCATTGTTCAGGCAATTTAGCCGTCTGACGTCAGAAAACAAGCACTTGTTGTGAACATCAGCCCAAAACACCAACAGTTAACACCAGCCAGCCTGCAATGAACCAACCTCAATAGGGATCTTCACACCATTACAGACATACGTGTTGAGGTTTGTATTGAGTACCAGGATTCCATAACCCTCGTCCATACCCCGCTTGATGTAGGGCAGCTGAGTGCCAACATCCAGACCATCGTTAATGATCAATCTGTAGCCAATCACACACGGACCAGGGGCAACCGTTACAAAGAATTAGGTCGCAGTTCATACGGTCACACAGACTAACATGGTCACGCAGACTGACACTGTTACACAGACTGACAGCGACACTGTCACACAGACTAACACAGTCACACAGACTGACAGCGACACGGTCACTCAGACTGACACTGTCACACAGACTGACAGCGACACGGTCACGCAGACTGACACTGTCACACAGACTGACACCGACACTGTCACGCAGACTGACACAGACTGACACCGACACGGTCACGCATACTGACACGGTCACGCATACTGAAACCGACACGGTCACGCAGACTGACACGGTCACACAGACTGACACCGACACGGTCACGCAGACTGACACGGTCACGCAGACTGACACCGACACAGTCACGCAGACTGACATGGTCATACAGACTGACACGCTCACGCAGGCTGACATGGTCACACATACTGACACCGACACGGTCACGCAGACTGACACGGTCACGCAGACTGACAGCGACACGGTCACGCAGACTGACACGGTCACACAGACACTGCCATGCTAACGGACACAGCCATGTAAACTGAGTCACAATCACTGACACTATAATGCTCACTGACAGTCACAGAGAATGACACTATCACTAAGACTTACACTTTCACTGACATTATCATGCAGAATAACACACTCATTCAAATTGCCATACAGACTTCCAATTTCACGCTAACTGATGCTTCCATACAGACTTCCAATTTCACGCTAACTGACGCTTCCATGCAGACTTCCAATTTCACGCTAACTGACGCTTCCATGCAGACTTCCAATTTCACGCTAACTGACGCTTCCATGCAGACTTCCAATTTCACACTAACTGACGCTTCACGCTAACTGACGCTTCCATGCAGACTTCCAATTTCACGCTAACTGACGCTTCACGCTAACTGACGCTTCCATGCAGACTTCCAATTTCACGCTAACTGACGCTTCACGCTAACTGACGCTTCCATGCAGACTAACACTTTCACCCTCAATAAAACTGTTGTATTACGTGATGTTTTCATACAGACTGAGAATATGACGAGCTACCTGCGTGCCCACTGGCCCGCCTTAACCACACCAGAGCCATGTATTAACACAAGTAGCTTGTCTGGGTTACTAAGTGCATCCTCACTGGCAAAGATGAAACTTTGTCCCACTTCTCTGGGGGCATTTTCCTGAGTACAGTGAAACAAACAGAACATGAGACTGGTATCATTCGATGGTGGATAGACCAGTAACAGTAGTAAACAACCAAATGTAAACATCATCAGACTTTAAATTTCATATTTGACAAAATAAACTGACTACTGTTCTTAAACACCCAGTGAATCATGGAAATAAATACATGCAAATGACTGGGAATAATACTCATTAGAATAAACAAAATGTTCTCCACTCACTGGCATGTATATTCGTTTAAGTCCAGCTTCCTCGAGGAGATGATACACATGATCATCCATGATCTGCAAGCAACACATATCCTCTCCACCAATAACCCAGACAAATAACCACACCATGCATTACACCAATACGTGACCAGGAAAATTTGGCCTTGTACTAAGCTACTTGAAAATCTAAACATTTTCCCAATATGACCATCTTCATCACTGATATGACGGCTTTGTAATGACCTTGAACTCAATGGTACAACACAAACCCCAATTGTTCTCAATGATGAGGCAAATATCTATGGTCAAAGTTGGAAGGACAAAATTGAAAATTGCGATCCTTGAATGATCACATAAAATATTCTTCATGGAAGATGAATTGAAGGGGCAGTCTACTAAGAAATTTTTTGATAAATTACGCAGTATTTGTGACCAATTTTTTCAATCTTAATCATAAGAACCATGAAGTACCTGGCCAAGTGCTTCATATCTCTTCTGGTTGTAATGATGATTTTCCTTCACTTTGAAGGTGAACGGGTTTCCATCTCTGTCTCTCAGTTCACCCTCTGAAGACAAGTCAATGACACTTGCATGTGTTAATTGCATTTGACCTTCCTTCTTACTACATGGAATACCTCCATTGAGATACTGATATGGTCTTCACTTACTCGCATTAAAGCTGTATCCAAATTCTTCCAGGTTATCTGGGAACTCAAAATTGTTCTCCACTGCATCGCTTACAGCACCTTAACACAGGAGTACAGCACCTTAACACAGGAGTACAGCACCGAACTGCAACTCAAGGTGATTGCAAAAAGTCTAACTGTTTTATGCAAGCCAGCTGAATGTCACAACTCAACATTAAAAAATATATATATGAAAATGGAAAAAACATATAATTCAAAATAATCTTATTTCACTGTCAATTAGTAAGTTACTAAGAAACTTACCATTTTCTTTGTGGATAAAGTTGCCCATGTCATGAGCTTTACCATCAGTCATGAGTTTGACTTGGCACAATATAAAGGAGAGCAACAGGAATTCCCCTGGGACAAAACAAACCACTATACAGCTGACTCATTCCATTCTTAATCTATCAAATTGCTAACAAGGTAATCAGCTACCTTCTGACATGATATTTTTGCCTGTCAACCAATCCATTGGAGATATATTTTAAGATCTCTTTTTTACACACCAGCTGTAGCCAAGCTTCACCTATAATTACTTTACTTGGAACTACTTACACTACACTGACCTCTACTATGCAACTTACAGAAAAATATTTGTGTCTTGTGTATCAATATGTTTTTTAATCGTTGTATTAAAAATGTGGCTCATAATGCGTTAGTTAGATGGATATTTTGCAAGGAGGCGTTTACCATCTTCTTGGCAGTATCCAACAAAACACCACATATAGTAAGTTGGCTACAGACGATCTAGTTGATCACAAGAAATAATATTACCTGGCAAAGAGCAATTTCCATATAACCTGATAACAGACTTACACTCTGTTGCAGTCTGGCGCTTTATACAGTTATATGTGCCAGCAAGTATTAAGTGATAGGAAAGTCATCGACTCACCAAGGACAATGTTGAATGACGCCCGCAGGATAACCAGGTTTTCCAAACAATTCCGAAGTGAAAGTCGCAGTTTTCGGTAGCTGATCAGGTAATAGACTTGACTATATACAGGATATATTTCGAAAGTTACCAACCACTTGGTGTTGACAGAATGCGATATTCAACCAAATATCTAGTGACAACCATATTTAAAAATCTGCAGTATTGTAATCAGTTGTGTTATACGCAAAATTACCCAGTCGCACTTATTATTTAACACAAAAGTATGTTGTAACCTGTTGTTTTCTCTTCAACGAGATGCAAGGCTGGAAAGCCCCAAGTGATTAATTTTAGAACACTTCGTAAATGTTATCGGCCTGAATACATTATCATAAATTATGCAAATAAATCATGTTTCCAAGTTGTACTGTCAACAAGTGTAACTGAACTTATGAACCACGAATCACGTTTATTTTTCATTGTTAAGCGATGTCTGTTTAGGAATCGGTTATATGGATACATTTTATTGCATTTGTAAAGTGATGGCTTGTCTACACGGGATGCGCGGAACAGACCAAATACGGCCACTGGGCTACAAATAGGCAAGGCAACTCGCCCCTGGTGTTTTGATCGTCTACAGCTCGGACGTGAGAGATCGAAAGTAGTAAATAGCGCGGAGCTGTCAGAGTAAAAAGTGCTAAAACAGTTAGCCTCGCTCGAACAACAGGGGGTAAAACAGGGAGTACTTATGGCGTCGCTATACAAGATAAGGACTTTTGACGCCTTGCATTTTGTCGTTAAAAATGTTTCTAAATGACGAATCATATCATTATCAAACTACGCTACAACTATGTACTGATCATGGGATGGAATTTGACATTAGTTATAATTCAAAAAGAGTAATTCAATGATAATCAGATGTGCATATATAGTTAATGATAAAGTGTCTTTATTTCGAGCATACTGTACCCCAATATATACAGCTCATCTATGGTGTAGGTATATAAAAATTGAGTAAGCGGAGGCTCACAGTAGCATATAATGATGCCATGAGAATTCTAATTGGCCTACCAAGATTTGCTAGCGCTAGTCATATGTTTGCTAGTGTGTGCGTACCTGCGCGTGAGGGTGAAATACGGAATCTCATGTATAAGTTTGTGTGTAGGCTAGATTCTAGTGAAAACAGTATTGCTCAAGGTATAATAAACTCTACCAAAAGCAGGACTGGATACATACCAGACATGTGGAAACACTGGTATAGGAGTATATTCACTGTATATGGCCAACTTAGGTGATCTTAAACTGTCATCTGTTAATATTCTGTATTTCTTTCTGCCTGTATATACTGTGTTTTATTATTGTGTTTTATTATATTATGGACCTCCGCTGGCTAAGTGGCTGAGTCTGTAATAAAGCATTTGAATGATTGATTGATTGCATATGTTTATAGCCCCGGTGATTCTCTAAAACTCATTCTCATGTAACTTTGATCTTTATCCTATTAATGGTCGCCGAGATATTGCCTCCCAGACATAACTATAATGCTACAGCGAAAAGGTGTTGAGGATCCAGTCTTGGCCGTTATCAATGATGACGTCACACTTAGTAGCCATATAAGGCTTTAAGGCATGTATTCCTAGCTGAATTTTCCCAGGCGTTGACAGTGTTAGCCCCGGTCGGACGGTAATATACACATGTAACACGTCCTGCAGGGCTATGATACTATGACCGTTTGTCTGCTCGTTTGCTTAAAATTGTAATTCCCTATTCCAAGAAAGGTCTACAGAACTGAAACAAAATGGGACAATTCGACCATTTATTCGTCATATCATATTGTGTGGTTGTACTCTGCTTGTCACGCTCGACCAAAATAGGAAACAAAACCTGCTTGTGCTGTCAGGTGTCATGTATTTCTTCTCTTATAAAAGAATAACAACATCACGCTGTGCTCATCGCCGACGCCAGGTGCTGGCGAAACATATCCTTGTAAACACTCAGGGGCGTCAAAACGAGACCAACAACCTTCGCTTGCTCGTCCCAGCGTCTTCCGCGTATTATCATTTCCATCTGAGGGATTTTCTCGAAAGCGGTCGCTTCCTCTATCGTCATAATACCTCCTTGTAATTCCAACGTCTGCTTGCTGGTCTGTGATAGTTCTACAGCAAATAGCGACAACAGCTAACGAAATGTTACGATGTAGATAAATATGCGTTCGAAATCGAAAGTATATAATATTGAATTTGTTTTACACATTAACTCATTGAAACGTGGTTTGTTGAAACTTACTGTTGCAAGCTGAATATTAGCCAACAACAAACCCTGAAGAATCCGTAAATACAGAATTCATGGTGAAAATGGAAGTTTTCCCTTTATGATCATATTAGGTCATAACATTGTATGAGGAAATAATCATTTACTGTCATAATAAGTTGGTTCCGTGCGGCAAAGGTAGCGTTTAGCGTCCACGTGCCAGCGAGCAATGAGAGACAGGTCGGGAGGAACCCCAATCCCCTCCAGAAACTCCGCCCCCTGAGTCTCGTGGTTTTGACTACCAATGTTCACACCGCTGTACTCCATAGCTTCACATTTCCCCAAAAGATGGCCGACGTCATGGAGAAATGCAGCAAGAACAACCTTTTTGGAAATATAGCACAGTTTGTCATCATTGTTTGACGATTTTTGTTCAGTGGTTGGATAATTATAGTAAAAATATTAGGTACAATCGCCGCTAATTGCCAGTCAACGCGAATACAGTTATATGGGACAATCAGCATATTGCATATTGTAGTAAAACAGTAACTGTCTTAGCCCCTGTAACGTTTCCTTGATCTGCAATATAGACACTCATGGTTGAGGTTTAACGAGACAAATGGTGCACACCTCATGGGATCGGCCTTCCTTCTCAGCTAGCATAGCGCACTGTGTAGCGTGCTCAAGTTGTGTCACTTCCTCTCCCAGATACGCTTCGTCTCCCTTAGCCTCATATAACCCAAATACAGCTTGGGTAATATCCCGTATTTTTTGTGCTGTAGTCTCCATTTTTATACAAAAAAATGGCGGCAGCCAAGTGAGTATCGACAACGTTATATGTTTATCCCATATACTGTTGATATCATTGGTGATCAGTTATCAGACTGGGATGTGTAGATCAAATTGATAACAAATGGCGATCAAAGTTCGCTCAACACATGTCTGAATCCTCATTTGAAATTTTGTCGCGGTTAAATTGGCAAATGATCAAACGCGTTTTCTCGTCATCATAGGAGCGTCTTCTTCATAACGAAAATAAATGCCTAGCAGGTGTTTCTGTGTGAGCATAAGTAAATCCCGGGAAGAAAATGTAATTGGGTGTTTGTAAGACAGTTATCTTTGATCATTTGCGCATGAACAGAGCAAATGTCTCCAACCGCTTATATTCTTGATGAGTTATCGAGTCCACTCTTGAAAAAAAACACAACCCAAAACAACAAAAAATTACCACGATCGCGTTCTGAGTTAATGATACCGTGCGTCACATCCAAGATATTCGTGATATATGACCTGATCGTATCGGTACAGTTATAGGTGCGATCTGCATGGCGTTACCCTGCGGATTGTTACAGGTGTGTACAGGTGTACAAAGCGCTTTCGTAGCTTGCCTTTTGACAGTAGTATAAGAAATGGGGGTTCTGGCGCACCCCCACATCCATACTGCACGTCAAATTAAGGCTTATACAGGATTTAGATTTTTAACTCCCAACTCATTTAGAGTGAGCTTCACTCAAAAGAAAGTGTTACGTTATGAGTCGGCGCAAATTTGGTCAGGACTGCCATCACATATGTCCACCTCTGAAAGGCGAGGTACGACTCCGCCACGTTTTCCCGCAAATTAACGTGACCATAGGCCAGCGTGTCAACTCCTTTCACCACTATCCACCGCTTTGAGTCAAATTCACTCCTTCTCCAGATCATACACGCTAACAAGCTCCTCTAGGCGTTTCATACGCTCCATATGGGCCTCATTTGCAGCCTCTCTCAGCTCGTTCTCCAGATCACACTCACTGACATGTTCCTCACTCAGCTCCTTCTCCAGATCACACTCACTGACATGTTCCTCTCTCAGCTCGTTCTCCAGATCACACTCACCGACATGTTCCTCTCTCAGCTCGTTCTCCAGATCACACTCACTGACATTTTCCTCTCTCAGCTCGTTCTCCAGATCACACTCACCGACATGTTCCTCTCTCAGCTCCTTCTCCAGATCACACTCACCGACATGTTCCTCTCTCAGCTCCTTCTCCAGATCACACTCACTGACATGTTCCTCTCTCAGCTCCTTCTCCAGATCACACTCACTGACATGTTCCTCTCTCAGCTCCTTCTCCAGATCACACTCACTGACATGTTCCTCTCTCAGCTCCTTCTCCAGATCACACTCACCGACATGTTCCTCTCTCAGCTCCTTCTCCAGATCACACTCACTGACATGTTCCTCTCTCAGCTCCTTCTCCAGATCACACTCACTGACATGTTCCTCTCTCAGCTCCTTCTCCAGATCACACTCACTGACATGTTCCTCTCTCAGCTCGTTTCCAGATCTCAGACATGTTCCTCTCTCAGCTCCTTCTCACACTCACTGACATGTTCCTCTCTCAGCTCCTTCTCCAGATCACACTCACTGACATGTTCCTCTCTCAGCTCCTTCTCCAGATCACACTCACTGACATGTTCCTCTCTCAGCTCCTTCTCCAGATCACACTCACTGACATGTTCCTCTCTCAGCTCGTTCTCCAGATCACACTCACTGACATGTTTCCTCTCTCAGCTCCTTCTCCTCACACTCACCAGTTCCTCTCTCAGCTCGTTCTCCAGATCACACTCACTGACATGTTCCTCTCTCAGCTCGTTCTCCAGATCACACTCACCGACATGTTCCTCTCTCAGCTCTTTCTCCAGATCACACTCACCGACATGTTCCTCTCTCAGCTCGTTCTCCAGATCACACTCACTGACATGTTCCTCTAGGCATTTCACGCGCTCCACAAGGACATCGTTCCTATTCACGATATCAGTCAGCTCGTCCTCCATATCTATTTGATCTTCCATCTGATAATCTACATCTTCCTTTAACTCTTTTACACAACCTTCATGCTCAGCAATACGCTTTTGCACGATGTCTTGGCTGTTCAGTGTTTACCTAACAAACCTCTTTTTATTCAATATGCCGAAAGGCTTGATATATACAGCGTGTAAAAAATGAATGCAGGCAAAGTCGACTTGCATAGTGAGCCGAACAGGATGTCTACGGTTTTTACACTTTCTAAAACACTCTATGGGATGTACTCTGGGGGCTCATCTTCGGCACAGATTACCGTACAGATAATTTTTGCATGAAAGCCGCACAGACATCGTCTTGTCATCAACGGCAACGTGGGCCTTTTGTGCTCCATCTTGGATTACTTTTTTATCTGCAGGAACTTGCGCATAGTGTCAAGAATTAGCATGAACTCTTCATTAGAGATCTCTCCATCAGAAATCGCGGCAGATATATGTCTTGTAATCGT
This sequence comes from Urechis unicinctus, assembly GCA_034190875.2. Classification (NCBI taxonomy): domain Eukaryota; kingdom Metazoa; phylum Annelida; class Polychaeta; order Xenopneusta; family Urechidae; genus Urechis; species Urechis unicinctus. The sequence goes on along the minus strand of CM067354.1, from coordinate 72,121,660 downwards.
GTTCTGCTGCAGTCGGCCAGGACTCTTACGTCATTGTGCTCCTTAGCTTTGATCATTAGCTTGCAGCTGATAATCTTTACAGCCACTGAGAGGCCGCAGCAGGCCGCGGCTGCTATATTGTGTACAATGGGCGCCATGACAACTGTGAATAATAAGACTCCACCAGTAGTTCCCATTCCCAAGCTGGCCGTTACAAGGACGCCTAGATAACTGAGCTGGTTCCACCTCATGAGGTCACTCAGTCATTCGCTCGGCCTCATGAGGTAACTCAGTCACTGGCTCGGCCTCATGAGGTCACTCAGTCACTGGCTCGGCCTCATGAGGTAACTCAGTCTCTGGCTAGGCCTCAGGAGGTAACTCAGTCACTGGCTCGGCCTCATGAGGTAACTCAGTCACTGGCTCGGCCTCATGAGGTAACTCAGTCACTGGCTCGGCCTCATGAGGTAATTCAGTCACTGGCTCGGCCTCATGAGGTAACTCAGTCACTGGCTCGGCCTCATGAGGTAACTCAGTCACTGGCTCGGCCTCATGAGGTAACTCAGTCACTGGCTCGGCCTCATGAGGTAATTCAGTCATAGCCTCAGCCTCATGAGGTAACTCAGTCACTGGCTCGGCCTCATGAGGTAACTCAGTCACTGGCTCGGCCTCATGAGGTAACTCAGTCACTGGCTCGGGTTTATGAGGCAGTTCAGGATAAAGCGATGCCGTCGGTTGTGTCATACTGAGACTAGAAGTGTACAAGTCAAGTTCAATCAGGTGTTACACTACTGAACAGGTCTCCTCTGTTTTGAGTGGTTGTATAAAAGTTAATAACATTGCTTTGTGCCAGCTGTAAAGTAGTCAAGGTCCCCTAGCCTGATGGCTGCGGGCGCTGTTTACATGTTACTGATATTCAATAGTCTCGCCTTCAGGTCTAGGCGAGCTTAATGTCTTGAACTGGACAGGCATCCCAGATTTGGGATGCTCCAATCACAAGTCGTGTCTCTCGGTCACTCTCGGGTACTTTTGAGTCGTTGTCTCTCATTGGTTCCGAAGAACTTGTCCAACCGGACGAGTGATTTTTATGAGCCGGGCACACATTCTACAACACTCCGATTTATTGTTTCATGCTGAGTGGCACCGTTAATCACACAGTCGGCGAGAGAAGCAGACACATAACTTGTTCTTTATAACTGACTATTACGTAAACATACTATCGTGCAGCTAAGCGATTAAAGCGCTTGTTGTGGTGCCAATTTGATCTTTTGAGACGCCCCATCATTCCAGAAGACATTCAATGTGTTCTCATTGGACGCAGACCACTACAATGTCCATGACGTCACATAGAACCGAGGGTGCGTATCACAAGCCAGTTTCATGTGCCAGACGCGTGCAACTTAGGTCAATCCGGGTCACAACCTTTGCGTTGATTGGTCACGAAGATTAACGAACGTGTCTAATGAATATTCGGACGCGCCAGTTTTATACTATGACCTGTCGTAGACTCTGGGGCGAGAAGCGTAGCGGAACCCCTGGAGTCTGGGACGCAGACTAGCTGTAAAGGTTGGTCAAAAGATATCGCAACAACCCGCTGGTCAGCAGGCTTACTTATCCCTACCGCTTGGTTTGACCCATTTATGACAGGAACAACAGCTATAGCATCAGTATCAGCGCCCACACCAGAAGACGATCCCACACAAATGATCTTACCACTTGATTACATTGTATATCCACAGCTCCTGTTACGTGAGGTTTGAACCCTGGATCGAACACCAAACGACCTTGAACCCTGGCTCGATCACCAAACGACCACTCATATCCCCTACGAAAGGGGCTACTTGCTTCTGCCCAAATGGTAGTGAGAGGATTCCTTCGTGACTCCACATATTGTCTCATTTCTCTGTGCTGCAATCTATGTTTGTCATCAACAATTTTTTTATTAACAGCAACTTTGGTGATATTCGGTCTCCCAGCCAATGGATTTTGTTATCTCTCCGTTCCAGGTCTCCAGTGTATTGAGGTACTATACATGTGCCGCACATCAGGGTATGTTTATTCGGCCTCTCGACTTGTACGACGGGTTTTGTCAAGCTTTGTTTTTCGGCAGCAATCTTTTTTTTGGGGGGCTTCGTGTTGTAATACGGTTTTCTTTTCCCATCTGTACAGTGGGTTTAATATATATTTTGTGTCGGTATGTCGAGATTTCCTCCGGGATTTCCCACCGACCGTAGACAATGCAAGTGCAATGAATGGTCCCTGTGTGACGCGCCAAGAATAACACGTTTATCTGGCTTCTTGCCTTTTTGTCCTGTCACAAGCGCCAATTTCTGATGATTAATTATCCAAGCCGCACACCCCATTTTCGCAACGGGTTATACATTTGAATCATACCTCGTACGACGGGGTGTGCATAATACCTTGTACGACGGGGTATTGCTATGATATCAATCTAGCTCATTTGACTTTTAAACCCTTCACCCCTTTTAATTATCAGTACGACATGTCTACACTCGCCCGGGTCACCCTTCGCCCATATGTTTGGGGTGTGACCCTGATAAGTAGTCTTGGCTGGTACCATTCCCATTGGCCAATGACCTTACGAATCCACGCCCATGTGGACCGATGGGTCAAATCGAATGGGTTGGCTTTACCTGAACCAATGAGGTGTCAGCTGATCGAGTGGTTTGGGGCGGAATCCAACGCCCGGAACCCCAATATAACGGCTACACACGCTGGTTTCAGGGAGAGCTACCTAGCAAAGAGACGAGAATAAATAATTCTTTACAAATTCTGATCGAGATCCCAGCAAAGCTGTAACGCAACGAAAACTATAACGAAGGAGCGCGCATAAACAAGAAAAATATAATATACGAAATGGTTATCCCATAATATGATGACTTCTTCTGTCATCAGAACACAACTTCTCGGCACAAGCGCCCTACAGGCTCCTTCGTTAGAGAAGAATGCTGACAATTACTGCCCACGTCGAGAAGACTCGAGGCCGCAACCATCGACCGCAATCATGACTCATGGCAGCGGCAGCCTACATCGGCCTCTTCCACTCGACATGCCGCAAGCAAAGGCATACTAGCAACCTGGCGCTACCAGGACCAGACTTCCAAGATGACGACCACAGACCCCCTTCAGCTTCTTCCACTACTAAGTACGTCACTCATATTTTACATTATGATGAATTGACCCTAACACATCTACTGCTCATTCGGACCTTCCCCTGCGCTAAAGTACCTCCCCTACATAAAACACCCCTCCCGCTATCGCCTCAATTTTAACATCCCGCATCCCACAAGCCTTATGCAAGGACGGAAAAAAAATTTGTTAAATTATTCGAGGTCAAATATCCTCCACATTCAAATTAAGTATTTGATATTATGTTTGTTGGCGGACCATATGGCTGGGTCTTCGAGGACGCAAGGCTGTGACGCGGTAGATGAGCATTACCGATTTTGGTTTTTTTTAACAACAAACACATCTGTCTCATACGTCCAAAGCTGCAACCTTATTAATTTTACTTTAATGCGGGCTTAATCATTGTGCACGCCACCGATAAGCAAAATCCCACATTTAAGCAAGTCTTTATAAAGAGGCAGTCTCCAAAGTGACTTACACCTTTGACGCTTAATCTCACGCATTTTGCCTCTAAGTTTGCAGATTATAAGACAAAATCTTGCTATAAGTGAAGTCAACTACCCTATTATCGCACAGTCTGTAATATAATGTGGACACGCGTAAAATTAGTGACCCTTTGTGATACACATTACCCATAACGCAATCTTATATTATTCAAGTATATGCGGGGTATAATTTCATGAAAGAATCTGCTGCTTAGGGAAGACGTGCGTATTTATCAAAACAATAAACAATAAATTGAGAAGTATCGAATAACATTTAATTCTCAATACAAATATATATGAGATATTTATACTGATCTTCTCCCGCAGGTACAACACATGCAATTAAAGTGTCGTACCGTTGTGTTTCCGGACTTACATGTTAGATAGTGGCCATGTGCAACATATATATTCTTTTAGCCATAATTATTCTTAACGGGCTATCAACATCATAGCTTTCTGAAATACTGGCCTGGGCAATAACCGTCACTCATTACCACGCACTTCAATCACCTTATGCAAAGTGATACACAATCATTCAAACACACCTCACACTATTCCTTGCATATACACCAATATTCATTTTGATGTTATAATATTACACATAAGTTACATACTTACTCACACTGACACGCACACATTGAACACTCATGTTTTTAATATATCCTACATTACCCATCTTCAAGACACACTGATCGCTGCCGTAAATTCATATATTTACGCCATACAAGAGGGAGATAGCGCCTTCACCCGACGCACCAAATCCCATGCGAGTCAAAGCTGGTGTCTTCCTGACCAGAGAGACACCCAGCGGCTCAACCAAGCGTCGGATAACAGACATCTCCCCTCAACCCCAAGCGACATCAGGCGAACCCAACGCGGCAGCCCTTCACAGATCTCATCTGATTTAATAATTAAATCAGTTACAAGAAGTGATTTCACCATTTTAAGTATAGCCCCATCGCTTTTTCCCATGTGGTGTCAGTGCGAAGTAATACTGTGACACACACCTACTGGGGACAATGTCAAGTGCCCCCCCCCCCACCCGGGCATTCAGCAACATTTATAGGTCATTTGCTGAAAACTACTACACAGGAATATCATAAATCAAGCTCAATTATCGATGAAAGCAAATAATGGAAATTCAGGCTCAGTTACCCTTCATTCAACTCTATAGGAGTCACAAAGATTTTCAAAGCATAACGCTCGAAATTAAGTCTTCGCCAATATGTAGGGATCCCCGTTAATTGATATTATCTTGGATCCATTTATTAATATACCACTCTAGCATCAGCATTTACAGCAGACATACTAATGCGTAATATCATACCGCTCCATAACATGGTATATACACAATTACCGACAAATGAGCGGTGTCACCCAATCGACCACGTATTATGATTACCAAGTAGACAATCCTGTTTATCATGCGATTCGTAATTATTGGTTTGCATATGGATGATTCTCTCAGGTCATCAACATACTGTTTGTTGGCTGCGTCCTTTGGTGATGTCGGGTCACGCAGCTGACGTATGTTGTTACCTTGCATGTTTAGCGCTACAATCATAGTACTACCAGATTTATCCAATACAAAGTCCTTCTAAACATATTCAGAGAGGTCTGGATCCGTCATTTTCTGTTGAGGTCCATAGTTAGTCGTTTTTATTGACATCTTGTGAATTCAAGGACAACACTAACAGGAAAATCGTGGTTATCCTATAGCCTTCCTTTATCATCGCGTAATTGAACGTTTAACTCATGCATGCACAGTAATAATATGCTTAGAGACAGGATTAGCGATGTTCGTGGTTAGGATATGACAGAAAGAGCCACCCTCTAAGCCCGCAACTTCAAGAAGCGTAGTAGGTGCACTGATCGAGGAGTGCATAAAGTGTGTTGAAGATGCTAAAGTTGATGGGCTGGTCACCTGTGTCAGTACCTTAAGGAATTAATCGCCTACCATGACCGTCATCAAGACCAAACATTTTTAACACTCCGTTTGTTATGCGCGCAGCCCCATTATCAGGAATTGTGAGGGCAATAACCCCATCTGCAGCATCAACCTCTAAACTAAGACCTATAGCTACAATCAATGTAGAAGTTTACTATGGATACACAAGCCTTTACATTTGATAGGAATGGCACATACAAACCGGGCCCGCTGTTCCCGCCCCATAAAGCAGCTGAGCAGCTGACGCATCTCCTCATCCAGGTCCAAGCGGAGGACAGTACAGGGGCGTTCAAGGTGGAGTTCTCCAACCTATCTGAACACTGTGATGTGCCAAACATAAGTGACGATAAACTTATACTGAAGAACCAACCACATGCAAATGGTAAATTCTGTTGTATGGTGCACAACCTCAGGCTGTGGTGTTTCCATGTTGGACCACGTTAACTCTGTGTTCAGTCAATATAGGCTCTTTACAGATTTCACGTGTACTACACTATTCAGAGACTTCTGAACTAAATAAGAGTAGCACTACCGGATGGAATGTTTACGAAACCAACGAATGGGTTCGTTTTCCAGGGTGACTCGCTACATGTTGATTACACAAAGCAAGATACTGCTGGTGCAAGTATTGCCTGGAGTACTTACATACTGGAAAAATCTGAGGGGTTCACAGCTCCAGGTATCTCACGAATTAACGACAGTATTCGAACCTATGTCTGGGCTATTCTTGGTGCTTAGCCACAGACCTGCTTAGGGATACTAATTGCAGGTACATCCTTTGACGCCCAAAAGCAGTTTCAGGCTAATATTGAGGATGCTTTCAACTCAACAGTTGACATTCCCTCAGCCATCAGCAGGTATCAAAACCTGCTTCAGAACGCTTCATCAAAGGTTGATTATGTGTTTGGAACGGGTCTTTACATGGCTTCGTCAGACATGAGACTCGCCGTTGGAAATGTTACTGAGTACGACAACCTGATAACCATCGCAAATAAGCTGCATCAGGTCGGCATCATCACTGATGTCAACATGGCTGCTGCACCTTCTAATGCAGGAAGCTTTGAATACAGGCCCCGCAAGATGATAAGGGCACCAACAGCCTGGCCGACGGCAGCACTGGTTGCACCCACTGACCCACACAAGGAATCACTATTGACTTAGTTGTGCTTTGGCTTGCTACGTAGTAGGTCACAGCGCACCAGGAAGATCACTCCCCCAAGCGCCACAACTGTGGGCCAAACATGTTCTGCCATCCAACCAGCCACCTTTGCAGCTGACTTGAGTCGCCATGATACTATGGGGCCGATGATATCTGGAAGGGCAGCTGCTGCCTTTCCAGCTAGGCCCTTCAGGGCGTTTGCCAAGGAGTTCACCTTTTATGTGACACTTGTCAGCTGATGTCCATACCAATGGCAGTGAGGATGGAGGCAAATGTAATTGAATATTATGGATGTCAGGTTAACGCAGTCTGTTCAGTTTGGATTTCCAGATGGCTCTGGCTCAGCCATTGTTTATGGCCTGACCTGGAAAACCAGACTGGACCAGAGCTTTCGCCGCTAGCTTGTGGGCTGAACCGACAGAGTGGTGTGGGCTGAACCTGAGCTCTAACTTGTTGACCCTGATGTGCGGCTCCATGACTGCTTGAGTGCTTTCTACCAGCGGTTTCAGCGGAGTCAATGCTGCATATTATTGACGATTGCTCGGTCCAAAAGCAATGACCAAGAAAAAAGACAAAATCTGTGCTGAAGGACCTACGTGAGCAGATTCGCTTGGTTGTGCTCTTTCACATCAAGGACCGTGACTCGTTTGAAGAGGCATGACGCGCAGTTTTGGACAGGCAGCAGTACAGCTGTTATCATGTGCTGCTGGTATGTTTCTCCTGATCCCACCAGAAAACCGACCAAAGCTAGTTGCAGATCTCTAGGCAGACCCGTTTGTTGGGCATATCACCGCCATTGCATGTACTTAGCTCCAATAACCATGGCCTTAACAACAGCCAGGCACTGTCAATTTGGACAAACAAGTTTGTGAGCCAACATGACATTAGAGACAACAAGCCCAGCAGAGACAACGAATCCACAGATGTCGGTGGAGGCAACGTCAGTGAAGAGGGTGACTAGTGAACCCACTAAAAACCCAAAAAAGGTTGCTGCAGGGCAGAAGGGCGCCCCACTACCTGGCCATGGCTGTTGCTGACATCAAGGGATTATACCAGGTGATATACTGAAGTAAAACTTGCCTGCAAGTTTTTACGCCATGGCCTCGATTACACTGCTTGTTTGAGGTGCCCTTGACAACGCCTGTGCACCTTCTTATTCTCCAAGTTACAAAGCAGCCAAATGGATGCGGAACATAAACGCCATGATATGGCAATTGAGCAGCTTCAATCTGCACAGGCAGAATGGGCCAAGAAACAAACTGAGCGTCTAGACTTCATCAATGGGGAGCTCCCCCGGACTTACAAGTATGCCCTCACAGTTGTGGACATGGCCCCACGCTACAAAGCGGCAGAGTCGTTGGCTACAAGAGAGATTTTAGCAGATCAGTCACCGTAGTATACTGACGTATTGTATATGTTTCTCCGGATCTTTGGCGCCAAAATTTCGCTTCAATTTTTCTTCGTTCTCTTTTCAAGTTTATAACCTCAGAGGAGTTTGTTATTCCTGACGGCACCCATTTTTTTGTTTTCCTTACTGCAGTTGTTACATAAAAATCCTTATTATAGGATTATATCTTACTAAATTTTGGGTAGGACCCCTCCCAGCTGTACATCGGATCAGTGTTGGGATTACCTACATCAAACTGTCTTTTCTCTTTTGTTCTGTTTTTTCCCCTCAATTCATTTACGATTTAAGCACCATTTCCCTATTTTAGTTAAACGGCACCATATTATCATTTTGTGTGTCCATTTCATACTTCCCAATCCCCACTATCATGAACAGCCCTCTATCCATCAACAACCTAGAGCCTCGCTCTGACAACCCCCTGACTATAACTTCCCCTCACAAACTCTATTATTCTTGTTTGTCCTCTCCCAACATTTCAATGGACGAGTCTTCAGAGGAACAACATCCCCTTCGAAGAAAACGACCCCATGAATGTCTCTCACTAACTCACAAACAACAACAAATGAGCCCCTCACAGACTGTTAAAGTCAATATATTTAGCAACAAACTTAACATAGGCAAAAGTAAACCCCATCATTGTTCAAAAGAGATCATCAACATCATAGGTCCAGATTTCATCACCACCAAAACAGGTTCCTCCATTACGCTTATAGTTTCAAAATCACAAGCCAACCCTTTTGCAAAACACCCAATCTCTTGGAAAAATCCCCGTCACTACTAAAATTCTTCAATCAAAAATACGTGAAACTAAAGGCATCATTCATGGTGTTACTACTGATAATCCAGATTCTGACCAACTTTTGGCTCTCAAACCTTTTGATGTTATCAATATCCGAAGACTAGGAGAAATCACCCCTACAGAATCAGTTGAAGTAACCATTTCTACTCCTGACCTCCCCACCAAATAGGCTACTCCTTTCACAACGTTAAACTTTACATTTCCAACCCCACCAAATGTTTTAAATTCAACGAATATGGCCATACTTCCCCTTTCTGCCAAAATAACACATCTAACAAAAAAACCCATCATCTTCCCACTTTTCACTTTAACAATAAACCTATCCGTTACCACGAATCTACAAAACATCTTGGAATCATCCTCGACAAAGGTCTAACTTGGAGAGACCACATCACATACACTGTCTCGGAGTGCCAAAAAATCACCAACCTTATTAGATACATCAGTGGCACTTCCTGGGGACAAACAAATCAACATCATGCAAAATCCATTCACCACACTCATTACAATACATCCTTTATGGAACCCCAGCTATAATCACTGCATGTAAAACAACCATCCACAAATTAGACATTGCTCAACCAGCCACTCTCAAAGCCATCACTAAATCTCACCAATCTACACCTATAATTCCTCTCCACGCTTCCACTGGCTTTCCCCCAATCCCTTTAGAGCTTCTAAAGTCCACCGTTAAATATCAAATAAGATCCAAAATTCAGAATCTTCCTACCCAACATATTTTTGAAGAATCTTGGCATAACAAAATTAAACATAAACGTAAAATTACCAGCAGCTCAACCCTCCCTTTCACATGATCTCATCCCATCATATCACCTCTACCTGCATACCCCTTTCCACCCTTGTATCTAATAAACGCTTTATTAAACACCAAACTAACCGATAAAGTAATAAAAGATAACCCTACATACAATAAAAATTTAGCTCTTCAGCTCATCAGTCAACTCCCCTCAAACTCTACACATATCTACACAGATGGCTCCACAAATAACCTCATACGCCCTTACTATCCCATCTCAAAAATATAATAAATCCTTACGTATTCATTCCTCTTTTTTCCATCTTTGTAGCTGAAGCCTTAGCCATCATAAATTATCTGTATATACCTCTTCATACTAACCTTGCAAACCCTATAATCCTCACAGACTCCCTCTCAGTCTTAGAAACAAAACTCTAAATCCATTCATCCATGAAATCAAATACCTTTCCACTCTTCTTGTTCTTCACAATTATAATACCTTTATAGCCTGGATTCCTGCTCATTGCGGAATCCAGGGAAATGAAACTGCAGACTCAGAAGCCCAAAACATCTCATTCTAACCCCTTTATTCAACCCATACCCTTAGATCTAAACACACACTATTCTATCAGCTGTCACCAGTTCCTGTGCCACGCTGAAGCAAAGAAGCAGCGAAGCTGTCCCCAGTTCCTGTGCCAAGCTGAAGCAAAGCAAACACCAGTGCTGCCCGCAATTCCCGCCCCATACAGAAGCATCCCCAGTTCCCACACCATGCCTTAAGTTCAAGAAAACTAAGTAGGGTGTCAAAAACTATTTGCTTGGGTGGGTGATGAACGTTCTTGAGGATCACACCCTCTGCGTGGACGCTATGATGTTCTTAGAGTTATGACCGATGAGCTTAAGGAGCTGAATTGGATCAAGTGTCAGTTTGCCCTGCAGGTAAGACTAATGAAACACACCGGTGATGGCGGCACTGAACATATTGAGCCTGAACTTTGTAATAAGCAGGAGGTGGTTCTCTCCGCAGAAGATATTGGTGATATCCTGAGTGTGCTGGCAGCTAAGAAGGCGATCATAAACGTGAAGAATAAGGACGATTACTGCGTTCTATGGCACATTGAATTGGCTATGCACCCGGTCTCTAAACACCCTCAGTGGCTATCTAAGTACAACATTTAGGGACTGTTAGACCTTCTGGATGGTAAAGGCATAGAGTGTCCATTACATGTGTCGCAGGTTGAGAAGCTAGAGATGCATGTGCTTAACCTAGCCCTGAACGTTTTGGGCTTGGAAAGAGGCGCTACTATCATACACCACATCAGTAAACAGCCTGCTGATATTCCACGTATGAATCAAATGCTGATCCAGAAGGATGGCACATTCCACTACACAGAGATCAAAGATCTGAACCGTTTTTCTGTGAGTTTTTCTGTGAGCGATGCCTACATGGTTATACCACTGAAAAACTGCTCCAGGCGGGGACGGACTGACTGCTGTGCGAGTTGACATGCCGGAGGTAGGGAATAAGGTATTATCCTTCCAGAACAAGCACAAGCAGCTGGCATCACCGTATGCTATCTACGCCGACTTTGAGGCGCTCACGGTGAAGCTTCAAGGCCCTGCACCTACTAAGATCAACATGCAAAAGACAGAGGAACATGAACCGTGCGGTTACGGCTATGTAGTTGTCCAGTGCGATGGTCAGACCAAACCTCATGTGGCGTAAAGAGGAGGAAGCTGAGCTTCCAACACTCTGGAGAAATTCTTGTGAGCCCTACAAATGGAGTCATGTGTGCAGAAAGGAACTGGGTGGCGACTCAGTCCGCGACCACCAGCATATAACAGTAACTACAGGGGACCTGCCCATAACATCTGTAAATTGAAGCTGTGACTGAGTCTGGCCATGCCTGTGGTCTCCCACCTCTTGATGCAGGCCATCAGCAAGGTGGAAGGTCAAATCAACTACATATCCATATCGATTGGACAGTTATGCTTCATTGACAGTGCACAGTTCCTCCTCGCCTTGCTTGACAAGCTGGTCTCTGCAAACAACCGAGATGAGTATGAGCCCGACGAAACAAAGCACTGGCAGCTACTGCACAAGGGAGTGTATCCCTATGAATATTTGGACACCTGGAATAAGTTTGATCCTTCACTAGCTCCTATACAGGAGTTCTACAGCAAGCTGTCTGAGCAGGGCATATCTGCTGGCGACTATAAGCATGCACAGAAGGTCTGGGACATGTTCGGGCGACTATGGAGACCTGTACTTGCGCACAGACATGCTGTTCCTGGCAGATGTGTTTGAGATATTCCACAAGACCTGTCTGAAGCAGTACGGTCTGGACCCAGCCCATTTCTATACCAGTCCTGGACTGTCATGGGATGCGCTCCTGAAAAGCACAGGTGTTTCGCTTGAGTTGCTAACCGACTATGACAAGCACTTATTCTTTGAGAAGGGCTTGTGTGGTGGGACAAGCTTGGTATCGCACCGCCACATTAAAGCCAATAATCAATACATGGAGGTCTTCAACAAGTATAAGCCAGGGAGCTACATGCAGTACATTGACGCAAACAACCTGTACGGCTGGGCGATGAGTCAGCCCATACCCTCTGGGGCGATTGAGTGGGTGGACCAACCGGCCATTACAAGTCTATCCTGACGATGCCGAAACCGGATATGTACTCGAAGAATATCTGCAATATCATACAGAGATCTACGATGTGCACAACGAGCATACACTAGCACAAAAGCGATTGGCTGTGCAAACGGTAAGGTTGTCAGACTATCAGAAGAATCTCCTGGGTGCATTGGGGAGCACTGCGGAGGTCGAGAAGCTGGTACCCAACCTACAAAACAAAGAGAAGTATGTGATCCACTACAGGAACCTCAAGCTCTACCTATCGCTAGCAATGAAGCTGACTAAGATACACCGTGTGCTCTAATTCGACCAAAGCCCATGGATAGAGCCCTACATTAGAATGAACATTGACCAATGCAAGTTGGCCACCAGTCTTGCGCTCTCGGAAGAGGTAAAAATCGCCAGATGCATAGCCTCGAAAGGCGAATCCCTGTGCGTTCACTCACTTCTCATCCAATTTGACTGATCCCTTCGATTTATAAGCGTGTCTTGTTATTACTCCTAACGCACAGGGTTCGGCAATTTTATACGTATAGAGAGATATATGTAGCGTGCAACCAAAAAGGGTGTTTTATATCAATGGTAATATCTGGCCTGCTCAGTGAATGAGAACACGGCAACCAAACAACCAACTATAATAGTATTGCAAAAATGTATAGTTACAATGAGTCATCCCCAGCCCACAATATGGTGGTTGATAACCTGATCTGGCAGGTGCAAAGCTGGACGAGCATCAAAATGAGCTGGACAGAGCAGCGGAGAGCTGGACAGAGCAGCGGAGAGCTGGACAGAGCAGCGAGGAGAGTGAGCTGGACAGAGCAGCGAGGAGAGCAAGCTGGACAGAGCAGCGGAGAGCGAGCTGGGCAGAGCAGCGGAGAGCTGGACAGAGCAGCGAGGAGAGCAAGCTGGGCAGAGCAGCGGAGAGCAAGCTGGGCAGAGCAGCGGAGAGCGAGCTGGGCAGAGCAGTGGAGAGCGAGCTGGACAGAGCAGCGGAGAGTGAGCTGGGGGCAGAGCAGCGGAGAGCGAGCTGGACAGAGCAGCGGAGAGAGAGCAGAGCTGGGCAGAGCAGGGAGAGCGGAGAGCGAGCTGGCAGAGCAGCGGAGAGCGAGCTGGACAGAGCAGAGCAGCGGAGAGTGAGCTGGCAGAGCAGCTGGAGCTGGGGCAGAGCAGCGGAGAGTGAGCTGGGCAGAGCAGCGGAGAGTGAGCTGGGCAGAGCAGCGGAGAGAGAGTGAGCTGGGCAGAGCAGCGGAGAGCGAGCTGGGCAGAGCAGCGGAGAGCGAGCTGGGCAGAGCAGCGGAGAGAGCTGGGCAGCTGGGCAGAGCAGCGGAGAGCAAGCTGGGCAGAGCAGCGGAGAGCGAGCTGGGGGCAGAGCGAGCGGAGAGCGAGCTGGGCAGAGCAGCGGAGAGCGAGCAGAGAGAGCAGAGCAGCTGGGGAGAGCGAGCTGGACAGAGCAGCGGAGAGCGAGCTGGGCAGAGCAGCGGAGGAGAGCTGGGCAGAGCAGCGGGAGAGCAAGGGCAGAGCAGCGGAGAGCAAGCTGGGCAGAGCAGCGGAGAGCGAGCTGGGCAGAGCAGCAGAGAGAGCAGCGAGAGAGAGCAAGCGAGGGCAGAGCAGCGGAGAGCGAGCTGGAGCAGCTGGGCAGAGAGCAGCTGAGCTGGGCAGAGCAGCGGAGAGCAAGCTGGGCAGAGCAGGGCAGAGCAGCGAGCTGGGCAGAGCAGCAGAAGCTGGGCAGAGCAGCGGAGAGAGCAAGCAGAGGGCAGAGAGCAGCGGCAGAGCAGCGGAGCGAGCTGGGCAGAGCAGCGGAGAGTGAGCTGGGCAGAGCAGCGGAGAGCAAGCTGAGCTGGGCAGAGCAGCGGAGAGCGAGCTGGGCAGAGCAGCGGAGAGCAAGCTGAGCTGGGCAGAGCAGCGGAGAGCAAGCTGGGCAGAGCAGCGGAGAGCAAGCTGAGCTGGGCAGAGCAGCTGAGTGCTGGCAACAAGTCTTGTCAACCCTCGTGAAAACCTCCCTATTTGCACCCTTCCCAGGGGTTCACGTGACGCATTAAGTAAATAATTACATCATTTTTATTACATATTTCTAACAAGCTGTAACAATCACAACAAACCTTGGCAAATTTTTTTAGATCATCTAGATATTCTGAACATCTAGTAGACGTTCAGAAAATCACGTGGGAAAGGTAGAAAGTTTCAAACAACCGGAAGATGCTGTTCACTAAAAATAATATTGTCGATATTTTCCGTGATTCAACTCGGGAAAGTTACACGGGAAAGTTACTTTAAAACCCAATAGATCGTCAAAACCCTTCATAGCCCCAAAATATACTCAAACCCAAAAACATCTTATCAGGACTATAACCAGTTAAAATAATACTAAATAATACTAAAATAAGTCAGGTACCAGTAGTGCAGCCTTTAAAACAAAACATACATACATGGTGTATACAGAAAAGAGGCCATCTTGTTACTTTGTTTGTTTGCAGGTATCCTGTTATCATCAGCAGAAAGGTAGGGTCAACAAAAAAACTGCCTCTTTGTGATCTATATAAGGCGGTGACTAAATTCTTTGATGTGGTTTTACAGGTGTTTTGGAATGGCATGGTCGTCAAATTATAAAAATTATATCTTGATGACGTCAAATGATGTCCAGCTGTCGTTTTTATTCACATATACAAGAAGTCAATACTAGACATCAAGTATTACTCGCACCGCTGGGAGCTCTTCACAAACAATTCAATGTTTCTTCCCGTCTCAATTTGCCATCACCCACGCATGCGCGATGACCGACTATCCTCATGATACGGCTGTGTTAGGAATCAAGCTCAATGACTGGCGTATTTGATGGTTACCTCTGATATATGCTTTATTCCCCCGACGACTTGCCAGCAACGGGAACTGACAATTACATTTAGCTTAATCTGTTTGTCACATCAGTTGCAAGACATTCATCCTTGACCCACAATCAGCTGTATCTGTGACGTGATTGTAGCCAATTATTGCACATCCTGCCTATTTCCGCAGTGCCAGACGTTGCCAGGTAATGACGTCATCCACTTGCTTATCACAGCGAAGACCACATTAACTCCACTTGGCGTTTGTCGTGGCTGCTTTGGAACTTTGATATCACGTGCTTATCAGCGATGACGTCAAACGCAAAGAATATTAACATAAATTTCAGAATGGAAATGACAAATAAGTTCGTATGCTGGCTCTATAAACCATCCACATGGGGGAATGTTCAGACCTATCTCTGGAAGCGAAACAAAACATTGCCCCTGTCGATAAAACGACGCGAGGGGCAAACGGAAGTAGGATCGATCGTTCTTATCTAACTTCTTTAACGCTGCTCTCTTGGTTTACGCCGACAAGACGCTGACTTGAATACATTGAAGCATTTCGTGCGCCGTTTTGTTTCCATAAAACTTGCTGACTCAACACTTTAGTATGGGCGCGAAAAGTGATGAGTTCACCGGCTGACATTATGGCCTGTATTCGACCAGAAACGCTAACGTATTCATACAGTAACACATCACGCGAAGAGCATTGACTATTCCTTCCACGGACATTATATATGTTGTTGCATTAGCTTAAGTAATGTACAGCACTAAATCAGTAGCGGACTGGGTTTTAAAACCGCCCGCCATCCGCCACCTACTGGTTAGTTTTTCACCCGGCCCAGGTGTCCATTTTGTACCACATGATCCCTGACCACCGGGCGTCGTCTAAATGCCCGTTCGGCCTGTCCGCCCTGCACGTAATAAACACATAAAACACAAAAGAAAGACTAAAACACTCAAGAGAATCCCTTATTAAGGGTGCATGCAAAATACATATGCGTGGAATAACCTGACAAGAGTTATGGTGATTTGCTGCTCTTACCCTCCTCCTCATTACAACCAGACAACAATGATGTAGGGTCCTCTGCCCTCCTCCTCATTACAACCAGACAACAATGATGTAGGGTCCTCTGCCCTCCTCCTCATTACAACCAGACAACAATGATGTAGGGTCCTCTGCCCTCCTCCTCATTACAACCAAACAACAATGATGTAGGGTCCTCTGCCCTCCTCCTCATTACAACCAGACAACAATGATGTAGGGTCCTCTGCCCTCCTCCTCATTACAACCAGACAACAATGATGTAGGGTCCTCTGCTCCTCCTCATTACAACCCTCAATGATGTAGGGTCTCATTACAACCAGACAGGGTCCAATGATGTAGGGGGTCCTCTGCCCTCCTCCTCATTACAACCAGACATTACAACCAACAAACAATGATGTAGGGTCCTCTGCCCTCCTCCTCATTACAACCAGACAACAATGATGTGATGTAGGGTCCTCTCTGCCCAATGATGTCCTCCTCATTCCTCAACCAGACAACAATGATGTAGGGTCCTCTGCCCTCCTCCTCATTACAACCAGACAACAATGATGTAGGGTCCTCTGCCTCCTCCTCCTCATTACAACCAGACAACAATGATGTAGGGTCCTCTGTAGGCCCCTCCTCCTCATTACAACCAGACAATGATGTAACAATGATGTAGGGTCCCCTCTGCCCCTCCTCATTACAACCAAACATTACAACCTCCTCCTCATTACAACCAGACAACAATGATGTAGGCCCCTCTGCCCTCCTCCTCTACAACCAGACAACAATGATGTAGCCCCCTCTGCCCTCCTCCTCATTACAGACAACAATGATGTAGGGTCCTCTGCCCTCCTCCTCCAACCAGTCATCCTCTTCATTACAACCAGACAACAATGATGTAGGGTCCTCTGCCCTCCTCCTCATTTACAATCCTCCTCATTACAACCAACAACAATGATGTAGCCCCCTCTGTCATCCTCCTCATTACAACCAAACAACAATGATGTAGCCCCTCTGCCCTCCTCCTCATTACAACCAGACAACAATGATGTAGGCCCCTCTGCCATCCTCCTCATTACAACCAAACAACAATGATGTAGGCCCCTCTGCCATCCTCCTCATTACAACCAAACAACAATGATGTAGACCCCTCTGCCATCCTCTTCATTACAACCAAACAACAATGATGTAGACCCCTCTGCCATCCTCATTACAACCAAACAACAATGATGTATGTCCTCCTCATTACAACCAAACACAATGATGTAGGCCCCTCTGTCATCCTCTTCATTACAACCAAACCAATGATGTGCCCCTCCATCCCTCATTACAACCAAACACAATGATGTAGGCCCCTCTGCCATCCTCCTCATTACAACCAAACAACAATGATGTAATCCTCTCATTACAACCAAACAACAATGATGTAGGCCCCTCTGTCATCCTCCTCATTACAACCAAACAACAATGATGTAGGCCCCTCTGCCATCCTCCTCATTACAACCAAACAACAATGATGTAGGCCCCCTCTGCCATCCTCCTCATTACAACCAAACAACAATGATGTAGGCCCCTCTGTCATCCTCTTCATTACAACCAAACAACAATGATGTAGGCCCCTCTGCCCTCCTTTCCATTACAACCAGACAATATTGAAGTAGGCCCCTCTTCTGACGAGGAATCGCAGGCCACTGCTATGTTGTCATTTGCTACAATAGGCTGATTGCTTTTCAGCACATCGCAATATGAGCGTCTTATTCCCAAACCACTCCATGATAAACTTGGCATTGTGGTGGGTCTCAAGGTCACAGGGCGGGGTCATATTAAGAGGTGTCTGCAATATGGTATAAATTCACCAGAGCTGAGTGGTATTTGGTATATTACCATGACAGTCCGTGAAAGAGACGAACTTGATATGCGTCGTGCGCTACTGTGCAGGTTTCAGGTCTCGACAAAGCCTACGCGGCGCAGTTTGCCTCAGGATATAATACGTCTGATGTTCCACAAATATCAAATACACAATAATAACCGATTACCTACAGCGGACCTTATTTTACGAGAACTAGGAGGCAATCGAAGCTTGTTCATGAAGCTGCTATACAATGGCTCTTTCTGAAATCCACGTCGTCACGTCTGGCGAGCTGTATTTCACAAGCCGCACCGTGGAAATTATTTAATTGCCAAAACACCTGTATAAAATGCATTGTCCTCTCTGGCAACATCCATAAAACCATGGTAACTGATCAACCTGAGCAGCAGCCATTGGGCTGTTCCCCTAATTACCGCCTCGTACTATACATGAAGGCCAATCAATGACCGTGCTACTATTGAAGATGCTATTGGAACATGTTTGATGAAAACTCGTCAATATCAACGTAAGGTAGTGGTTTTCAGCTCTGACATATGTGAATTAGATTGTGAAGCTCCCCCCTTCATTAACGCTATGCGGTACACGACCAACACCAGTATTAAGACGTTGTATAGCACGGACAGAAACACGCTTACTGAGACTAACTCCGCCATTAATATTTCATTGCAGGGACGTAGCCAGACTTGAAGGAATGTTTCGCACAGACGGGGGAGAAATCTACATTTCCAGACAGTAAAGTCTAACCTCCCCCCTCCCACTAAGCTTTTGACTTTGATGCCATTTTTGGCCATATCTATTTTTGTCTATGTTACGCACGTGTGTAAGTGCGTACCGCTGGCTACGCCCCTGTATGGGTTATGTTAAGATGAAGCATACATAATTGAAACATCATCAACGGGGCGCATTTGCTAACCACAAAACGCGGATAAGGTTATAACGAACCACACATGCATTCTATATTACTTACGCTAATTTGACATGACTTTGAGTGTGATATATATGTCTAGTTATCTGTTGCTAGGAAGAACATTGAAGTACGAAATGTTGGTACACGCAGGGAACAGAAAATATGGTGTTTTGAGTGTTTAAGTACGGGACGTATATTCGATTTCTACGCCCGTTCATAGCTCGCCAATATGGGTTGAAGCCCACCAGGCTGTGACAGCCCTTGGCATTTAATCAAGCGCTGCGCCTGCTTAGCCGTATTTACTTGGTTTCTGTGTCCAACACAGGTCTGAATACCTCTAATGAGAAGCAAGGACGCATTGGTAATTCAATCATTGAATACACGTGACTAACCAAATGAGCTTTAAGTGACTAACAGGGCTTTCCAGTACATCGGGCTGCCTTCACTAAATATTAGAAGCCGCCAAACACTATTTCCTTGCACTAGCTTTCATAATGCCCTAGCTTTTGAATGGGCCTTATTTCAGCGTTTGTAACTACATAGCGGGGCTGTCGTGGTAGCTTGACAGCGTCCCTGGTATTCGGTTAGTTAGGACTAACTGTATGCCAAACTCGTTTCTAGCTGTTAGCCTTGAACCTCTGCATAACAACATTCTGTTGATAAAACCTACTGTTGTGATGCGCACAGAACCAGTACTGCCGACCAGTGTGGTGTTTGACAAATGTGTCTTTTGTTTTGTCAATATCAATGGCTTTCATGCCCATGGATCGTCCTATTGGCTGAGATGACTACCGTTCACAAGATGTTTTATTTGATTGACACTGATGCTTATGCTGCTAATAACAGAGGCTCAATTAACTGTGCATTAACCACACAACCGGAGTAACAGTTAATGAGCTATTTTAGTCCCCGGTGGGCCCCAGACAATTAAGTCAGCAACAAATATTTAACTGCCAAACGATACACCGAATTGATACGTCGATTTTAAGGAATATTGCGCAGGACGAGCGTGCAACAGAAGGTATTCCATTCTTAAAAATGCTTAATCTTATTTGAATATCTTTGCTCAGAATGGAAATGGCCATCCATCAATTCATGTCAATGTCTTGATGCATCAATCAATTCACGTCAATGTCTTGATGCATCAATCAATTCACGTCAATGTTTTGATGCATGAATCAGTTCATGTCAATGTCTTGATGCATCCATCAATTCACGTCAATGTCTTGATGCATCCATCAATTCACGTCAATGTCTTGATGCATCCATCAATTCACGTCAATGTCTTGATGCATCCATCAATTCACGTCAATGATTTGATGCATCAATCAACAATGTTATGCACAAGGACAAGGCATTCATTCTCCCACATGAAATGATATTTATCCATGAATATTATCATGCTTGAGCAGTTTATGTATATGTTCCATATGTACAATAATAAAACCAGATTACCAAAATATTGTAAATTTGATCACTTATAGTTAGTTTGAATGTTTTCTTTGTAACTGGCACCATTTCATGTTGGTTTCCAACAGCAAGCTGCATGTGAGTGTCGTGAAAGGTATAGCTCACTACCAACATAACCTTGGGTGTAGTTGGGGATGCAGTTCATGACGAAGTCAATCTGATACTCTCAGGGCAGACCTGGGTGGTTCTGTCGGCATCACCGTCATCTGAAGTGTTAGAAGTGGGTGGTTCTGTCGTCATCACCGCCACGTGAGGTGGTAGTAATGGGTGGTTCTGTCGTCATCACCGCCACGTGAGGTGGTAGTAGTGGATGGTTCTGTCGGCATCACCGTCATCTGAAGGGTTAGTAGTGGGTGGTTCTGTCGGCATCACCGTCATCTGAAGTGGTAGTAGTGGGTGGTTCTGTCGGCATTACCGTCATCTGAAGGGTTAGTAGTGGGTGGTTCTGTCGGCATTACCGTCATCTGAAGTGGTAGTAGTGGGTGGTTCTGTCGGCATCACCGTCATCTGAAGGGTTAGTAGTGGGTGGTTCTGTCGGCATCACCGTCATCTGAAGGGTTAGTAGTGGGTGGTTCTGTCGGCATTACCGTCATTTGAAGTGGTAGTAGTGGGTGGTTCTGTCGGCATTACCGTCATCTGAAGTGGTAGTAGTGGGTGGTTCTGTTGGCATCACCGTCATCTGAAGTGGTAGTAGTGGGTGGTTCTGTTGGCATCACCGTCATCTGAAGAGGTAGTAGTGGGTGCTTCTGTTGGCATCACCGTCATCTGAGGTGGTAGTAGTGGGTGGTTCTGTCGTTATTACCGTAATCTGTAGTGGTAGTAGTAGGTGGTTCTGTCGCCATCACCGTCCTCTGAGGGTGTAGTAGTGGGTGGTTCTGTCGGCATCACCGTCATCTGAGGTGGTAACAGTGGGTGGTTCTGTCGTCATCGTCGTCCTCTAAGGTGGTAGTAGTGGGTGGTTCTGTCGGCATCGCCGTCATCTGAGATGGTAACAGTGGGTGGTTCTGTCGTCATCCCCGCCACGTGAGGTGGTAGTAATGGGTGGTTCTGTCGTCATCCCCGCCACGTGAGGTGGTAGTAATGGCGCGGGGTTTACGTGGGATGCGTTATCCCTCACTGTTATACAAGCCAGTGTAAGAAGAGGGTCGTAGCATAGTGTCCATGGCATCAGCTGTTGAGATCAAGTGATGACATTTGCTGTAATCACTTGTGTGTCGTACCTAAACATGCGGTATCAGCTATAATCACTTGTTTGTCGTGCTTAATCACGTGGTATCTTCTATAATCACTTGTTTGTCGTGCTTAATCGCGCGGTATCTGCTATAATCACTTGTTTGTCGTACCTAATCACGCGGTATCTGCTATGATCACTTGTTTGTCGTAACTTATCACGCGGTATCTGCTATAATCACTTGTTTGTCGTACCTAATCACGCGGTATCTGCTATGATCACTTGTTTGTCGTAACTTATCACGCGGTATCTGCTATAATCACTTGTTTGTCGTGCCTAATCACGCGGTATCTGCTATAATCACTTGTTTGTCGTACCTAATCACGCGGTATCTGCTATGATCACTTGTTTGTCGTACCTAATCACGCGGTATCTGCTATGATCACTTGTTTGTCGTAACTTTTCACGCGGTATCTGCTATAATCACTTTTTTGTCGTGCCTAATCACACGATATCTTCTGTAACCAGATCGAGTGTTATTGATTTTACTTGCTGTATCATTTTTGTTCACAAAACTACCTAAGGCGCAAATGCCACATGGCGTATGACATTATACGGTCTACCGTGTGCCCGGAATTATCCAGTGACCAATCCCTTCATAACGTAATAATGAATGGTATGCGCTAAAGTAGCAACACAGTTTATTGTGGCAGTCCTAAGCTCAATGTAATCTCTGGTTAGGACACGAAAAAGGAAATATAATCGCATTAATACCAGTTGATTGCAAATATCCAGAGTCCCTTTCAATGCACTTGAAGATATATGAGCTAGCATCTAGCTGCAGAAATTGCTTTTAGTGGCCAGACCCGGGTAGATGACGTCATGGTAATGCAGCTGCTTCACTAGCGTTGATTGAACGTCAAGCATTCTGTGTAAAAGCAGGTTGACATATGCTGCTGCCTCACGAGCCGTGGTCAATGACTGAACCAGGTCTCGCGATATAAATATAAATGATATATATATCACTATAAATGAAATATATATATATATATATATATATATATATATATATATATATATATATATATATAGATATGTATATATATGTATATATATGTATGATATATGTATGTGAAATAGATATGTGGAGATCTATATGAGGGATATAGATAGAGAGTATAGAGAGATAGAGAGAGATAGAAGATAGATATCTATAGAGAGAGAGATATCTCTATATATAGATATATATATATAGAGAGAGATATATATATATATCTATCTCTCTATATATATATATATATATATATATATATATATATATATATATATATATATATCTATATATATATATATATATATATATATATATATATATATATATATATATATATATATATATCATATACATATATTGCAGTTTCTAATAGTGATGATCATCGCACTCTTTCCGTCCTGCCAAACAACGGCTGCGTATTATGGTGAGAGCGCAGGTTTCTATGCGACTCGCGCGTAGTATCTAAATGTGCAGCCTATTAACATTGAAGGTTCTTCTTGGGGAATCATAAATCAGTAATTTTATTGATGGACAATAATCGCATTGTCAATTCTGCTAACTCAAGTGGAAGAAGCCTCGGCTCTACTCGCTATAAAACCCAATAATGAATGCGCTTAGATGGGCCCAACTGCTTCAAAAGTAATATGTGACATAGGCTCTGAACAGAATATTTTTGTGTCATGATGGCCACAAAAACATATCGCAAGGCTTCGGACAATAGACGCAAATCCAAGCCACCCCAACCATTCATATAACTGTATAGTTCCAAACGGCATATCATTTTCGAATTCTATCTTGAGTACATATTTAATATTGGGAAGATATAATCATGTCAGTTTTCCCTACATGGAGCCAGTCTGACGTCAGCATTTACATGGAGCCAATCTGACGTCAGCATTAACATGGAGCCAATCTGACGTCAGCATTAACATGGAGCCAATCTGACGTCAGCATTAACATGGACCCAGTCTGACGTCAGCATTAACATGGAGCCAATCTGACGTCAGCATTAACATGGAGCCAATCTGACGTCAGCATTAACATGGAGCCAATCTGACGTCAGCATTCACATGGACCCAGTCTGACGTCAGCATTAACAAGGAGCGGACCAGTGGTTAACATTCACATGAATCGGGCCTGACGTCAGCATTCAGTTGGAGAGGGGCTGACGTCAGTACTGACTTGGAGCAGGACTGACGCCAGCATTCTCGAGGAGCGGACCTTTCGTGAACATTCACATGGGGCGGATCTGACGTCAGCACTCACATGGAGCCAGTCTGACGTCAGTATTCACATAAAGGGGACCTGATGTCAGCTTTCACATGGAGCAGGCCGGACGTCAGCATTCACATGGAGCAGGCCGGACGTCAGCTTTCACATGGAGCAGGCCGGACGTCAGCATTCACATCGATCAGGGCTGATGTCATTATTCACATGGAACGAGCTTGACGTCAGCGTTAACATGGAGCGGGCTTGACGTCAGCGTTAGCATGGAGCGGGCTTGACGTCAGCGCTGGGCTTGACGTCAGCGTTAACATGGAGTGGGCTTGACGTCAGCGTTAACATGGAGTGGGCTTGACGTCAGCGTTAACATGGAGTGGGCTTGACGTCAGCGTTAACATGGAGCGGGCTTTGCGGGTTAACATGGAGTGGGCTTGACGTCAGCGTTAACATGGAGCGGGCTTGACGTCAGCGTTAACATGGAGCGGGCTTGACGTCAGCGTAAACATGGAGCGGGCTTGACGTCAGCGTTAACATGGAGTGGGCTTGACGTCAGCGTTAACATGGAGCGGGCTTGACGTCAGCGTTAACATGGAGCGGGCTTGACGTCAGCGTAAACATGGAGCGGGCTTGACGTCAGAATTAACATGGAGCGGGCTTGACGTCAGCGTTAATATGGAGTGGGCTTGACGTCAGCGTTAATATGGAGCCAGTCTGATTGATGTCAGCATTCACAACCGACAATGAACACTTAAAAACCGTCATTCATAAATGTGGTCACAGTAGTTTTGGGACTTTGCCACTTCATGTATCTCGCGTCTCCTGTGGGCACGTGGAAGGGCGAGCTTTAGTTGTCATGATAACACTCCATTGACATGCGTGTACCCTCATGACTCGTTTGCCCCTATCCGTTCTAGAAGCTGCTCAGTGTGACAGGCTGCCGCGCAATGAGCGATAGCCTATGTTACTATTGTTAGCAACTTATGATAACTAAGCATTGCCATCGATATTGTGGTTAGTAGCTGTAGGAATGAGGGAGGACGGACTGAACCATGCAGAGCAACATGGATTGTTCTCGTGATGTAGGTTAATTGGGAACCACCCAGCGCGTATTAGACTGTGATGCCAATGAGATTCACATCTTGCTTTACAGTTTCCAAACCGTACCTCTCTTTGTTTATGCTAAGAAGCTAAACAACAATTAAACTATATGATTCCAGTGTTTTGATCAGGCTCAGATAAACGCTAAGATGTCCTCAGACTGGAGAGCTTGTGTTCAACACGCCTTCGAGCCACGTGGTGTTTTTGCAGCCCTCGTCAGGAAACGAACGTACACATTTCGTCGCGCGGTGAACAATAACAATACGAACATTATTGCGCAATCGTTGATTTGGTTTGTAACACTGCTGTTATGGCCCTGCGTTGTGCAATATGCTGGGTCTATATTCGCCACGCGCCCAAAATCACTTTGCTTGGATAATTTCATCAGTCCCTCACGAATCCCTAACACGCTGTGGTTAGCTGCCTCGTTTTTAGACACTTAGGTCGTAGATTCAATCCCAAGTTGCTAGAATCCAACTGGCTGGTTGCGACTCGGATGATAGCGTTAACTTAGCTGCTTTGTCGTTTGACCCACAGGTTGTGGGTTCGATCCCATGACGTGACAACATGAGTAGCTTATTGTGATTTGTGGTGTCTGTGATAGCGAAGTTCTCCCGTCATATAACTGTGATCAGACCAAATTAACTGCGCGAATCAATGGTGATATAACTACTCCGTTCATTTCTTACATTAGACTTACTGCAATTAATTCATAATGGAAGGGTTGTATGTAAATTTGTGATCTTATGGCAATGGCTGTATAGCAAATGGAAGAAGTTTCCTACAAAAGCCATAATGAGGGTAGTGTTTATTACTTGTAATAGCAGTGTATTACAAATGAAAGGTCAGTCATATAGTAACAATATCCAATGTCACGGGGTCCATTGCACGTCTTCACTAATTTCACGGGGTCCATTGCACGTCTTATCCAATGTCACGTGGTCCATTGCACGTCTTATCTAATGTCACGGGGTCCATTGCACGTCTTATCCAATGTCACGTGGTCCATTGCACGTCTTATCTAATGTCACGGGGTCCATTGCACGTCTTGTCTAATGTCACGGGGTCCATTGCACGTCTTATCCAATGCCACGGGGTCCATTACACGTCTTGTCTAATTTCACGGGGTCCATTGCACGTCTTATCCAATGTCACGTGGTCCATTGCACGTCTTATCCAATGTCACGTGGTCCATTGCACGTCTTATCCAATGTCATGGGGTCCATTGCACGTCTTATCCAATGTCAAGGGGTCCATTCCACGTCTTATCCAATGTCACGGGGTCCATTGCATTTCTTGATCGCACGACGTCATCGGCATTTTACCTTTGCAGGCACTGGCTGCGCAGTGTGGCACAGGGAATAATGCACCCGAGGTTCATTTCAACCCTGAAGGCCTTCAGTAAAAGCTTTCACCAGTCACACATCAGATACACAACAGCGGACATTAATTTACCCACTTGACCAATGAGACAATTGATGCTTGTTCATAAAACTGCCATATTTAGCTCTTTCAATAGCTGGAATCCATTGTACACGGCGCTACGTCTTATGATGACTTGCATGGGTCTAAACATCAGAAAATGAAGTACCTGAAGATCAATTCAGCTCTGATGAATAGTTTGTTACTAGATAGATGAAAACGTTTGTTGCTATTGGCATATTGGGGTACAATTCTCAAAATCATCGTCAGAAAAAAAGAGAATATGGTGACAGCGTATGCCTACATGCAGTGGAATGAAAAGCATCTTCATTAAATTCCATATAGAATTCTAATCAACCTTAATTAACGCTATGCGTTATACGACCACAAACAAGGAATTACTTAATGAGGGATGAGCTGGATGAGTGTGTCACACATGCATGCATTACTTCACACGACCCATGTACAAACCACTCTACCACAATCATATCATAATGAATATTTCAATTATTCTTTATTACTTGCTCTTAGTTTATATCAATAAAAACTTGATCTAATCAACGTACCTGTGATATTACCCGTGATATGTATGATGGTTTAGCTACCTGTGATATTCCCCGTGATATGTATGATTGGTTTAGCTACCTGTGATATTACCCGTGATATGTAGGATTGGTTTTGTTTGTAAGAAATCGTTGAATGACATATTTTTAAACAGCTGGTGAAACAATGGCGTAACGACACGGGTTGACCCATCTTGTAATGTCTAGACCAGTTGGTCAACAGAGTGGATCGCAAGAATTACAACCGGCCCATCATAGATGCAATTACTACCGGCCCATCATAGATGCAATTACTACCGGCCCATCATAGATGCAATAACTACCGGCCCATCATAGATGCAATTACAACCGGCCCATCATAGATGCAATTACTCCCGGCCCATCATAGATGCAATTCATACAATTACTACCGGCCCATCATAGATGCAATTACAACCGGCCCATCATAGATGCAATTACTACCGGCCCATCATAGATGCAATTACAACCGGCCCATTAGACAATTACTACCGGCCCATCATAGATGCAATTACTACCGGCCCATCATAGATGCAATTACAACCGGCCCATCATAGATGCAATTACCGGCACATCATAGATGCAATTACCGGCCCATAGATGCAATTACAACCGGCCCATCATAGATGCAATTACTCCCGGCCCATCATAGATGCAATTCCTACCGGCCAATCATAGATGCAATTACTACCGGCTCATCATAGAGGCAATTACTACCGGCCCATCATAGATGCAATTACTACCGGCCCATCATAGATGCAATTACAATCGGCCAATCATAGATGCAATTACTCCTGACCCATCATAGATGCAATTACTCCCGGCCCATCATAGATGCAATTACTCCCGGCCCATCATAGATGCAATAACTACCGGCCCATCATAGATGCAATTACAACCGGCCCATCATAGATGCAATTACTCCCGGCCCATCATAGATGCAATTACAACCGGCCCATCATAGATGCAATTCCAACTGGCCCATCATAGATGCAATAACTACCGGCCTATCATAGATGCAATTACTACCGGCCCATCATAGATGCAATTACAACCGGCCCATCATAGATGCAATTACTACCGGCTCATCATAGATGCAATTACAACCGGCCCATCATAGATGCAATTACTCCCGGCCCATCATAGATGCAATTACTACCGGCCCATCATAGATGCAATTACAACCGGCCCATCATAGATGCAATTACTACCGGCACATCATAGATGCAATTACTACCGGCCCATCATAGATGCAATTACAACCGGCCCATCATAGATGCAATTACTCCCGGCCCATCATAGATGCAATTACTACCGGCCAATCATAGATGCAATTACTACCGGCCCATCATAGATGCAATTACTACCGGCCCATCATAGATGCAATTACTACCGGCCCATCATAGATGCAATTACAATCGGCCAATCATAGATGCAATTACTCCTGACCCATCATAGATGCAATTACTCCCGGCCCATCATAGATGCAATTACTGCCGGCCCATCATAGATGATACAACCGGCCCATCATAGATGCAATACTACCGGCCCATCATAGATGCAATTTACACCGGCCCATCATCATAGATGCAATTACTACCGGCCCATCATAGAGATGCCCAATAGACAATACAACCGGCCCATCATAGATGCAATTACTCCCGGCCCATCATAGATGCAATTACTACCCAATCATAGATGCAATTAACTACCGGCCCCATAGGCCCATCATAGATGCAAGATGCAATTACTACCGGCCCATCATAGATGCAATTACTACCGGCCCATCATAGATGCAATTACCGGCCCATCATAGATGCAATTACTACCGGCCCATCATAGATGCAATTACTACCGGCCCATCATAGATGCAATTACTACCGGCCCATCATAGATGCAATTACTACCGGCCCATCATAGATGCAATTACTACTGGCCCATCATAGATGCAATTACAACCGCCCATTATAGATGCAATTACTCCCGGCCCATCATAGATGCAATTACTACCGGCCCATCATAGATGCAATAACTACCGGCCCATCATAGATGAAATTACAACCGGCCCATCATGGATGCAATTACTCCCGGCCCATCATAGATACAATTACTACCGGCCCATCATAGATGCAATTCTTAACAGAAGAGGAAATATCCGTCAATGTTATTCGAGCATTCACTGGCTGTGAAGGTAAGGTGTCATCGCATCATCACTGGCTATGAAGGTAAGGTGTCATCGCATCATCACTGGCTTTGAAGGTAAGTTGCCATCGCATCATCACTGGCTTTGAAGGTAAGGTGCCATCGCATCATAACTGGCTTTGAAGGTAAGGTGTCATCGCATCATCACTGGCTGTGAAGGTAAGGTGTCATCGCATCATCACTGGCTTTGAAGGTAAGGTGCCATCGCATCATCACTGGCTTTGAAGGTAAGGTGTCATCGCATCATCACTGGCTTTGAAGGTAAGGTGTCATCGCATCATCACTGGTTGTGAAGGTAAGGTGCCATCGCATCATAACTGGCTTTGAAGGTAAGGTGTCATCGCATCATCACTGGCTGTGAAGGTAAGGTGTCATCGCATCATCACTGGCGTGAAGGTAAGGTGTCATCGCATCATCACTGACTGTGAGGGTAAGGTGCCATCGCATCATCACTGACTGTGAAGGTAAGGTGTCATCGCATCATCACTGGCTGTGAAGGTAAGGTGCCATCGCATCATCACTTGCTGTGAAGGTAAGGTGCCATCGCATCATCACTGGCTTTGAAGGTAAGGTGCCATCGCATCCATCGCATCATCGCATCACTGGCTTTGAAGGTAAGGTGCCATCGCATCATCACTGGCTGTGAAGGTAAGGTGTCATCGCATCATCACTGGCTATGAAGGTAAGGTGTCATCGCATCATCACTGGCTGAGAAGGTAAGGCGCTATCGCATCATCTCTTGTTGGACTGGATGACGTCACGACGACTAGGATCGAGCAGAACAGGGAACATCATACGGCACATTTTACAGCGTAGTTCTTTATTGTATCAAATATGACATACATTCCTGAAAAACATAATAGTATTTGATGATCGCACATACCCAGAAACCATAAAACCTGACAATACATGAGCTTACACCAAGCAACTGACATTGTTTTCAGTTGCTAGCCTTTAGTGGACGACACATTATGAATGCTGCTTCCTCGCTCTTCCCAGTCAATGATTGAGTTAGGAACATAAACAGTACTTTGTGTGTGTAGTATTTAAGTCAAGCATTCTGTACAAAACAGAAAGTCATTGTATTACGGGAAAGAGAACTTGGTGAAGTGTAATTAGTCACACGAACTGTTCCGACCAACACAGTGGCTGTGTGCAGCTTCGATCATCGACGTCATTAATGACGTGTAAAGCTTTTATCTTTGTTCTATTTACATTATTAGCATTGAATATTATGACAAGAGTGAAAATTAACTTCAATGAGTCTTTTCACAAAAAGAAGGAGACAATCACTGCTGCCTGGCTCATCCTGCTCTGTGTTGGAATGCGGAGCACCAACACTTCTTCATGTGTACTTTCTGTACACACTCTGGCTGTTCCGCTTCTATCTTCATTGTAGCACTTCCAAAGTATGGTCGGTTTTGAATTAATGTATATTCTATTTTGAAATCCAGTTTATTGTGATCAGTGACTTAAGTGGGTCCGACTGTGACTCTCACCGTTTACATTGTTGAAGATGGATCACCATTCGGTAACATTGATGAAGATGGGTCTCCATTCAGTAACATTAGTGAAGATGGGTCACCATTGCGTAACATTTGTGAAGATGGAACACCATTCAGTAACATTGGTAGGGATGGGTCACCATTCAGTAGCATTGATGAAGATGGGTCACCATTCAGTTACATTGGTGAAGATGGGTCACCATCCAGTTTCATTGGTGTAGGTAAGTCTCCCTTCAGTAACATTGGTGAAGATGGGTCGCCATTCAGTAATATTGGTGAAGATAGGTCTCCATTCAGTAACTTTGGTGAAGATGGGTCACCATTCAGTAGCATTGGTGAAGATGGGTCACCGTTCAGCATTGATCCTGTTTATTTTAAGCCAATGTTTCTAATGATGTTACATCTCTCAATCGCCATGTCCCAGGAAAACTCGCACGGAATTTTATCAGGTAACGTTGATCTCTGTGTTGTGGGGCATTCATGGCCCATTTGTGTTTGTGTTGTATCAGTTATTTCAATATTGACCTTTTTTAATAGAGTGTTCTGTGTATCCCATTAGAGGACATTCTGTCAGTAAGATTTAAGAGAAGGATTGTTATTATTACAGTGTTTCTAACAAATAAACATTAAGGCGGGTGACAAATTATCATGAGATACGTGTAATTATTACCCAAGTACAACCACATGCATAACCTAAATTGCTGTATAATGTATCCCTACAACCAATGCAAAGTGGGCAATATTTAATATGTTTCAATGTTTGATATACCACACTAACCCTGTCAGGTGAGCTCGCAGCCGCATGTTTTGTAAGTAAAGACCAGCAAAACGGCTGACAATATAAAACACAGCGATGTCCATAAAGTTCCATGCACCACGTGATGAAGTTTGTATCTTCGAATCCTAATGACCTCATTCGACTTGCGAGGATTGTACAAACATTGTGTTGTTCTATTGTGCTTTGTTAGCAATTCCTCAAACCTGACAACTGCATCGTGATTGGCGGAGTCCGCGTTGTGACAGAGGGGTTGAAAAGAACACTGCAAAGAAAGGAAAAGTTCTTTGTAAACATTCTTTGCATTTGAATATTGGACGGATATATGGAATGTATTGAGAGCGTTTATTGAGACTCCATTAACTGCTACACACTGAGCGGGGAAATGTGAGCTTAGCACCATTAACTGCCACACACTGAGCGGGGAAATGTGAGCTTAGCACCATTCACCTTATTCCACCTACCTTCTGGTGTAATCCTTTCTCGTCATTGACCAGCATGGCATGGTGAGTCATATTCCATCTGTCTGTGAAACTGACAACAATCTGTACACACGGATAATTAGCCACGCATCCCTGGCCGCAGTTACATTGCTCACCATGGCTGGAATAATTCACGACCAGGCTGGAGCATTGTGTGGAGACAAAGTGTCCAGCCCTCAAGTACGGCGCCGTCACCAACAGCGAGATAACCACGAGCGATGCAAAGCTACACAGAATTATCATGGATAAAAAGATATAAAGACAGATAGAACATGGCTGCGTTGTGATGCATCTCCTTACATTCCCCGTCACACTGTAGTGGCGCTCTACATCATCCAGGCTCATTCGAAATGAACTTATGTCCTGAGAACAATCCACAGATAAAAGATGTTCCTCTGAAGCGTGCAATTCATCCTCCATTTTCCCTTCTGCTGCTAAGCTCTCTGTGAATGTTTTGTTGTCATACTCAGAACATTCACCTACCACGGGCAGTCGCTCATATTGACTGTCGCTCATTGCTCTGCCGCCTTTGGTAGTGCGTAGTGTCGACGACTGCAAGCAGCCAGCTGGAAATGAGCAAGCACCTGCTATTGCCTTGACATTCACGCCACGCCCCTCTATGACAGCAGACGACTACTGCTAGTGATTGCGGCTCCTCACATCCGCCGTTATCGCCCACATCTCGGGGTTATGCAGCAGCATTT
Source organism: Urechis unicinctus (assembly GCA_034190875.2). Taxonomy (NCBI): domain Eukaryota; kingdom Metazoa; phylum Annelida; class Polychaeta; order Xenopneusta; family Urechidae; genus Urechis; species Urechis unicinctus. Next base: position 72,089,013 of record CM067354.1, on the reverse strand, counting down.
CGGGGGGATTATCGGTGTGATCTTTTGCACACAACCCATCTAGAAAGGTCGATTATTCAACTTGATGTTTTCATTGGTGATGATACAGGTTAATGCATACTGAGAATTGACGGCGGACATTTGGCTGTCAAGTTAGATACAACCTTCACCATAAATATTGATGCGACTTGTGTAACGCACTCATGTGAGAAACATGTCGATTTGAAGCTTTAAAGTATTCAAATACACTGCCTAGTAATTTATATTGACTTTCAAAACTACCAAATGGTAATGGATATTATTTGTTGAAACTACCCTTTTCGTAATCGTCCGCATGATGGCTGTACAATGTGTCTGCGGAGCAAAGTGGAGTTGGAGAAACACATGTCCTAACAACATGTGCTTCATTGCTCCAAAGCAAACGAGGAATAACCATGGTTATATGATTTTATAGCATAACATGGCGCTACAAAGGAGGGCTGACCATGGTTATATGTTTTGATAGCATGACACGGCGCTACAAATGAGGAATAACCATGGTTATATGTTTTGATATCATGGTATGGCGCTACAAAAAAAGGAATAACCATGGTTATTTGTTTTGATATCATAATATGACGCTACAAAGGAGGGATAACCATGGTTATATGTTTTGATCGCATGACACGGCGCTGCAAATAAGGAATAACCATGGTTATATGTTTTGATATCATGGTATGGCGCTACAAAAAATGAATAACCACGGTTATATGTTTTGATAGCATAACATAGCGCTACAAAGGAGGGAAAACCATGGTTATATGTTTTGATAGCATGACACGGCTCTACAAATGAGGAATAACCATGGTTATATGTTTTAATATTATGGTATGGCGCTACAAAAAAGGAATAACCATGGTTATATGTTTTGATAGCATAACATGGCGCTACAAAGGAGGGATAACCATGGTTATATGTTTTGATAGCATGACATAGCGCTACTAAGGGGGAATAACAATGGTTATATGTTTTGGTAGCATGACATGGCGCTACAAAGTAGAAATAACCATGGTTATATGGTTTGATAGCATGACATAGCGCTACAAATGAGGAATAACAATAGTTTTATGTATTGATAGCATGGCATGGCGCTACAAAAGAGGAAAAGCAATGGTTATATGTTTTGATAGCATGACATGGCGCTGCAAAGAAGGAATAACCTTGGTTATGCGTTTTGATAGCATGGCATGGCGCTACAAAGAAGGAATAACCATGGTTATATGTTTTGATAGCATGATGTGGCGCTACAATTTGCCGCACATCATCATATACCAGTTGTAGTTTGATTTTTGTCCAACATGAATACAACATACAACATTGATCAATTCAGGCTCTCTATTGGGGCGAGGTGGTCAGTAACAACGCGTATTACGCAACCAAACTTCATAGTAAATGTACTAAATCTAGTGAAAAATCTGAATGATGATTCCGTTAATAACATCATTCACACGCCGGAGCACGTTTGACATCAGAGAAATCGGATCTCACATGACACATCACGGTGAGTTATATACGAAACGATCCCCTTCTCAACGCAGCTGTAATGGTAGCTCCTCAAAGCACACCCGATCTAAGTGTTTACATATCGCCAAAAGCTCCTCCATTAACAACTTCAAGGGTTATCATTATGTCGGGTAATCTGACATGGATTCAGCGTCCTACATACAAGAGAGACGCCCTTATAGAGAAACCGCAATTTTGTACCGAAGATCATTTTCCAAGCGAACGACACATTTAGATATTCCTCATAGGCATGTATGTGGAATTATGATTAAGGTTCTTTTATTGGAAGTGTGCTATTGATTTGTGAATACATGTTTTGTGATTATAATTAATGAAGCATTGTACCGACTGAACATCAGGAGGTAATTGAGGTTATTGAGACTGTTGTTGATTCACCTAGTTGCAACCAAGTTATAGTATGCGGTGACTTCAATTTACCGTTGGAGAGAATAAATGTTCTGAAAAGAGAAATTGCCTCGGAGTAGTCCATACTCTTCGACAGATTACACATACACGAATTTTGCACTGAATCATATGTCATGTATTGACCACTGTGTAGTTAGTGATAATGTTCATGGGAAGTTACGATGCAGTAACAATTATTTCATGACCCACCTGTCTGTCGAATCATAACGCTTGATCAATCATAATGGGTGTAAATAAGGCAGGTGCTATGACTTGAGTCACTCAGGTCTCTTTGCAAGATGATCGGCTCTCGTAGGGTCATGCTGGTGAGGTAGATAGTGAACGTAACAAGAGTACATAGGACACATTGCTTGACGATGTTTCTTTAACGAAAGACTTGATGAAATGCAACGATAAGGTGAGTCGTTATGGTAGTCATAGAGCAACTAATGATGCTTTATGTACACACATTGTTGACTGTTTAAAATCGAATCATGGAATTGAAAACGACTTCTATTTACCTTAATTTTCTACGCTTCTGATTGTTTGAAACACATTTCTGTATTTTATGACGGAAGCATGATAGTTTTGCATGAATTCTACATCGTTCTTTCAGACGTGGGGGCAATTTGTAATATACGTCCGGCGAGCTTACAGAATCAGGTTTTGTTCTAGTCATTCTATATGTAATAAACAAATACCTTGGGAACAATATCATCTAAATTCTAAGATGCTCAATACCCTATCAAGTGTTCCGGTTTATGGAAGACACCTGAAAACAGCACCTCTCCCCATCCTCCACACACACCCCTCTCCGATTGATTCAAGTGGATCATTAATTGCATGCCCCATTGTTCAAGACGTAAGACCAGGGAGACCTGTAAAAGTTCGACTGGAACAGACAGGTGTGACGCTATTGGGTACGGATCCAGACAACCAAACTTATTAAACACGTCTCGCTCTGTGTCTCCTGTTTGTCGAGAACATTTGCCGGACACCGGGTACGATCTCAAGAAACCTGTGACCTTGATAGTGGTGCCATGCATTTGGCGAGAGCAGCACTACTGGTTCGCAGAGAGATGCTTGACTCCACGTTCACCTTTGATATCTTGATTTGCAATTCACGCTCTTTCTATATTGTTGCTTGACAATCAATTGTTGTTGGGCATTCAATTGTGCTGACGGATAACATTCTCAGCGCAATATTTCACAGATTTGTGCGAAGTTGGCAATGCTCCTAAATGGTGGTTGTGTTGAATATCCAAAACTTCACCTTAAATATAAGCATGCATAAAAAAGGTTCAACATATTTTGGGGAACTCATATCACAATTGTTACAAATTAGATAAAGAAAAAGCTTCAAGATATAAGATTGTGTATCGTGTGGTACAATATTACAGGCAGAGTACCTAAAACATTAGCATAGTCCCAGCTAAAACAATAACGTATGCATGTCTACAATTGTACTGATGTAGACCATGGGTTGTTTCAAATCAGTGCAAACATGATTGTGGACTGCTCTGTACACGCCACTAGCTCTTGGCATCGTTATCTATTACTCCAACAACGATATTGTCACGTTTATCCTTCAGATTATTGATAACATGAATAAGCAAATATAGGTTAGTGTACGAAAGATTTCTAATCCATCACAATGCAACGTATATCAGATAAAGCAGGACGATATTGGGCATCATAAGCACAATAAAGTCACTTGGATATATAACTAGATAAAGCAAAAAAGTTGTCTTTGTAACAAATCACAAGAGGTGCTTAATGCTAAAATGTGCTGCTGAAATAATCCTCACATGTGGTTTTATATATAATATGCAGTCGATTATTTCAGTCTGCCGCGGTCTTATTAAGTGCAGCGTGCTCATTATTGACGATGCTATTGTGTCATATCGTCTGCACTACAAAGATAGGAATACCTGAGATACCTGCATCACAACTGTCTGGTAAGAACATATCACCAAGTCATATATTATTAGCAGTCAGGTTGGTATATGTCAAAGGTAACATGCTTGATAACCAAGGTGTTCATTGAATTGCAAATAAATTAATAAAATCAATTTAATGAGATAATTGAAATTGTTACTATTTGAGTAGACTACGACCATGTAAGGTAATGCATACTATTAGGATGAGCATCTCATATTACCATTAAAACTAACAGTTTGTAGGCATCGTGCGCTGTATTAAGGTCCTTAGCACTGCCAGTGTGAATATAATAATTTACATATCCAAGCTCAAATAAAATATAGCACGTATACAAACCACTTCATAAGCTGGTGTACATGTACTCTCATGCACGGCAAAAGTGCGGGATGGGGAAACCTCTAGCATGGCACACTTGTTGAACATTATAATGTAGCTTCGGCAACACACTATTTCTCTCTGCCCTCAAAGGCTTGTATCAACAAATAGTTTGAGCTCTATAGCCATACGTAATGAGTCACCATACGGCAGCCTATTCAATTCTTCCTGTGTACCCACGTCTTCTATGGCATTCTGAACGCCCTCCATGAAGCTTGTATCTGCCAGACTTGGTGCTAGAATGAGGTGCACTAATGGTCAGGCAATGCTTCAGCTCTACTCAGGTGTTGATGCTTTGTTTCTCCCTCTACAGTCAAAGCTACTTGCAGACCTGGATGTCTGCCGGTATATACCAGCGAGCTGTACCACTGCTCTAGCATGTTGTTAGGCCCGCTAACCGCGGCCTTCATAACTGCTGTGCACTGCCGATTGGGAGGTAACAAATCCACGTGCAACGAATAGGGCAGAGGCAACGAACCCAGCGGCAATGGACCCGATGGAGAGGGTGATAAGTGGATCAAAACCAAGAAAGGTTGCCGCGTGGCAGAAGGGTGCAACAGCTCAAAAGGTCAAACAGGATAAGCAGAGTGAGACGAGGGAACAACGACAGCTGCAGAACGGTTCGTAAGTGGTGGCTACATAGGCCAACCCCAGGGTTGTTGCCGGTGGCCTCTGGTTAGTTACACTCACCTGGTGGTACCACAGAAAACACAGGTGTTGTGCCGATCCTGATGATCCCACGTGCCGGGAAGTAGAGTAATTAAAGTACAATTCTGCACTATGATTGGCCCTAGTACCGATGGTGTACATGCTGATTCTTGGTGCCGTTGTCTCTTGCCTTGCTGCATGATACTTCAGCCGACCGCACCTTCTTCGACGTCAATGACGCAATTCCCGAGTACTCCTTGGTCACAGACAAATACTTTAAGGTACTGGATCCCGAGCCTCTGCTTCAGACGTCCATGAACCGTCAGATAAACAAATCGGACACGAGGTGACATTCGTTATCCTGGACACCGACGCGACTGGTCTGATTGTCTACAGGCTCTCGAATTAATCAGCGGGGACCCTGTGTGGTTACAGCCCCTCAGGAAGAGCTGCCAGTGTTACAGCCCCTCAGGAAGAGCTGCTAGGGTTACAGCCCCTCATTTTTGGTCACATTCTAAGCAGGTCAGTCGAACGTTCCCGTTACATTGGCCACTGTTGCTGTCCAGTCGGTCCACGCAGAAATGCTGGTAATCTAAATATCGCATGCTGCACAGTGTTTTTGCTGTGAGTGCCTGAGCTGCAGAATGTGATGGACCCACAAGTTGAACCCAGATATGTCCTTAGTAGCGTCAAGCTATCGCTGGATCGCCTTTGAGAGATGCTGCTCGGTAGGCTGTTTGACCACATTGGTACCCTCTTCTAACGGGTGTCCAGTTGGTCTCCTGCTGCACTAACAGAAGAAGTCTGGGCCCCAACACCGCACGTTGGGTCAGGGTGAACACCAGCAGCTGCTTCTCCCGTAATAGCTCTGTGGCCCGCGTAATTTTACCACTGCCCCCGTCGTCTTTGAGATAGCTCAATAGATGATGGACCAGTTGGTGGCCGTATGACGGGGACTGTACTGCGTGGCAGGTGATGGACCAGTTGGTTGCTGTATGACGGGGCTGTACTGCGTGGCAGGTGATGGGCCAGTTGGTGGCCGTATGACGGGGCTGTACTGCGTGGCAGGTGATGGGCCAGTTGGTTGCTGTACGACGGGGCTGTACTGCGTGGCAGGTGATGGGCCAGTTGGTGGCTGTATGACGGGGCTGTACTGCGTGGTGGGTGATGGGCCAGTTGGTGGCTGTATGACGGGGCTGTACTGCGTGGTGGGTGATGGACCAGTTGGTTGCTGTATGACGGGGCTGTGCTGTAAGGAAGGTGATGGACCAGTTGGTGGCTGTATGACGGGGCTGTACTGCGTGGCAGGTGCTTCTCGCATCTGCCGGCTCATACGTTGCTGACTGATGAGGCATGAGGCACAGTTCCCACTACTGAAGAACGTCGGGACCACATAGGCCTTGACGCCTTGAGCTTGTGTAGCGCGGTCCACTGGGTGTAGATTCTGTCCACGGATACACAGAAGGCCTCGGCTGGTGTGAAGCACTGCAGCATGGTGGTGAGGATGATGTGGGCCAGCGTGCTAACCTGTTGGAAGGCATACCGTGGCTGGTGGTCAACCGCTTGTCGTCGATCTTGCTGCCCTGCGTGATCTTGCTGATGATACAGAAACCCTGGTGGTGGTGGGGCGGCCAGGGACTAGTCTCTCAGGTGTTTACTCACCGCTAGCAGGGCTTGGTGCTCGTCGTGTGTCCTATAGGAGCTGCCGTCCTGTAGGAGCTGCCGTCCTATAGGAGCTGCCGTTTTGTGGGATCAAGTGGGTAACGTCCAGTTGGTGGTATCCACCCAATAGCCAAACTGCGATTGGCTGGTCTTGTGCGGCCTGTCAAATAGCCTGCTATATATCGCTTTTGTAGATCTCGACCTGTCTGAAGGCCGGGAAGTGTAGGGTCTTGGACCAGACATGGCTTTGTAGGCGATGAGCGTTATGATCTTGCGCCATCCGTGGTATCTGCCACTATTGTAGATGTCCACACTGGATATGTCCTTCAGGACTATTGCTTGCTTAAGAATCTTCTCGAGCTTGGCAACATCGTCCAGCCAGGCACTTGGTTCATGTTCCATGTCCTCCCAATCCTCTCTTTTCTGCTTCTTTGCTGTGTGGTGCCCCTGGCCCCATAGAGGACCCTCAAAGTGCTCCACCACTCTCTGGGCGGTGCAGTTGAGCTCACCCTACCACGGTAGCCTGAGGTTGACCGGATATGGCTCGCGGATGGTATAGAGGCCGTACACGACCGCTGTGATGTGGTAGCCCTTCTAATAGAAACCCTTGTCGATGCCGGTGGCGGCAACAGGCGCGGATGATACCGAGTACGTCTTGGCCTATTCATCTTCAGATCGGATCGAACTTGTCCTCTTCCACCTACTTAAAAGCTGTTACACACAGGATAGTTCTTCATTTTTTTATTTGCATCTGAAATGTTCTCCGTCAGTGGTTAAACAAGCCCCACTGCTTATGGTGAAATGCTCTATGTAAGCCATGGATGCCGATATAACGTTTGAACGTGTATTTATATTTATTTAGTATTGTCACACTACGACAGGCCATGTACTCTACTGTACGCATTAGGCGGTGCCTACAAATGTTCATCGTGTGCTCAATTCCACATAAATCTTTATTTTGTTGGATGTGTAAATTAAGCCCCGCTAACAAATGAGAGTTCGATCAATTGCACCAATTCATCAGTAGACTTTACTGATGAAATGTCAATGAGCATAATAGAGAGCATGTCGTTTTTCTCTCTCTGAAGAACACACTCGATACTACAACCCGCTACACAACGGCATGTTTACTTTGTGAAGATGGCCAAAAGTAATCCTCGTACACGCAGATAAATAAATTTATGCTTTATAATTTATATAAGCGTTTAAATGGAGCAAGGTTTAGCTTAGTATATATAAGGAGTAACACATCAGCGTAAGGGAGGAAACCATCCCCTGGATTCCTAAACTGGCTATCTTCTGATTCCTGACACAAATAACTTGTTTTACGGTGAGTTCAGTATGCATCAGTATGTCGATCACTGGATGTCTTAGCTATGAACCTGTTAAACCATTGAAAGTTGCTACTCTACCACGACCATCCGATTCTCAGTATACTGAACCATAGGAAATAAGTCGACCGAATCCTCAACTCTCATTCTACTGAACATAATTTACACTCAAAATATTGATCCCAGTGGCCGTGAGTTTGCCCATCGATGAGGCATCTATAGCTGTTTATAGTGCCACTTGCAGTAGTGTGTACATCCATAGATATATACTGTACTAGTATGTCTCCAGATGGATTTCTAATTGTCTCAACCAATGTTCTCCCCACTGGGGTCTATTTGAGCTCGATGGTTTTCTCATGATAGATATACGGTTGAGGTACGTCCAAACAATAAAATGACCTCATAAAATAGAATTAACCAGAGGGTAGAGAGACAATGGATTATGGATAGCGTCATAGCGTGCTGCCTATGAAGCCATTTCTTTATTATTGGACCTTGCAAGACGTGACTTACATATATAAACAAATACCTATATAATCCACCAGGATATGTAGATATATATAATTATAGATGACACATTGTGAAAAGAGGTATGGTGTTTCCCTTTTTATGGCAGATGGTGTCTTGCTTACTAGAAGGGTAAACCTTGACAGCACGAATGAGATTGTTCGATACATATTGTTGAAATAGAAGGGAAATCTGGCGGTTACATAAGTAAAGTAGTTGTTGGTGAGGTATGCAGTTCACCAAATACAGATATAAATGCCTTAAACGAATATATTACTCATACTCTGTATGCGCTAGCAAAAGAAGCAAAATTGATTCACTGTGTGTGTGATTTTGTTATTATTATACGTACTGACTTTTCAGGCCATTATCCAATGTTTTTGATTGCACACATTGATAACACTCTTCACAATGAAATGATTGGGAGGAGATGTATCAACGAAAACAATGACCATTATTAAATCTAAAATTCAAGATATAAACTGGATTGTTGTTATCGAACAAGACAAAAACACAAAAGGCGTTTTCATTGTTACAAAGTATTTTAATATCGGTCTATAATGATTCTTATCCAATAATACAACCAAATAGAAGACATATGAGGCCATGGAATAAGTCTGCTATAAAGTCATCCAATAATCATAAAAATAAGTTGTACAGAATGTTTAAGGTAAACCTTTTTTCCCCAACAATATCACCCAAACAGATGCACCCTAATCCTAGATCGTGATCCAGGTAAACAGATACACCCTAATCCTAGATCCTGATCCAGGTAACAAGAACGTTCGTTCGTGCATATATTCTTTATACGACAAATAGCACTCCAAACGCCAGTTCACCAAATATAACTCTTCTTCACCAGATTGAGACATTCTATTGAGACAGCATTACATCAGATTGATAACAGCTTTATCATAATGTGATTATAAAAATAAGTGAATTGCCATCCATCGACATATAACGGATGCTGTTGCACATATAATCACATCTATACAACGGAGGTTTGAACAGGCTGAGCATTAGCAATCGGTGCATGGAGCAGAGCATCGTAATAGCTGGAGACAAGAGGGCTTTCAGAAATAGGAGGCTCCGTGTACATGCCTTCTCTGGGCTCAGTACCAAGCACGGTTCGTCTCGTCGGCTCTAGTTCTGCTATCTCATCATACACACCATCTTCCATCGTCATGCAGCATGGAACACTCACATTTGCCATCTGTTGCTTGATCATTGACTACATTCATATAGTCAACCGCTTGCTCCCCGTCCGTTCCATCATATCACATACAATGACGATTGCAATACCAACAATCAGTAAATGCGTTAATCAGTAATGTTTCGATAGCAATTTATTTCGAAGATCTTTTCTGCATTGTTGCCTATCCCTAAACATCAATGTCCTTTGTCGTTATAGTATCATCAGATAATAGCTTAATGTGATAAATAATTTGTGATTCAATTTCTTTTACGAATGAAAAATGAGGAATGCATTCAAAAATGGCCACGTGTCAATTAACCTATACACAAATACAAGAACACAATAAATGGGCAGGTAAAAGCTACATTCACATCAACTTTATCTTATTACTAGTATTCGTTACCTGATTGCGTGCTTTGACTACGACGTTTGCGGTAGACCATGATCAGCACTACAGCATGAAGAACTAGGAAAGCCAATCCACCAAGCCCTCCACCGATGGCTGCTCCGTGAGAGGTGCTCTCCGGTGATGATCCTCAATTACAGGTATGAATTACTGAAAAAAGTGCAAGTAGATCGCCCAACACTGCAATGACTTTTGGACTATATGCCCCAAAGCAAGCTACCCTTATGCCTTCTCTTTATAAGGTATTGCCAGTTACAGTGTCATGAGCTGGACACTTACCTACTGGTGACAGAGGACTTATGTCATATTGATGTCCACATGCGCATAACGACGAATCGGCTGCTGAAGCTGCGCATGTAAAAATACCAGGCAAGTGGCCAATCGCATAAGCAAACGTATAACACTATGTTTTGAAGTGTTGAAAGGGAAGATTAATATGTATATGAACTATACACGGTCGATCAACCGATCCAACACACGGTCGACTCGATTATTACCTAATTCGAAATAACTTGACAATTATAAGTCGAATGATGCGTTTCCGGTAATGACATTTATCTCTACCTGGATAAACTCCAATACTTGTCCCTTACCTGTGCATTGAACCGTGTCCATGTCGAGGTAATATCCGGCGGCACACTCACAGTAATACCCACCGTCAGTGTTGACACAACATTCCCCATCCGTACAGCTGTGGCTGCCTTCTGAACACTCGTCGATACCTGCCGTGTGATCGGATAATGTTAACTGAGGGCCATTTGATTCCGCTGCATTATACGTCATTCTGATTCAATGAGTTCAATGATATGATGGATTCAGTACCCACCTGTGCAGTTTCTAATTAAGGCATCAACTCCTTGATAACCAGGAAAGCGGTTACAGTGTAGCGATTGTTGTGCAGAACTGCTGCACTCCTGCTGACATCCCCCATTATCATCCGCACACTGGTTTCTTGCGTACGGACATGTATTCCGCAGTGAACCGTTTCATTTGAATCGCATGCAACAACTACCCCATGTGACAAAAATATTGGTCACGTGGAGTACAAAATGGCTCTGCCTTGAACGAAGCGTGTGTTTTATTCGCGGCTATGTTCTACACTTCTATTTCTGATTTCTCCGTCACTCCAAAAGTTAGAAGGCATACTAAGGTCGGGAGAGTGTAAGCTACAATAAACAGTGAGGTGAGATGAATAAACAAACGTTTTCACACTTTCGCGTTTTCCCTTCAGGAAGAAGAATTGTCACTTCCGCGCATGCGAAATCGCGATTTTCAACGCTCTTGGATAAATTCGATTTTGGTTCGATCGCACGTGTCTGGACAAGGAACCGCTATCGCGCGCGCATTCAAACCGCATTCAAGCCGCTTTGTGTGTTACTGTCTGGCCACATCAGAACTGAAATCGGTCAAAACATGATTCGGACGCATGAAAGCGCACACAAACCGATTGCTGGCTGGAGAGATGGCCAGGCTACAACCAATCTCGTGTCACTGACCCACGCAATATCTCCCTGTTGTATGTTCGAGTTGGTAGCCGGTATTGCATTCACAGGTATAGCCTCCGTCTTTGTTGGTGCACTCATGACATCGCTGGTCAACTCTGTGTTGTACTCTACCGGCGCATTCATCCACATCTACATCACAAAAGGGAAACAACTGGTTTATCTCAATACGAATACGGGGTTTAACTGGGGAGAGTAAAAATAGATCTATGCAGATATTCAAACAGGAGAGGATGTGTAATAATTCAAGACAATTGTCCAACATTTTAAACCCTCACCCCGTGTGAGTCCGAGTGCATCCTTCTCGTATGTTATAAATACGCATATGTGTTGCATGCATGCGTAAAGAGCTAAAGAGCGAGCGTGTATGCATCCCTTGTTGTACTTAAACCCGTGCGTCTGCCTCTCTATATCAATGTACGGTCCTCTGTATAGCGGTGTGGCAGTGTTTCTCAGTTTTCACTAATCCCTTCCCCCCCCCCCCCCCCCCCCCCCCCCCCCCCCCCCCCCCGCAGAGAAATTCCATCAACACGGTTACAGCTACTATCGTACAAACAGCGACATACGCTTCCATAGGACATAACCAACCACATGACTCCCCGTAGGTCCCAGAACTAGTGTCATCATGAAAAGCGCAATAATACGGGAACATCCTAGGTGATCGTGGTCAGTCAGGTTTATCAACATAATTCAGAAATGGATGGAAATCATACAATGCCAAGAAGAATAAGAAGAAGTTACCGGCCCAATATACGGTAACGTGAGGTAGTAATTGCTAACGGACATCAGAGGAGGTGCTTTGATCATTACCTGTGCACTGATACGTGTCCGTATCCAGATGATATCCGGCGGCGCATTCACAGTAATACCGCCGGCTGTATTGACACACTGCTCACGGGATGAACCCCCGTGAGAGTCTCCAGAACACTCGTCAGTATCTGTGGAACACATAGTTAATCGCGTTCAATTAGCTATAATGGGGTGCCACTCACCGTTGCAGACTCGGCCATTACCGCTATAGCCGGGGTAGCAGCGACATGAATACATGTTAGCCTGGATACGTACACACTGCAGGGGACATTCATGGTTGCTGGGATGACATGGATCTACAGTTGAAACAGGCACAATTCCCAGTCGTCATATTGTATGTGTGGATCCTTGTGTGTTATCGTCTGTGAACACTGGAATAGCTGACTAATTGGCATGACAGATGAAACAGCAGTGTGAATCGCGTTGACTTGGTGCTGTCACGTGACCATGGGTGGTAGGTTAACGACTTGAGTGGTGTATAGAGCGGTCGACTTGAATGTAGCATTGAGATCGCTATCTCGCCCTATTAGAATTGCCCAAGTATATAACAGGTTGGGGAAAGGTGTGATGTTATCAGCGATGCTAGATTTAACAGAGCTGTTAGTGTCAAAGATGCTGCTTGTGTTTGATCAAACAACGTTGTCAAATCTTGCACCGATGTCGTCAACAAGACAATGGACTTAAAGCAACTCCAAAACGCCTTAATTCACGAACTGTAACATAATGGTTTGCCTAACCGGGTTACCTAGGAGGATCACTCTCAAACAACCATATATGGACATTTATGAAACTGTCAGAGGTGAACAGTCAGTCATGTGTGAACGGCAAATCTATTATTAGATTATGGCGAATATCCGAATGCATGAATCACAGACGAGGACAAATCAGGTTTGTGGGTTATCAGGTTTGCTGTCAACAGATTGCCCTCAAAGATGATGCATTTTTCGGCGATTTGGTATATTTTGTAATTCGTTACCGTCCTTAAGTAGTTGCATTGGGAACACCAAATTATCGATAATTTATCGATGGAGGCGCCGTGAAAACAGCATCCGAACTTGGTTTACAATGGTATGCATGTTAGCAGCCTGGACCAGTAGCTACCCATGCACAACTGCACCAACTGGTTATATCACTCGAACTCCGCCCCTTTCAGCTTCGAGTATATTGTTGCGTCTAATATGTGCCATATTTGGTTTAATATTCACTTCCCGTCAAAAATAAGTGACAGACTGTACAAAGGCCACAAACTAGTCAGCATAACCAGAAGAGTAGGGAACAGGTCGCCGAAGGTTTTTCTGCAACGGAATTCTGATTATTTCTTGGGAAATGCACCTTCTATTGTGTATTGTTTGCCCCGATATTATCCTGGTTAAATGCATTAATTGTACCTGAGCATAAGGATATGTTGCATGG
>CM067354.1:72056017-72075197 GCA_034190875.2 Urechis unicinctus | reverse complement strand
TGAACTATACCATCCTCACATATGCAAGATAGGGACATGCTGCGTTCCCTTGATAAGACCACAATCAGGTTTGCTATGCTCAATGTCACTTAGTTCTGTTAACCACCAAAATTTTCCAATGCACATTGGAAATTGTTCAGCTCAACTGACTACGCATCGTTGATGCATCACAGCAAGCTATCCGACAGCGGCTGATAACCGACCATTATGCGCCAAATGTGTGGCGCAATTGCTTCCCTGCTTCTGTCTATACGACCCCAACTCGAGTCTTGTGCTATTTTCATGATATTCCACTGATATGACGCTGTAGGTGTTTTTTCATGATATTATTTGAAAATCTTTAGATGAGCTTCATAATCGGTTTCTCATCAATTCATAAGAGTCATCTTTTAGCTGCTGGTTTATGCTTTTTATGTTCTGCCTTCCTATTGATATCCCATTAATAAGTGCCTACGACGTTTGGAATTGACGCTGTGTTTGGTATGGTAAGTATACGAATATGATGCAGGTCAGACAATACTTTAACAATACAATATTACGCTGAACGTTTAAATTCACAATACACCATGATATGAAGAGTGTAGGAATAGTAAGTTCTGCTCCGGGATAGATCTTAACCCCTCTGTCAGGAAGTAGGTGTTATAGTGTTATGATTTGGTGCCAAATGCATTCCCTAGCGATAGTAGTTACTGAAATTATAGCTTTTGCATGTAGTGTCTGCAAATGGTATAATCTACAATTATGTAGAAATTGTGGGTTCGGATTACTCCCTGTGACGGTTGTGCGCTTTAGGTCCATGGTTCCTTACCCAAACGCATGCAATTTGTTGGAATCATATGGAGAGATGGTAAGACGACGCTTTGAATTTAAACTGCGTATTGTCAGAATAATTTGCCATACCAAATTATGAAACCGTACTTCCACAGCATATCTTATTTTGCGCAGATGGTTTTCATTGGTTTCAATCCTTGTATTCATAGATGTATTGTTTTTCGATTGGCATCAAGCCAGTTGTTCACTTGAACGAAAGCACAAATATCGTTAGCATAAGTTAATACCCGAAAGAGCAGCACCTGCGTTACTTCTTTATGGGCCTAAACGACGACGATGTTTGATATAAAAACATGCATTTCAATGCTAGAAGATTGACGGCTATTTACATCAATTACATTTGCTGAATACTTCATTCTGTTTGAGGATATGTTATTACCATTGTGGTGTGTGGCCGACGAGCAAGTACAGCATTCATAAACAGGAGTATGGACGCGATGGTTTAAGTGAGAAGGGTGCCAAGGCAATTAGAGACCCTTCATAGGCTGTTGTGTTGTTAAGTATCATTATTAATAATTCGGCATTGATCGTTATCATTCACTACCAACACCACTTCATTCGCTGTTGCTACGGGTCCAACCTGTGACATAGACACATCTACCAATGACGGAAGGCATCAATAATTCACAGCACCGGAAGTATTGTGTTGTCCAAGATTGTCTTCATGGTAACTCCTCTATTACTCTGCGTTATATTCTGCACACCGGAACTGATACACAAGCATATGGATTTTAAAGCGGTGGTACCACACGTTGCTCGTGTTATCATATTATCCAGGCAAATAACTCATGTAAAACAAAAATATTAATAACACAATGATGAAGTTCCAAGAACATCACTGCAGAATGGGTCTGACATGATGCACCATATGCGCTGCCTCAAATGCATGAGGGACTAACACGTTTGCATCAGAATGGGCTGTTGTTATTCTCCAAGGTGAACCAGCAGCTGCATCAAATTAAGGAAAGTGCCTGATCAATCACAATTACAAAGGCAACAATTGTAGGCATGAATTGCAGAAGCGAAAGGTGCGCTTCTTGTTCATGCCAGTGAAATGTCGTGTTTTATCAACAAGTGGTAAGTTTCACTGTTACATGAGTCTAAACAATAACAGCAAGCAAGTAAACATGCATCCATAAAGTCACTCATTGGCGCAGACAGAAGTGTGTTAAGAACCATCGTTTAAAGTGGCTTAATGTAAATGGTATACACATAGGATCGCGTAAAAAGAGGGTCAGCAATTAGAACGACCAAACTTAAATTTGACGCTCGAAACTGAAACAATATCTAATAAACATATTGTTAAACAACTGTTATCTCCAGATCACATTTCGAAAGTGACACGTTATGTAATTAATTTCATTACTTTCAGAACCAAACGGACGGATTAGATCCCTATTTGAACTTGTAATGTTGCATAGTAAACTTCGTCGTATAAACTCTAATCATTAATTAACTGCTTTAGGGTCGCCTATGATTCAGAAATAGATTACAAAAGACTTTTTTACTGGCGGAATATGCAATTTAATTAGCTATACATTGCTAGTATCTTGTACAATCCTACTAATACGTAAGTAAAACTTTCGATGGATGTGCGAATATTAATACTATTCTCCGTAACGCAATATTAAGAAACATTCGTGCCGATAATTGTATTATTCATACTTTTTTAATAAGCACTCAACTGCTCAATATATTTTCCACAATTTCGGGAATGCTCTCGCCTCATTCAGGATAAGTCTTGCAAAACAAGTAAAAGGAGCCAATTTTTGGCTTTACAAGTAGCTGTTATGTTTTTATTTGATTCGTCGTCTTTGCCTTGTTATGTCAATCACAACATTTACTTGGTGATGGAGCCATGAATTATGTCAATTTTTTAACTTATATCATTCTGTTCTGAATATCTATAACAGATCCGACATAATTTAATCTAAATACTATGAAGAAATTTTATACTCTGGGAATGATTGACGATACACGAGAAATCTTTTGTCAAATGGCAGCTGCACGTGAATCACCTGATATTTACACTAACACGTTCACGCCGCTAACAGCTGTTTTAATGCAATATAATGCGCTGCTGGAGTAGTTGAATTCCAAATTGTCTAGCCACGGAACAAATAAAAGCTCAGAAACCGATTCAATTACCTCCCTTTGTTTGTTTTTGTGGTACAGACATTCATATTGCTGGCCTTGTAAACATTGCGGTAATTATTTATTAATATTGCACCACACATTCAACTGTCAAATATGGAAGATGCAAATATGTACAGCACAATTGTTAAAGCTAGAGAAGATTGGCTCTATTTCAAAACAAAACATTTTCTCTAATTTATGCCTGTTTGTGGAAGTACAGCATTGGGTTCGAACATCTCATTGTGTTATAATACGATCCTAAAACGGTCCCATGCCTTCTTTTATCAACAATGGTGTATTGTTGTCAGCATTGTATCTTTTATGATTATGTAATTTTATGTCGGGTTGATACACTTATTTACTTTTGTTGGCTGCTAGAAATAATTCCAGACTTTTATTAAGTTATGTTGTGTTTTGTTGCACCTTGCTGGGTTTGTCGACAACTACAAAGCAGAGGTCGCAAAAGAAGATGCAAACTTAACTTAACCCCATGAGATCATCGACTGTAGGGAATGCGATTAAGCAAATTGTCTTATCGTAAAGAATAGCTGTGTGTTCAATTTTGTAACATTTGCGTATCAGCACTGTGAGCTGATTAAGTTGTGTTTCAACTTGTAATAATTAAGGTGGAATAATATTTGGTATCTTAGAATATGCTTCCATATATAACATGATGCACACATATAAGCTTTATATGCGCGATGACCAGCATCTGCTGCTCTACCTCAGTTATCAACGCATGTCATGGCTATTGCTTATTCTATCTATCAACATTTAGCAGATATGTGTGGGCTGTTCCATCATTACTCGTATTATCCACTGATGAATATTAGTGTCTTTAGTAATATAGCAAGAGGTTTAACTTATCGAACCAAGCAAAGTAACAAACGGCAATGTTTCATTTTATGACCGCTCATTAATGTGAATTGCGGACTTATTATGTTATTGGTGGTCGGTAACCTACCGAACCTTAATGTGCATAATTATCAATTCCGATAAGCCTACATTTCGTTTGCAAGATTACAATCCCGTTTATCAATTAATTATATGCCATTGCGAGTATCAACTGGTAAGCGTTGTTGTGGTTATAACAACTTGTGTGGGATTACTAACTAAATAGTCACATGTATTGTATTCTATGAAGCGTCGGTTGGTATGATGAGCACTCAACATGATATATTCAAAGCGTAACAGAGCCTAAATGTGTCTTTGTTCCAATGCCATAATTAATGAGCTCAATTTTATTGTTTCCATTGGTACATTTGTACAACGTTCTTTGCTTCAAATATCTTCTATTGATTGTCTCGTGGTAATGCAGACTTGTTTGGAAGTTAATCTTAAATGCATTGATTGTAACAACTTCGATACAATTATCCCGATTTGCCATATCTACAACAGGGGTTATTCTGTTATCAAATGATGGAAGTTCTTTTCGACGCTGTAATCGTATTCAAATATGCTGCTGCACAGTAGTCATCATAAAGTTCGTTTAGTAAACGATGTCAACAGCACGACTTTATTGTAAAGTAACAGCACTTCTCACAGTCACTGGCATAGATCCAGCAGAGAGCATCCACTTTATATATCGCTGATTCTTGAAGAGGATTATGGTGTGTAACTAGCAATTCAAGTGCCTCTTGATTAAGATGTCCTACCGCTGTGGTACAACAAAGATAGACAATTGAACATGCCAGATGAAGGTGTTCAGATTATTGCCGTTTCACTATACTAACAATGACGTGTGTGGTAAGATTTGGTTGAAGGCAACATATAGTGGCTTCGTTTAGCCCATGTGTGGATCTACCGATTGTGTTATAGTGGCTTCGTTTAGCCCATGTGTGGATCTACCGATTGTGTTAGTATCAACCGTACACTTTTTAGCCTTTTCGTTAATTAAACAACAATTTGGCTATGACTGATTAAACTCTATGGATCGATCGATAATGATGAATGTTCATATCGAATGTTCGTATAATTTATGCCATTGTATGAGCATTCGAGCCCCATTTTGCTCCTTTAATATGTTTGGCATGTGTTGGCTAGTCCTCTAACGCACATTTCCCATTGTTTTAATCCATTACCTCAGTTTGTAACACGCAAGGATGAGCACAACTCAAGGATGCAAGATGTTTTGAAAAAAGCCCGTCGTGGTTAACTGTAGAAAATTTTGCAACTTAAAGGACTGTGTTTGTTACTGTCGTACTGTTAAACGCTAGCAGACCGAATTATAAATAAGAAGAAATATCAGACAAAATAATCACAGTGTCATTGGTGTCTATTACCAGCTGCTCAGGCGCTGTGTGATTCTGCTCAACTTAACACTATCACATGATAACGATTGCTATAGATAATAATATATGGATATCAAGTTTCGCATTTGTTTTCGAGTGATACAGCTAAATTAATCACGCGGGACCGCATTTTTTGAAGGGTACGAACTCTTTAATAGTCAAACAATTAGCCTCGTATACCATCCCTATGAGAACTAGTTTTATTTGACTTACAATGTGTACGCATGCTAGTCGCGGAATGGCGTAATAACATCAGTTGTTGAGTTCACTGATCAGTGTTCCTCAACACACGGTTATTATAACATCTGTTTGTGGTTGACAAAAACGAGCAAGTATATATCATCTATATGAGCAGTTAAGCACAATCTTTAAAAAAGACATCTGACTTTTTCAACATTACCAAACTGTACTTACTTATTTCGTTTGGAAATATCAGCTTATAACTAGGTATATTTGACAGTAAAATATATTGATGGTTCATATGAGTATGTGGATTTCTCTCAATTCTACATACCAGCCAAGTGTCTCTGTTCGACTCGTGAATGAATTAGAGTACATGTTGAGGGTTAGGGATACATCATTGAAATCAATTTTCAGGTTTGTTAAGAAAACATAAACGGGTTCAATAGCCATCGCTTCCGATTAGCTAATCACAATGTCCAATCACAATGGCCCGCTCCCCGTTTTCTGCAGCAGCTATGATCCAGCCTCATCCGGATACGCGACTAAGTGGAGTTAGTCTGTTCCAAAGAAAAGCAAAATGTTTCACGTCATTAACAAACTTGTACTTTGTCAATCATTCGTAGATATCTGATCGTTTTCAGCCATATGATGAGGACTCGAACAATAACAGTTGTTATGCTGGAGGTGGCTATAATAAAAGTCGAGACGCATTGAGCTTGTTGAAGTTAAATGGCATAATTGAGTTGAGAGACAATGGATTAGCCAGATATTACGGTAACCATGACAAAAATGACCAGGGTAAGTATTCGTTTGTATGAACGTTTCGCTTCACTCAGCAGACACGGAAACTTATATAATTCTTGTTCCAATATACCCGATCTGTAGATCTCAATTATACAGGATTCCACTGAGAGGAAAATGAATTGACAAAACTTTAGATTTCAAATATTTACACACTTTTGTTTTAATTATGTTTGTCGATAGGTAACCACAGTATGTGTTATCACAGAGCTTGCCTGTATACATATAATTAAGTTAAATGCATTGGCTTTACAACTTGAGTGAGAAGCAGATGTCCATCAGGATGATACATACCAAGCAGATTACGTCACATAATTACGTCTTTTACCTCGTGCCGACGATTTATTTCTTGATCTCAATATTGAGACTTAATCAACTTGTAACTTGCTTTGGTAGCTATGTTTATCTAGCCCTTGTGATTATCACAAGCAGCAGAGCCCATGAACAAATATTCCTGAGAGATACAGGCAAATGCATTATTATTTGCTTAACTTTTAGACAGTAGGGATTGTGTTTTTTTTGCAATTTACTAAATTTGTTGCTGCTGTTCCGATAATTTTGGTCCGTTTTATATTAAAGGTACTTAATTCACTCTCCCTCATCATCATATTTATCACCACCCTGTGTAAAATAACAATCGCTATTGAGGAGGAAAGGATAAATGTACAAGCTTATGACCCAGCGCTTGTCGGAATAATAAGCAGTAGCGAACAATGCGCGATTCGCCATCTGTGTCGTTAGTTACTTATACAGTGGAAAGAGAAATCACCTATGTTGACAAAATGTGAGAGATTAGCAAACTGATTGAGCGGTGAAAATGACCTGACGCGTGCGATAGACTGCGCATGAACGTCGGATATATTTTTCGGATATTGTTTCTGGTCCCAAATAGGTCTTTTTCCCTGGGAACAATTAAGGAACCCAATGAAAATTAACCCATCCGTGGTTGCAGTGGTTTATCTCAATCGCCATATTCATTCTAAAGTATGACATTTCATACTTACAATGTGTTTGCATCATCTACGCCAATCACGATCCGACGGAGATCATCAAGGAACTAGTCTCACATTTAGCAACAATCTAATCCTAACTGAGCCTGCTAGCATATCCGTCTTCAGTTTTTCCGTCTTATCAGTATTACGTCTGGCTACCCATGTTGCCTTTTAAATCATTAAATATCGTCCCCACGCCGATCAACCCATTTACGCATCGTTTATATTATTCTTCTATCTTCAGATATTGGTATGGTCCCATAGAGCGTACCAATGTAAGTAATTGATACGATCTTTATTAATCACAATTTAACATGCTGACATCCTGAACTACAGCAATCAATAATGTGATTGCTAGCTTCACCAATAATATGTTTTGTATTGCTATAGCATTTCATTCGATGAATTTTGGGAAGGTTCTGCATTAATGTGAAGGATACATGATATAAATACAAAACAACTGAATATTCGCTCATATAATAATGTAATAAATATCGTGGGTTTGAAAGATAACAAAATATATTAGTAAATGCCTGCCAACTAAGTAAAGAAAAGTGGATGATTTAAAATCTAATATATACGGCCTTAATTAGAGCAAACAACAAATGCTTTTTGGTCCCCCAAAACAGTCTGACATGCGCGACCTCCCGGTCCAGTTACAGTGTTTGATATGCGCGACCGTAGAGTCGACAAGTAAATGATGCCCTAACGCCACTGTGAACAGTCGATGTCAACATGATATGTCACCCAGTCTGATTAAGTCCAACAAATAGACCAATCAATCACTTATCAATGGCTGTATTGGTTTATAAACAGTAGAACAAATGATCCACATCGTACAAGTGCGATTCTACAAATTGAATATCTCGCCGAATGAGCAAACAAGTGCAAAACAAGCCACTGTGCCGCTCATGTCACTGTCGCTGTTTTGAACATATTGCTAACGACGACAGTCGATATATGTTTGTATGAAACTTGAGTGCCTCAAGTTTGTAGATTGACTATTATTTTGTTGCACATATTTAGCAAGTTACTGTTTTTTCTGTTGCTCCATTAACGCGGTGTGAACTAACATTGGTAACGAATATTGCTTAGTCAGATCACAATTTAGTAAAATGATGCTAAAACTGTGTTGTATTTGCTTCGTGTGAACTCAATCACGTGATACGCTAGGTTTAATGTCCGCATTTCTATATCCATAGATAAACTGAAAAACATCTAGCTTCCGATTCAGTGCAGACCAATCATGTGTCACACAGTGTTATTGTGAAGCAATATAATGGAGAACGATGGTGAGTGGTTAATTGATGTTGTCGGCAGTATCTGATTGGCTGCATGTACTGCCACAATTACGTCATTCTCACATACAATATCACACAGCTTTTATTTGTTACTGTTTGATAATTAACATCTTCAAGTACAGCAGAATATCATTGTCATATTTACACTTGATGCTAGGATGAAATAGACGAGATAAATACCGCGACTAACTGTCGTAATGTTTCATCATATGACCACACATATAGAGACTGTAAACTGACATCGTGTGAATGGCTATATCGCTTAATATCACCGTTTTTCTAAAGATGCTACATAAAAAAGCCTGGAATCCCAACACAAGGCAAAAACTAGGTCTGGAACACATGTTTATGGTAGGTTGATAAGAACATTTAAGCGATATAACAGGGCTGCCTGACAGGGCAACTAACACGAACTACGACTTATCCCTTACTTGGATAGTCTCCTGGGTTTTATAAATGAAGGACACCTAAAACGGAATACATTATTACTCTTCATATTGTTTATCTTGTTTTCATACATGGGCGTGAAAATCAGGTATCAGACAGCACGTTTGTGTGTATCCAAAGAAGATTTCAGATGGACACCTGTAAAGAAGTGTCTTAAATCGTCTGCGATCCGCTCCATACAGCATCATGATATTGCAAGATTTATCGCATAACTGATCAGGCGGATAAACTGAAGACGGATATGTTATAGAGCTCTTAATTGATAAGATTATGGCTGGAAATGCCCTAGCAAACTCCACCACACCAGAACTTTATTCCTAGCATATATAAACAAACAATTACGCGAACCCACCAGTGGTCTTCGAACGGCTCTCTGAGCCAATAAAGGAGTAGATAAGTCTCGTCAGGCACTTTATGCCAGATTGATGGTTATTGCGATGATAGTGACATATCCAATGCCATGATAGGTACACTCGTTGTCGGATGTATTACCATCGACAATAAGCTTATTCGGCACCAACAAAGGACGTGCCTCGGGGAGAACGAAAAGTACGCGGACATGCAGCAGCAATACTGTGAGCAATGCAGAACCCATCTAATCGTTCCTGTTTGTCTCGAGGCAAGTTATTTCCCTCGTTTCGCGATGACCCTGCTTTGATTTGGGAAATTTGGAGTAGTTGAGTGCTTATAGGTTAATGTTATTACAAAATTATTAATCCGCTCGAACTGCAATACTGGAAATAAAAATAATGAACTCACTCACATCCATCGAAAAGGTTAACCAGCCAGTATTAGGTTGTATTTGATATCAACATATCATGCTGTAAATGGCAGCTTGAACTTTGACTTGATGATAGTCACTACCAGAAACAACCTCTACCAAAGATACACGCGCTCCTATCTCAAGGCCACAATTCCGTCATAGCCGTTTCATACTGATATCTATCGCTAACATCGCATTTGTTGTAATCTGACAGGTTATGACATCGTTCGATTTGTTCGATGTTAAAAATTATTAAATTATAACAACTTCCATATATCTCTCAGAAAATATATGTGTAGCTTTCGCAACGTTCAGACCTGCCTTTCGATAGTGAATAGGAAGAAACTTAGGTTCCTGCGGTTCTTTCCATAATTAGTGTTGTAAAATGCAGCACAGACGCATATTTGCAACTTAAACCAAAGATTGCTGTGCAATGAATATCTCGCTCAAAAGGTAGAATTTGTCGGTACTAAATGACGGACAATCCTAGTGTCGCCGTCGCTTCAATAAAGTTTTTGTTCCTTATAAACCACACATGATGGCAAGAAAAGATATGGAAGTACTCATCAGCGTATAATGTTTGCCATCTTAAAGCAGAAAGAACGTACATCTTGCACTAAGTGGATGTGAAGGTTCTCATCAGAAGCAATTTGCTTCCCTGATGTCGCAATTTAAAGCTGAGGTACCAATTTGCTGTTCAACTGCAGCAAGATAGGCGATCATAAATGCGCATGTGTCCTTTAATCAAACTATGTTTTATTTCCTAAAGGTTGCATGACAAGCAGCAATTTCACTGGTGCAGCCCTACCTGTTAACTGGAGGCGGCAGGTAGTCAGCCTGATACGTCAATCAATTGAGGTATATTTGTTTCCACCGTCTGCAACTCCATACGTACGATATACCCTCACTATCCTGCAGTACTGCCTATATCAACTAATGTAGCGATAATATATGTTTGTTCCAACATTGATCCCTGCCGCACGAGTTTATTGTGGCGTGCAATTCTAATGCCAAAGAAAGTTTAGCATTTAGGGCGAAATCAGCATTTTTTTCCTAACATAGTCAACTATTGTGAAAGATGATGTGATGATAATAAATATGGCAACGGACTTTTAGGTACAGATTATAATGAAAATAATTGTTTAACGTGTCGCTATATATATATATAAGGCACTATTGAGAAACCTGCGAGCTTGCAGGTTTTGAAGCTTTGCCATTAGGGAAATAGCCAATAAACATGCAATGGGTAGTTCATTCAGGAAAGTGGCCAGGTGAAGAAATTAGTTGTCATAGTGAATTATGAGTTGCTGTTGGAGGACCAAAAGTATATACCAGGATTTCAAAGCTGAAAAAAAGATTTTATTTCGTTTTTATATATATATATATATATATAATATATATATATATATATATATATATATATATATATATATATATATATATATATATATATATATATATATATATATATATATATATATATATATATATAAAATATATATATATATATATGCAAGCAAACGTGTCAGTGAAGCATCGGATATCTATTGTGTGATTGGACGACCCGTCTGGTTTATGGGGTTAGAGCAATCACAATCCCGTAATTTTAACACACACAAAAGGAAGTACACTTCTAACGCATACTGTCCTTCTTAGGTTGGCGACAAACATGGCAATTCAATCAATTGCCTCATCCATGACAACCAACGGGGTGAAATATGTCTAATGTTTTTAGGTTATGATCAATGTGTGCACATCTATATATGACGGAACGGATGGAAGCACATGCAGATATATTCTGAGTAATGCATTAGCGTAAATATATATTACATGCTGTTTATTACATAACATCACCATGAAAACTCTCCCGTAAGATATAGGGACTGATATACACAAGAGCTGTGTACGACACTAATAGATCGTCACTATATGTTCCGCGTCCTTCATGCTTCAAGAGAAAGTCATGCCAAGCAATATATATACATATATATATATATATATATATATATATATATATATATATATATATATATATATATATATATATATATATATATATATATATATATATATAGATATATATACATATATATATATATATATATATATATAAATAAATATATATATACATATATATATACGTATATATATATATGTGTATATATACATATAGATGTATATATATATTCTCTTAGATATAATAATAATATATAATATATAATATATATAATATATGAATATATGTACATATGTATATATTTATATGTATATCTCTGTATATTATATATATCTCTATGTTTACATGTAAATATATATATCTCTATATAAAGGTATATATATATATATATAAACATATACAAAGGAATTTCTATCCACATGTATTTTCATATTCATGTATATATAGATATATCTACATATATATGTGTGTGAGAGAGAATGTATCCGTTAGTGTTAGCGTGCGCGCGCGCGCGCGCGTGTGTGTGTATGTCGTTGTAAGCCGTACAAATATAAATGCGTCTATAGGCCGTTGAATGACCGAATTTATGATCAATATCGAATGTTTCACAACACTGAACGGTATTTCATCATCGGATATACTGCACGTGGGCGTCCTCAATAGCGCCTGCGGTTCTAGTTATTAAATATTGAATTAGGCCTTTACATGCAAAGTGCAGTGAACGATGCATCCGAAGCATTCATGCAATCCTGTGTTTACAATCTAGAAGTTTTTACAGAAAAGACGTAACTGATTACCACACAATATAGGACATTTTACGTTTGATGCTATAGACCGGCACATCCTTAAGGCTTTATATGTCATCATACCAGTAGTCGTATTGTATCACTGATGCTTCCTATCGGCTATAATTAGCAGCAGCTAGCGAACTGGTCTCTCTGGTGCATTGTTGATAACGTTTGATGACGCTTGGAAAGAACAGTACTACCCTTTGGCTTGACACCTAACAGTTTGGATCAATTATGATGATAGCTACTTCATTAATGAGGCGCTATATGAGGCTGATCTAAAATTGCCTGGTACAATGAGGCTATAGATAGGAAGAAGTCGTGACTAAGGGAGCAAAACAGTTGTAGCAAACCTACCCATGCAATGCGAATAGTTAAAATACAACATTATGAGCTTCGTGCAATGGCCAGAATTAATCATGTGATGTAGTTATCAGTACTCGCCTGTAGCTTGTGTTAGTGACATTTAAGAGATTGACAACATCATCTATAGTGGATGCGCATCTATGCAATTGTAGCATTGCATTGCTTGTGACTCCTAAGAGATCGAAGTGTTTTTCCTGCATTTCTGGATCATACAAGAGTATATCATGATAATTCGATGCAATCATTTAAGGCCTGATTATAAAAGACATGGTCATCTGTTTGCATTATTGCATGGCTTTGGATAAATAAGCTGCCACATTTACTCACTTGCTCGCATTACAAGATGTAAAATCTTTTACCACATTGACGAAAACACGCGATTACGAATCACGCATATATCTTTCTCTGTGTCGAGTATATATATATATATATATATATATATATATATATATATATAGATATGATATATATATAGATATATATATATATATATATATATATATATATATATATATATATATATATATATATATATATATCTATATATATATATATATATATATATATATATATATATATATAATATATATATATATATATATATATAAATATATATATATATATCTCTCTCGACAGTTCTCAATCAATTATATTGATTCACAATATACTGAACACATTGCGTGATAATTGACTGGTCTGCACTATATCGGATGCTAGCTGTTTTTAGTTTATCCATGGAAATAGAAATACTGACGAGCAGCAGTTATCAAACGTAGGGTATCACGTGATTAAGTTCACGCAAAGCGAAAACAGCTTAGAGATCCGCGGGCAAGCAACAACTTTCCTGTTAGCAATGCGGAACCAATCATGTCGCTTTTGTTTGTCTCGATGTGATTGATTGCATGGATTGTGCGATCCTCTCGCCTCAACGCATAGGAATTATAACGTATGCATTGAGCGCTATAACGACAGCGACATCCGTAAACACGTTCCAGTCTGAGTTACAAGGACAAAGATAATGAGCTTCTGGAACAACTTTTAAGGAACTTGCCGTCTTTCGCTCAGAAGCAAAATGACATCGTTAATTAATTTTGCATTGTCGTTCGCATCCATATCTTGCTAATGCGACAAGGTTGTGTCCTATTATGTTTCCATTGTATAAACAGAACAAGTGAGGCCAACAGACGATTCTTCCATATAACCTTAGTAGAGATGGTTCTTTACAACATAAGTGTGAGGCATATGTTTTGTACATAGATATCAGTAAAACATACAATCATATCAGCAGTGCCGATAAGCTGTCTCATCAGCAATACCCTAAGTTAAAGAGATACATGTGACGACGAATCTTCATTATACACTAAGTGGTGATGTTACCTGACAACATTACTTTAAAGAGTATGCCGTGCAAATTGCAATCAGTAAAGCTTATCGTCATATTACATATTACTTCAAATATGCAAAACACATCCGTTGCAGTGGATCCAGGCAAAAGGCAAAACACCTCGAGCGACATGTTAACATAGAGATTCAATTACATCGCGGTCGAAAAGCATGTCAGTGATTGTACTTTGTACGACTATTCTGACGAACTGGTAATTTTTATCAATAGCATCAAGAGACATGCTGAGTTGTCAGCAATAAAGGCTACTCTTAAGTCCCATTCCTACATCTCTGTACCATGGTGTATTGCGAATTTAATGGTTCCGAGTATTATTCTATTGATAAAGTGTTGTCTAACCTACGTATACTTACCATACAAAACACAGCGCGTTTATTTCCTGCGTCGTATATACAGAGGACTGGGATATCGATGTGTAGACAGAGGAGATCAAGCATAATCCAGCAGCCAAAGGATGACTTTGATCGATTGATAAGAAACCGATTACTCAAATATAGAGCTCAGCTTACGATTTACAAATAATATAAGGTGTAATCACATAGAGCGTCATATCAATTGGATGACATGATAATCGCACAAAAACGTGGTTTGGTGATCGTGACAGAAACAGGGTAACAATTGCGCGACATATTCGGCGTATAACGGTCGGTTATCGCCGCTGTTGGATAGCCTGCTGTGATGCATCAATGATGTGTAGTCAGTTAAGCTGAACACATTACCATGCGCATTGGATAATTTTGGGGGTGAACAGAACTAAATGACACTTGAGCATAACAAACCGTGTGGTCTATTCACGAGAAAGCAGCATGTCCCCATCTGCACATGCGCCCTGTCATTGTAAGAATGGTATGGTAGAACGCATGAACTACTCTCTATTTATTACACCCAATTATTACCATTCTATCGGGTGTTTTACCCGTTTTTCAACTTGTTGTAGAGGTGTTATTGCTATGGCTACTCTAAGGCTGTTTGTTATTACACAGAAAGTTAAAGTCGGCGTGGCGTGTACATACACTTGGTTTAATATCGAACCAATTTTGTTTACCTGAATGCAGTTATGCATTTGATCTATTGTACCTGCTCTTACTGTAAGGCAATGAGCAAAAAGTCGACTGATTCATACATATTAAGGATCAATCAATACTTCAGGTGTATTTATCCCAGTCATGATAAATTTATAACAGAGACCGTTGTACTTCGCTCAAACATCATAAAATATAACAGTGGTAGGGGTTAGATATGTATAAGCTATATCTTATCTATGTGCTGAGCTGCCACACAAAATGAACTTTCTACTCCTATTTATCGATTGGCTTTCTACAGCGTGTAGAGGGCAATTCACAATAACCATAGACAATAATGTGACATTTTATTGGTGTGTAGTTTATGCACACAGTACCAACCAATGAATGTACTTTCACTGTGCATGCAGGTACGGGACAAGAGAAGAATAAATCGAATCAATATTGAACGGCAACATTTGCCTTTGTTCGCATGATTTGTGTCTTATGGTAACGTTCTGCTGGGTTCAGATTTACAATCGACATGTCTAGAATAGGGTCATTGAATTTCGTCGATAACTTACATCGGTAATATAACTCAATTTCGATATAAACCAGAATTTTGTGTCACATAACTGTGATGAAATTGATAATTCTACACCATTTTACGCCAATATTGATCATGCTGTTAGTGTCTTAAGGAAAGGCAAAAGGGTCAGTGACAATGAATTTGTCTCATATTATCTAATCAATGGAACATCGATGTTGAGAATACATATTGCAATACTGTTTGCAGCGAGGATCTTGCCCTAAGCGCAATAATACACATACTTTTCAGCTCATGGGTCTGTACTAAGGAGCTCACAATCATTTGTTACACTGCATTTGTGATGTTTCAGTGGAAAAACTAGTGTATGGAAGGTATATGAAATATTTCATACTGCCATTAGTTCTACAAATATGGATGCCAAATTATACGCTAGACTTGCGCTGTATGATAGTCGGGCTAATGCACGCAAAAGTCTTACATACTTTCGTGCACGGTATGAAATTAATAAGTTTCATATTGTCCACTGTTTTTAAAAATGTATATGACCACGATTTTTATATATGACGATTTGTTATGAATAACTGGTGCTATATCAGGTTTCATGCGAATGGGACAAAATCCCTGCATTCAAGACATTCATAAGCGCAATTTACATGTGATTATAAATCACATGCTCTTAATATAACATTTATCTGTTTTATTTATTGTGTAATATTTGAATGAGTTTAACGTACCTTGTACGAAATAAATGTTATTAATATTATCGTTATTGCTATTATTATTATAAAAGGTGACTTGCTGCAATTTCCCGGCGACTGTAAATATATTGCTGATGTAGCACCGTTGGAGCGGTGCTCTAGTGGGTACATATAGAGCAGCAGTTTAACACTAGTCACGCTCCAAATTAGCATCTATCCATAGAGATATCCTCGTATGACTACAGGACTAATAAGCTTAACTGGTTGACCACCGAGAAAATGCTGGCACTATGGTTGTTTCGATAATAGGAAAATTGCATTACTTTTATTTAAGTGTTCTTGCAATAGACCACTTTATAGTATTCATGCACATGGCTAAATAAATCACAGTAATCAATAAAGCAACGATAAATCAAGCAAATCACCTTTAATTTCAAGTAGTGTTAGTTCAGTCATCTAACCATTATATATGCAAAAGTAATTCTAGTATATGAAGTGCCATGTGTGCGACCCTTGTAATGAGCCCGTTAGGTCAGTTAACGCAACCATTGATTCTGGTCTAGGAGTAAGCTTGAAGATTATGAATGAAAAGCACGCTATTACCTCTTGCGTCGGATTCACCGCCATAACAATATCGCGGCTGGCTGCTCATGTCGCCTCGTCAATTTTGATATATATTTCCGACTTCCATACGAGGCAATTACATTGAGGCATCTGCATTCAAGCTGGTTCGACTATTTATTGCTTCTCGGTATTGACTGGGGGGACTTAATGAGAATTATCTTCTGCACCACTAGTTGTCACAAAGATAAGAAAAGCACAGTTACATCAGTGATGTGCGTTACAGTAGCTGCATAGGTGAGTATTAATCATTATCAGACAAGTAATTGTCTAATGGCATAGTAATATGACCATACGCTGAATACCATCGCATCAAGTTGACGATTCGTTTTAGAAACAGGATAAATGTATCACAGCAGTGATGTGCGTTAGACTAGCGACATAGATGAGTATAATTTATTATCAGACAATTAATTGTGAAATTACATAATAATATGATAATACGCTGAATACCATTGCAGCAAGTTGACGATTCGTTTGAGAAACAGGATAAATGTATCATTTCAGCGATTAAAATATTTCTAAGCTCTCAAAAAAGCGATGAACATAGCATTCGTCCGGTAACTTTAAAGGCATCAGACTGTGCACGTACTGCGGATCCAAAGTGGTATTTGGTGACATGCAGGCGCAGACGCTCTAGCACCTGACGCAAAGAGTGTTTGGATGTTTGAAGCTTGGTATAATTATGGGAATAAGTATTCGCATGTATTTACTGATTTTTGAGGAATTGATCTAATCCACTGCTGCACCATAAATGTGTATGTAGGGTCAGTACTTCAAAAAAAGACAACATTTGACTGATGTCACCATATTTGATATAAGAGGGCACTACACCATTGTAGGACAAAAATCGATGCATGGCAATGCAGTATTAAGTCGTTTAATAAATGCTATGATTTTGGCAATTGCAACTGCATTTGTGGTTCCATAAAACGACAAAGTTTGATTGGTTAAAACAGATAAACAATTCGGTCCTCATCCGAATGTTCGAATGATTTATGTTGTTGTGGTGGACTGAAATCACTCCCTCGTTGCTAAGGCCTGTATCATATGACGAATGCTTTGCATTGGCAATGACAATATATAGGCGACCACTTTATTCAAATTCATTGTCCGGTAACCTGATGGAAACCTTGCTGTACCAGCCATTGTACTTTGTGAGGTGCGTAATTGGAGCTTTGCGTGACGTCGTAAATATCGTCGCTCTTTGGTAAATATCCGCAAATGTCCATATTAATAAATTTCGCATGGAAAACGCCATATCGCGTTTAACAGTGGCACGTGATGCACAGTGAAAGTACAATCATTGTTTGGGGGAGAGACAGAGTTCTTAAACTACACACCAATAAAAAGTCACATTATTGTCCATGGTTATTGCGAGTTGACTTTTACACAACAACATGCATTTTGTGTGACAGCACAGCACATAGATAAGATATAGTTTTTATAAGCATAACACCTACCACTGGTATATTTTATGACGTTTGAGCGAAGTACAAAGGTCTCTGTTATAATTTTTTCTTAACTGGAAAAAATACACCTTAAGTATAGATTGATCCTTACTGTGCATGAAACATTCGACTTTTTACTCACTACAATGATTATAATGTGCAAGAGCACAACCATCGGGAGAGTGAAAATATCGGCAAATTTAAGTACATTGTTTGTTTAAATCTGTTCACACAATACAGCCATTGTCTAGCAATGAGAATGCTTGTTATCCAAAAACGTGAATACCTTCGTTTGACAAGGGATTCGCGACATCCTTTCTACATGTAATATATTCTTGCGTACATACCGTCAATAGATGAATCGCTTATTCTTGTGTCCTTTTAAATAACAAACAGCCTTAGAGCAGTCACAGCAACGGGTTAAAAACCCGAGAGCGTGGTAGTGATCAGGTGTAATGAGTAGAAAATAGTACATGTTTTGAACTATACCATCCTCACATATGCAAGATAGGGACATGCTGCGTTCCCTTGATAAGACCACAATCAGGTTTGCTATGCTCAAATGTCACTTAGTTCTGTTAACCCACCAAAATTTTCCAAT
>CM067354.1:72037549-72055917 GCA_034190875.2 Urechis unicinctus | reverse complement strand
CAGCCGACAGGGTTCGAACCTGTGCGGGGAGACCCCATTGGATTTCAAGTCCAACGCCTTAACCACTCGGCCACGACTGCTCCATGAAGTGGCATCAATGATTGTACGACATAACTTGGGTCAATAAATTACGCCTATTAGCCAATAAATGTCCCTTACAACACTTAGCACCCTATGCTAAATTTGGTATCTGCCTCATCGATCATTCTCATGATTTAATATTTGCTGCCATTGCTACCAAATGGACTTAAAGAGCAGATGCACAAATAGTGATTATACCTTTAGATTGGCGAAATCAGAACATTGATGCGATTTAGCTCTTTATTTGCAAGACTATGAATACAAGATTCATTCTTCTTTCTGTGATTATTCCAGTGATTAAGTGCTCAATGATATTTGTGTACAATTGATTCATAAACCAATTGCATAAAATCTGATGGGAACACTCAATTATAGAACAGTGAACATTTGGTCCATTAGTTATGCATACCCTAAATGTATTCCTTCTTCTTCCGCACGCCAACTCCGAAAGTAATCCGTGCTGTTACTCAAATAAATAACCTGACAAAATGAACTACATACGTCCAGTTACAGAGAGTGACCTGTTCGCTCATATGTTTCACTGAAAGCGCTTGATTGGTGGCTATGAACATCAATAGTTTACACAATAGAGGCGTTTTGCTAAAATAACCAATTCGCAGCCGACAGGGTTCGAACCTGTGCGGGGAGACCCCATTGGATTTCAAGTCCAACGCCTTAACCACTCGGCCACGACTGCTCCATGAAGTGGCATCAATGATTGTACGACATAACTTGGGTCAATAAATTACGCCTATTAGCCAATAAATGTCCCTTACAACACTTAGCACCCTATGCTAAATTTGGTATCTGCCTCATCGATCATTCTCATGATTTAATATTTGCTGCCATTGCTACCAAATGGACTTAAAGAGCAGATGCACAAATAGTGATTATACCTTTAGATTGGCGAAATCAGAACATTGATGCGATTTAGCTCTTTATTTGCAAGACTATGAATACAAGATTCATTCTTCTTTCTGTGATTATTCCAGTGATTAAGTGCTCAATGATATTTGTGTACAATTGATTCAAAACCAATTGCATAAAATCTGATGGGAACACTCAATTATAGAACAGTGAACATTTGGTCCATTAGTTATGCATACCCTAAATGTATTCCTTCTTCTTCCGCACGCCAACTCCGAAAGTAATCCGTGCTGTTACTCAAATAAATAACCTGACAAAATGAACTACATACGTCCCAGTTACAGAGAGTGACCTGTTCGCTCATATGTTTCACTGAAAGCGCTTGATTGGTGGCTATGAACATCAATAGTTTACACAATAGAGGCCGTTTTGCTAAAATAACCAATTCGCAGCCGACAGGGTTCGAACCTGTGCGGGGAGACCCCATTGGATTTCAAGTCCAACGCCTTAACCACTCGGCCACGACTGCTCCATGAAGTGGCATCAATGATTGTACGACATAACTTGGGTCAATAAATTACGCCTATTAGCCAATAAATGTCCCTTACAACACTTAGCACCCTATGCTAAATTTGGTATCTGCCTCATCGATCATTCTCATGATTTAATATTTGCTGCCATTGCTACCAAATGGACTTAAAGAGCAGATGCACAAATAGTGATTATACCTTTAGATTGGCGAAATCAGAACATTGATGCGATTTAGCTCTTTATTTGCAAGACTATGAATACAAGATTCATTCTTCTTTCTGTGATTATTCCAGTGATTAAGTGCTCAATGATATTTGTGTACAATTGATTCATAAACCAATTGCATAAAATCTGATGGGAACACTCAATTATAGAACAGTGAACATTTGGTCCATTAGTTATGCATACCCTAAATGTATTCCTTCTTCTTCCGCACGCCAACTCCGAAAAGTAATCCGTGCTGTTACTCAAATAAATAACCTGACAAAATGAACTACATACGTCCAGTTACAGAGAGTGACCTGTTCGCTCATATATTTCACTGAAAGCGCTTGATTGGTGGCTATGAACATCAATAGTTTATGCACGTAAAGGCCCGTTTTGGCTAAAATAACCAATTCGCAGCCGACAGGGTTCGAACCTGTGCGGGGAGACCCCATTGGATTTCAAGTCCAACGCCTTAACCACTCGGCCACGACTGCTCCATGAAGTTGGCACAATGATTGTACGACATAACTTGGGTCAATAAATTACGCCTATTAGCCAATAAATGTCCCTTACAACACTTAGCACCCTATGCTAAATTTGGTATCTGCCTCATCGATCATTCTCATGATTTAATATTTGCTGCCATTGCTACCAAATGGACTTAAAGAGCAGATGCACAAATAGTGATTATACCTTTAGATTGGCGAAATCAGAACATTGATGCGATTTAGCTCTTTATTTGCAAGACTATGAATACAAGATTCATTCTTCTTTCTGTGATTATTCCAGTGATTAAGTGCTCAATGATATTTGTGTACAATTGATTCATAAACCAATTGCATAAAATCTGATAGGAACACTCAATTATAGAACAGTGAACATTTGGTCCATTAGTTATGCATACCCTAAATGTATTCCTTCTTCTTCCGCACGCCAACTCCGAAAGTAATCCGTGCTGTTACTCAAATAAATAACCTGACAAAATGAACTACATACGTCCAGTTACAGAGAGTGACCTGTTCGCTCATATGTTTCACTGAAAGCGCTTGATTGGTGGCTATGAACATCAATAGTTTACACAATATAGAGGCCGTTTTGCTAAAATAACCAATTCGCAGCCGACAGGGTTCGAACCTGTGCGGGGAGACCCCATTGGATTTCAAGTCCAACGCCTTAACCACTCGGCCACGACTGCTCCATGAAGTTGCAACAATGATTGTACGACATAACTTGGGTCAATAAATTACGCCTATTAGCCAATAAATGTCCCTTACAACACTTAGCACCCTATGCTAAATTTGGTATCTGCCTCATCGATCATTCTCATGATTTAATATTTGCTGCCATTGCTACCAAATGGACTTAAAGAGCAGATGCACAAAATAGTGATTATATACCTTTAGATTGGCGAAATCAGAACATTGATGCGATTTAGCTCTTTATTTGCAAGACTATGAATACAAGATTCATTCTTCTTTTCTTTGTGATTATTCCAGTGATTAAGTGCTCAATGATATTTGTGTTACAATTGAATATTTGCAAAAAATATGATGTACGAAACTCAATTGATCAGGGGAAACCCAATTATGCAGAACCCTAAATTGAATCTGAATAGGAAACAAAAGGTATGCATAAATTTATCAAAACCGCCTAGGACAACCTTCTGGAGTTTGGCAAATAAATTTACATATTGATGGAGCCTTTGCAAACTATGTATTCCCTTCATTCCTGTATATTACGACCATTAAGTGGCGACCTTCTTGTGGAGCTTAGGCATAACCTATTAACCAACTAATGACACTTAGTGAACATTATTGTCCATTTGAGTTCATGGTGATACTTTCTCATCATGATGTGGATTTTTTCGTAACTCGAAAATAACCTGACTCAAAATAACTGAACTACATTACGTATTGCTACAAGATGAGTGGACCCCCTCGCAGCAAAGTATTCACACTGAAGAGTTCATTGATTGTTGGCTATGAACATCAAATACGTTTAATGCAACAAAAACCGTTTGGGGCTAAAAATAACCAATTGCCAATTCGGGCGCAGGTCGCCACAGGGTTCGATAACAGTGCGGGGGGAGACCCCATTGGATTTCAAAGTCCAACGCCTTAACCACTCGTCGCCACGACTGCTCCATGAAGTATTGTAACAATGATTTGTAACATCCGATTTGGTCAATAAATTACGCTGTTAGCCAATAAATGTCCCTTAACAAACTTAGCATCACTAAAATTTGGTATCGCCCTCATAGCTCATGATTTAATATTTGCTGCCATTGCTACCAATGGCACTAAAGAGCTGCACAAAATTGATTATACGCCTTTAGATTGGCGAAATCAGAACATTAATTGCATAAAGCTCTTGGATTTGCAAGAACTATGATATACAAAGTCCATTTTTTTTATTTTTTTTTTCTTTCTTTGGATTATTCCAGTGATTAAGTGCTTCAAGTGCCGATATTTGGTGTTCGCAAACAAGTTTGATTCAAAAATAACCCAATTGCATAAATCTGATGGAAACGCACTCAAACATCGGCCACGAAACTTTGGTCCATTATGATGCATACCCAATGAATGTATTCCATTCTTTACCTTTCGTCAATCAGTGAATACAATTGCTATTAAGCTAACAAATGGAAATAACCTTAAAAATGAAGAGCAACCCCCTTGAGTTATCTGTTCCTCCTTTACAACGATTGGCGTGGCTTGGCCCTTGATAAACATTGTATCCATGTGAGTTGGCAAGGACACTATTTGGTAGAATCGAACTTTTCTGAAATCATTCAGATTTTTATGAAAAATTGATTACAAAGTGGCTAAAGCACTTCCAATGAAAAGAAAATTTCAATTTAACAATTTTGAAGATTTCACAATGATTGAAGTGGAAATTTCATCTAAAGCGTTTTGATCGCGAAATCATAAACCAATTGCATTATAAATTGATGTAAAACTAAAATGGACTTCCATCTAGAACCGAACATTTTGGTCCAAAAACGTTATGCATCCCTAAATGGTCTTCCTTCCTTTTTCTCAAATAAAAGGATGTAACCTACTGTTAATCAATAACAATACCTCAAATGAGAACTACATACGTCCATTACAGAGAGTGACCTGTTCGCTCATATTTTCACTGAAAGCGCTTGATTGGTGGCTATGAACATCAATAGTTAGTACACAATAAGGTAGCCGTTTGCTAAAATAACCAATTCGCAGCCGACAGGGTTCGAACCTGTGCGGGGAGACCCCATTGGATTTCAAGTCCAACGCCCTTAACCACTCGGCCACGACTGCTCCATGAAGTTGCATCAATGATTGTACGACATAAACTTTGGGTCAATAAATTACGCCTATTAGCCAATAAATGTCCCTTACAACACTTAGCACCCTATGCTAAATTTGGTATCTGCCTCATCGATCATTCTCATGATTTAATATTTGCTGCCATTGCTACCAAATGGACTTAAAGAGCAGATGCACAAATAGTGATTATACCTTTAGATAGATTGGCGAAATCAGAACATTGATGCGATTTAGCTCTTTATTTGCAAGACTATGAATACAAGATTCATTCTTCTTTCTGTGATTATTCCAGTGATTAAGTGCTCAATGATATTTGTGTACAATTTGATTCATAAACCAATTGCATAAAATCTGATAGGAACACTCAATTATAGAACAGTGAACATTTGGTCCATTAGTTATGCATACCCTAAATGTATTCCTTCTCTTTCTTTCCGCACGCCAACTCCGAAAGTAATCCGTGCTGTTACTCAAATAAATAACCTGACACAAATGAACTACATACGTCCAGTTTACAGAGAGTGACCTGTTCGCTCATATATTTTCACTGAAAGCGCTTGATTGGTGGCTATGAACATCAATAGTTACACAATAGAGGCCGTTTGGCTAAAATAACCAATTCGCAGCCGACAGGGTTCGAACCTGTGCGGGGAGACCCCATTGGATTTCAAGTCCAACGCCTTAACCACTCGGCCACGACTGCTCCATGAAGTGGTAACAATGATTGTACGACATAACTTGGGGTCAAATTGGCCCTATTAGCCAATAAATGTCCCTTACAACAACACTTAGCCACCCTATGCGGGCATCTGCCTTAGATCATTCTCATGATTTAATATTTGCTGCCATTGCTTACCACACTTAAAGACGATGCCTAGTGATTATACCTTTAGAACTGGCGAAATTTGCGATTTAGCCTTTATTTTTGTATGAAATACAAGATTCATTCTTCTTTTTCTTGGATTATTCCAGTGATTAAGTGCTCAATGATATTTGTGTACAATTGATTCAATAAACCCAATTGCATCAAAATCTGATAGGAACCACTCAAAATTATCATGTGAACATTTGTCCATTAGGTCCATTACGTATGCATACAATACCTAAATGTATTCCTTTCTTCTACCAAATGGACTTAAAGAGCAGAGCAATGCAAAATAGTGTTTTATACCTTTAGATTGGCGAAATCAGAACATTGATGATGATTTAAGTTTAGCTTTTATTTGCAAGACTATGAATACAAGATTCATTCTTCTTTCTGTGATTATTCCAGGGATTAAGTGCTCAATGATATTTGTGTACAATTGATTCATAAACAATTGCATAAAATCTGATGGGAACACTCAATTATAGAACAGTGAACATTTGGTCCATTAGTTATGCATACCCTAAATGTATTCCTTCTTCTTCCGCACGCCAACTCCGAAAGTAATCCGTGCTGTTACTCAAATAAATAACCCTGACAAAATGAACTACATACGTCCAGTTACAGAGAGTGACCTGTTCGCTCATATGTTTCACTGAAAGCGCTTGATTGGTGGCTATGAACATCAATAGTTTACACAATAGAGGCCGTTTTGCTAAAATAAACAATTCGCAGCCGACAGGGTTCGAACCTGTGCGGGGGAGACCCCATTGGATTTCAAGTCCAACGCCTTAACCACTCGCCACCACGACTGCTCCACGACTGCTCCAATGATTGTACGACATAACTTGGGTCAATAAATTACGCCTATTAGCCAATAAATTGTCCCTTACAACACTTAGTACCCTATAAAATTTGGCTCTGCCCCCATCATCGATCATTCTCATGATTTAATATTTTGCTGCCATTGCTACCAAATGGGACTTAAAGAGCAGATGCACAAATAGTGAAGTTATACCCTTAGATTGGCGAAATCAGAACATTGATGCGATTTTAGCTCTTTATTTTTGCGACTATGAATACAAGATTCATTTCTTTCTTTCTGTGATTTATTCCCAGTGATTAGTCAATTGATTCATAAACCAATTGCATAAAATCTGATGGGAACACTCAATTATAGAACAGTGAACATTTGGTCCATTAGTTATGCATACCCTAAATGTATTCCTTCTTCCGCACGCCAACTCCGAAAGTAATCCGTGCTGTTACTCAAATAAATAACCTGACAAAATGAACTACATACGTCCAGTTACAGAGAGTGACCTGTTCGCTCATATGTTTCACTGAAAGCGCTTGATTGGTGGCTATGAACATCAATAGTTAATGCCGTAAAAGCCGTTTTGCTAAAATAACCAATTCGCAGCCGACAGGGTTCGAACCTGTGCGGGGAGACCCCATTGGATTTCAAGTCCAACGCCTTAACCACTCGGCCACGACTGCTCCATGAAGTTGTAACAATGATTGTACGACATAACTTGGGTCAATAAATTACGCCTATTAGCCAATAAATGTCCCTTACAACACTTAGCACCCTATGCTAAATTTGGTATCTGCCTCATCGATCATTCTCATGATTTAATATTTGCTGCCATTGCTACCAAATGGACTTAAAGAGCAGATGCACAAATAGTGATTATACCTTTAGATTGGCGAAATCAGAACATTGATGCGATTTAGCTCTTTATTTGCAAGACTATGAATACAAGATTCATTCTTCTTTCTGTGATTATTCCAGTGATTAAGTGCTCAATGATATTTGTGTACAATTGATTCATAAACCAATTGCATAAAATCTGATGGGAACACTCAATTATAGAACAGTGAACATTTGGTCCATTAGTTATGCATACCCTAAATGTATTCCTTCTTCTTCCGCACGCCAACTCCGAAAGTAATCCGTGCTGTTACTCAAATAAATAACCTGACAAAATGAACTACATACGTCCAGTTACAGAGAGTGACCTGTTCGCTCATATATTTCACTGAAAGCGCTTGATTGGTGGCTATGAACATCAATAGTTAATGCCGTAAAAGCCGTTTGGCTAAAATAACCAATTCGCAGCCGACAGGGTTCGAACCTGTGCGGGGAGACCCCATTGGATTTCAAGTCCAACGCCTTAACCACTCGGCCACGACTGCTCCATGAAGTTGTAACAATGATTGTACGACATAACTTGGGTCAATAAATTACGCCTATTAGCCAATAAATGTCCCTTACAACACTTAGCACCCTATGCTAAATTTGGTATCTGCCTCATCGATCATTCTCATGATTTAATATTTGCTGCCATTGCTACCAAATGGACTTAAAGAGCAGATGCACAAATAGTGATTATACCTTTAGATTGGCGAAATCAGAACATTGATGCGATTTAGCTCTTTATTTGCAAGACTATGAATACAAGATTCATTCTTCTTTCTGTGATTATTCCAGTGATTAAGTGCTCAATGATATTTGTGTACAATTGATTCATAAACCAATTGCATAAAATCTGATAGGAACACTCAATTATAGAACAGTGAACATTTGGTCCATTAGTTATGCATACCCTAAATGTATTCCTTCTTCTACCAAATGGACTTATAGAGCAGATGCAAAAATAGTAATTATACCTTTAGATTGGCGAAATCAGAACATTGATGTGATTTAGCTCTTTATTTGCAAGACTATGAATACGAGATTCATTCTTCTTTCTGTGATTATTCTAGGGATTTAGTGCTCAATGATATTTGTGTACAATTTATTCATAAAGCAGTTGCACAAAATCTGATGGGAACACTCAATTATAGAACAGTGAACATTTGGTCCATTAGTTATGCATACCCTAAATGTATTCCTTCTTCTTCCGCACGCCAACTCCGAAAGTAATCCGTGCTGTTACTCAAATAAATAACCTGACAAAATGAACTACATACGTCCAGTTACAGAGAGTGACCTGTTCGCTCATATGTTTCACTGAAAGCGCTTGATTGGTGGCTATGAACATCAATAGTTTACACAATAGAGGCCGTTTTGCTAAAATAACCAATTCGCAGCCGACAGGGTTCGAACCTGTGCGGGGAGACCCCATTGGATTTCAAGTCCAACGCCTTAACCACTCGGCCACGACTGCTCCATGAAGTTGTAACAATGATTGTACGACATAACTTGGGTCAATAAATTACGCCTATTAGCCAATAAATGTCCCTTACAACACTTAGCACCCTATGCTAAATTTGGTATCTGCCTCATCGATCATTCTCATGATTTAATATTTGCTGCCATTGCTACCAAATGGACTTAAAGAGCAGATGCACAAATAGTGATTATATACCTTAGATTGGCGAAATCAGAACATTGATGCGATTTAGCTCTTTATTTGCAAGACTATGAATACAAGATTCATTCTTCTTTCTGTGATTATTCCAGTGATTAAGTGCTCAATGATATTTGTGTACAATTGATTCATAAACCAATTGCATAAAATCTGATGGGAACACTCAATATATAGAACAGTGAACATTTGGTCCATTAGTTATGCATACCCTAAATGTATTCCTTCTTCTTCCGCACGCCAACTCCGAAAGTAATCCGTGCTGTTACTCAAATAAATAACCTGACAAAATGAACTACATACGTCCATTTACAGAGAGTGACCTGTTCGCTCATATGTTTCACTGAAAGCGCTTGATTGGTGGCTATGAACATCAATAGTTTACACAAATAAAAGCCGTTTGGCTAAAATAACCAATTCGCAGCCGACAGGGTTCGAACCTGTGCGGGGAGACCCCATTGGATTTCAAGTCCAACGCCTTAACCACTCGGCCACGACTGCTCCATGAAGTTGTAACAATGATTGTACGACATAACTTGGGTCAATAAATTACGCCTATTAGCCCAATAAATGTCCCTTACAACACTTAGCACCCTATGCTAAATTTGGTATCTGCCTCATCGATCATTCTCATGATTTAATATTTTGCTGCCATTGCTACCAAATGGACTTAAAGAGCAGATGCACAAATAGTGTGATTATACCTTTAGATTGGCGCGAAATCAGAACATTGATGCGATTTAGCTCTTTATTTGCAAGACTATGAATACAAGATTCATTCTTCTTTCTGTGATTATTCCAGTGATTAAGTGCTCAATGATATTTGTGTACAATTGATTCATAAACCAATTGCATAAAATCTGATGGGAACACTCAATTATAGAACAGTGAACATTTGGTCCATTAGTTATGCATACCCTAAATGTATTCCTTCTTCTTCCGCACGCCAACTCCCGAAAGTAATCCGTGCTGTTACTCAAATAAATAACCTGACAAAATGAACTACATACGTCCAGTTACAGAGAGTGACCTGTTTCGCTCATATGTTTCACTGAAAGCTTGCTTGATTGGTGGCTATGAAACATCAAATAGTTTACACAATAGAGGCCGTTTTTGGACTAAAATAAACCAATTCGCAGCAGCCGACAGGGTTCGAACCTGTGCGGGGAGACCCCATTGGATTTCAAGTCCAACGCCTTAACCCACTCGGGCCACGACTGCGCCACGCCAACTGAAGTTGTAACATGATTGTACGTGGCATAACTTGGGGTCAATAAATACGCCTAACCAATAAATGTCCCTACAACTTAGCACCCCTATGCCTATTAACCTGAATTGGGTATCCTATCGCAATAATCGAATCAATTCATGATTTAATTTTGCTAATGCCATTTTCTACCCAAATGGACGAACAGATGCACACAATAGGATTATACCTTTTAGTTGCTAAATTTGGCGATTTTATCTTTTATTTGCAAGACTATGCGATCAAGATTTCATTCTTGCTTTCTATGATTTTAATGATTAAGTGCTGCTGCTTATTTGTGACTTACAATTGATACCATAAACCAATTGCAAAAATTAGGAACACTCAATTATAGCAGTGAACATTTGGTCCTTAGTTAGTATTCCTTCTTCTACCAAATTGGACTTAGAGAGCAGATGCACAAAATAGTGATTATACCTTTAGATTGGCGAAATCAGAACATTGATGTGATTTAGCTCCTTTATTTGCAAGACTATGAATACAAG
Organism: Urechis unicinctus; assembly: GCA_034190875.2. Lineage (NCBI taxonomy): Eukaryota > Metazoa > Annelida > Polychaeta > Xenopneusta > Urechidae > Urechis > Urechis unicinctus. The sequence goes on along the minus strand of CM067354.1, from coordinate 72,044,932 downwards.
AGATTCATTCTTCTTTCTGTGATTATTCCAGTGATTAAGTGCTCAATGATATTTGTGTACAATTGATTCATAAAACCAATTGCATAAAAAATGATGGGAACACTCAATTATAGAACAGTGAACATTTGGTCCATTAGTTATGCATACCCTAAATGTATTCCTTCTTCTTCCGCACGCCAACTCCGAAAGTAATCCGTGCTGTTACTCAAATAAATAACCTGACAAAATGAACTACATACGTCCAGTTACAGAGAGTGACCTGTTCGCTCATATGTTTCACTGAAAGCGCTTGATTGGTGGCTATGAACATCAATAGTTTACACAATAGAGGCCGTTTTGCTAAAATAACCAATTCGCAGCCGACAGGGTTCGAACCTGTGCGGGTGACCCCATTGGATTTCAAGTCCAACGCCTTAACCACTCGGCCACGACTGCTCCATGAAGTGGTCAACAATGATTGTACGACATAACTTGGGTCAATAAATTACGCCTATTAGCCAATAAAATGTCCCTTACAACTTACACTTAGCACCCTATGCTAAATTTGGTAATCTGCCTCATCGATCATTCTCATGATTTAATATTTGCTGCCATTGCTACCAAAATGGACTTAAAGAGCAGAGTGCCACAAATAGTGATTATACCTTTAGATTGGCGAAATCAGAGAAACATTTGATGATGCGATTTAGCTCTTTATTTGCAAGACTATGAATACAAGATTCATTCTTCTTTTCTGTTGATTATTCCAGTGATTAAGTGCTCAATGATATTTGTGTACAAATTGATTCATAAAACCAATGTGCATAAAATCTGATAGGAACACTCAATATATAGGATAACAGTGAAAAGATTTGGTCCATTAGTTATGCATACCCTAAATGTATTCCTTCTTCTTCCGCACGCCAACAGAATCCCGAAAGAGTAAATCCGGATGCTGGTTACTAATCTAAAAGAACCTGACCAATGCGAACTTTTACGTGACTGGGGCAGAGAGCGACAGTCGCTCCCATAGGTTTGTGATTTAAGCTCTTGATTGAGGTTGGCCTCGTGAACATCAATTAGTTAATGTTGGTACATGCATTGATGGTAGGCTTGTTTTGTAAAAATTTCTAACCGAAGATTAATTCAGGCCGACAGGGATTCCGAAACACTGCATAAGACCCATAGATTGTCTATTTCAGTGGGTGAACCATTAACAAACTCCGGCCACGATGTTTAACTCGCCTGGACATGTCCAATGAATTACGGGGATGCAGGAAACAGCTCATAACGGTGGGTCAAGTAAATTACGCCATCAAACCAATAAAATGGGGCCTTACAACACTTACGGCACCGGCCGCATGCTAGAAGTTGGGGCAAATGCCTCATGGATCATGTATGATTAAAAGCACTTGCACTTGACAATGGATATAAAATTACGCCCAATGGACTTAAAGAGCAAATACAAATAGTCCACCTTTACAGGGCCGAAATCAGAACATTAGTTGCGATTAAACTCTTTATTTTCAAAGACTCATGAACTACAAGATTCATTCTTCTTTCTGTGTTTTATTCCAGTGATTAAGTGCTCCATGATATTTGTGTACAAAATTGATTCATGGCACCAATTGCACAAATAGGCTAAGGAACAATCAATTATAGAAATCGGACGAACAAATTTGGTCCATTGTTATGCATACCCTAAATGTATTCCTTCTTTCACAGCCGCACGCCAACTCCGAAAGTAATCTGGGGTTGCTGTTATCCCTAAATGCGTACTCCTTGAAAGTCCCGTTCGATGACACAAAGGAGTGACCGTTCCAGTGATAAGTTTGCACAAAGCATATAGTGATTGAGGAGATTGGACGATAGAAAAAAAAACAAAATAACCAATTGCATAATGACAGGTTGCTCTGATTTGGGGAGACCCTTTGACTCAATTATGATGAAAACGGATTGGTGAAGCATTTTACAACACTTAGTCGATGGGCTTAACCCATGATGTACCCTTTACATCTTAGCGGTCGATTGCCGTACTCCTTGGATCATGGCCGGAAGGAGCAGATGCATCCATTAATCTGTTTACTGGATTATTACCTTATGGACTTAAAGAGCAGATGGGTCAGTGAAACCTTTAAAAAATGCGCGAAACAAACATTGAACTATTTAGCTCTTTATTTGCAAGGACTATGGAATACAATTTCATTCTTCGTTCTGGGATTATTCCAGTGATTAAGTGCTCCGAATGTTATTTGTGTACAATTGATCCTTCAGAATAACCAATTGCACATAAACCTACCTGTACACTCAACAGCCAATTAAGAACAGTGAACATTTGGTCCGCTTATGATACCCTAAATCGTTAAAAGATTCTTCTTCCGCACGCCAACAACTCCGAAAGTAATCCGTGCTGGATCAAATAAATAACGCATAAATGAACTACATACGTCCTTACGGAGAGTGACATGTTCCCATTTTTTCATAAAATGATCACATTGGTATTCTATGAAAGTAGGAAGAATGCCGTAAAAGCCGTTTGGCTTAAAATAACCAAATTCGCAGGAGTGGTGGCCGACAAAGGGTTCGACCTGTGCGGGGCTTCCCATTGGATTCAAGTCCAAATTAAACCACTCGGTTCGATGCAGTAGCTCAATCCTTGTACAATGATTGTATGACATAACTTACTTGGTCAATAAAATTACGCAATTTAGCCAAATAAAATGTCCGCTTACAACACTTAGCACCCTATGCTAAAATTTGGGGTATCTGCCTCATCGATCATTCTCATGATTTAATATTTGCTGCCATTGCTACCAAAAATGGACTTAAAGAGCAGATGCACAAAAATAGTGATTATACCTTTAGATTGGCGAAAATCAGAACATTGATGCGATTTAGCTCTTTATTTGCAAGACTATGAATACAAGATTCATTCTTCTTTCTGTGATTATTCCAGTGATTAAGTGCTCAATGATATTTGTGTACAATTGATTCATAAACCAATTGCATAAAAATCTGATAGGAACACTCAATTATAGAACAGTGAACATTTGGTCCATTAGTTATGCATACCCTAAATGTATTCCTGTCTTCTACCAAATGGGACTTATCAGAGCAATGCAAAAGTAGTGAGTTATACCTTTAGATTGGGCTCAGAACATTGATGTGATTTAGCTCTTTACTTGCAAGACTATGAATACGAGATCCATTCTTCTTGCGGAGTGTGATTATTCCCAGTGATTAAGTGCTCACTGATATTTGGTACAATTGATTCATAAACTCAATTGCATAAAATCTTATGGGAACACTCAATATAACATGTTAAAATTTGGTCCACATTATGAGTACCCTAAATGTATTTAGGGCATAATGGGCCGACCAAAAAACGAAGAAGGTTCCTTCTGCTTGTTATCAACCATTAAATTCACGAGAGCAAATGAACTACATTAGACGAAAAAACGTTACAGAGAGTTGCCAGTTGGTTGGCTCATTTAATAATAATGTCCACGACAAACGAGTGATTTGTGGCTATTTGAACACGGCATATGCCTCACGATCATTGTGGCGAAGTGGCGTTAATATTTGCTGAGGTAGAGCTCGTCGACGGACAGCGAGTAAACACTCGCACACGAACAGGGTTCGAAGACCTCTGCGGGAGGCGACCCATAAATGATTCCTTGTCCTCTCAACGCACCACTTAGGCCACGACTCGCTCCAGGAAGTATGTTCTAACATGAAGTGGTGACATCATTTGCTCTTTGTTTCATAATTTACGACTATTGGGCCAATAATGAATGCCTAAAAAACTTAGACCCTATGCTATTGAGAACATCTGATAGCACTGGTCCTGAATTTAGATCTTCTATTTCGATCACCTATGATTAAATTCTTGCTGCCATTGCTACCAAATGGACCCTGAAGAGCAGATGCACAAATAGTGATTATACCTTTAGATTTGGCGAAATCAGATACATTGATGCGATTTAGCTCTTTATTTGAATACTTGAAAATTAGAATTCATCTTCTTTCTGTGATTATTCCAGTGATTAAGTGCTCAATGAACATGCTGGGTATAGCATTTGATTGAACCACTAAACCAATTGCATAAAAATCTGATAGGAACCCTAATTATAAGAACAGTGAACATTTGGGGCCATTAGTCATGCATACCCCAAAATGCATATTCCTTCTCTCTCCGCACGCCAAATCCGAATTTGGAATCCATTGCTGTTACTCAACGAAATAACCTGACAAAAACATGAACTACATACGTCCAGTTACAGAGTCGACCTGTTCGCTCATAGCTATGTTCACTGAAAAGTGCTTGATTGGTGGCTATGAACATCATAGTACGATGCACAATAAGGCCGTTTTAAGGCTAAAATAAAACAATTCGCAGCCGACGGGTTCGAACCTGTGCGGGGATCCCCATTGGATTTCAAGTCCAACGGCCTTAACCACTCGGCCACGACGGGACTAGCTCCATGAAGTTGTAACAATGATTGTACGACATAACTTGGGTCAATAAATTACGCCTATTAGCCAATAAATGTCCCTTACAACACTTAAGCACCACTATGCTAAATTTGGGATCTGCCTCATCGATCATGCTCATGATTTAATATTTGCTGCCATTGCTACCAAATGGACTTAAAGAGCAGATGCACAAATAGTGATTATACCTTTAGATTGGGCGAAATCAGAACATTGATGCGATTTTAGCTCTTTATTTGCAAGACTATGATACAAGATTCATTCTTCTTTCTGTGATTATTCCAGTGATTAAGTGCTCAATGATATTTGTGTACAATTGATTCATAAACCAATTGCATAAAATCTGATAGGAACACTCAATTATAGAACAGTGAACATTTGGTCCATTAGTTATGCATACCCTAAATGTATTCCTTCTTCTACCAAATGGACTTATAGAGCAGATGCAAAAATAGTAATTATACCTTTAGATTGGCGAAATCAGAACATTGATGTGATTTAGCTCTTTATTTGCAAGACTATGAATACGAGATTCATTCTTCTTTCTGTGATTATTCTAGGGATTTAGTGCTCAATGATATTTGTGTACAATTTATTCATAAACCAATTGCACAAAATCTGATGGGAACACTCAATTATAGAACAGTGAACATTTGGTCCATTAGTTATGCATACCCTAAATGTATTCCTTCTTCTTCCGCACGCCAACTCCGAAAGTAATCCGTGCTGTTACTCAAATAAATAACCTGACAAAATGAACTACATACGTCCAGTTACAGAGAGTGACCTGTTCGCTCATATGTTTCACTGAAAGCGCTTGATTGGTGGCTATGAACATCAATAGTTTAATTGCACAATAGAGGCCGTTTTGCTAAAATAACCAATTCGCAGCCGACAGGGTTCGAACCTGTGCGGGGAGACCCCATTGGATTTCAAGTCCAACGCCTTAACCACTCGGCCACGACTGCTCCATGAAGTTGTAACAATGATGATTGTACGACATAACTTGGGTCAATAAATTACGCCTATTAGCCAATAAATGTCCCTTACAACACTTAGCACCCTATGCTAAATTTGGTATCTGCCTCATCGATCATTCTCATGATTTAATATTTGCTGCCATTGCTACCAAATGGACTTAAAGAGCAGATGCACAAATAGTGATTATACCTTTAGATTGGCGAAATCAGAACATTGATGCGATTTAGCTCTTTATTTGCAAGACTATGAATACAAGATTCATTCTTCTTTCTGTGATTATTCCAGTGATTAAGTGCTCAATGATATTTGTGTACAATTGATTCATAAACCAATTGCATAAAATCTGATAGGAACACTCAATTATAGAACAGTGAACATTTGGTCCATTAGTTATGCATACCCTAAATGTATTCCTTCTTCTTCCGCACGCCAACTCCGAAAGTAATCCGTGCTGTTACTCAAATAAATAACCTGACAAAATGAACTACATACGTCCAGTTACAGAGAGTGACCTGTTCGCTCATATGTTTCACTGAAAGCGCTTGATTGGTGGCTATGAACATCAATAGTTTACACAATAGAGGCCGTTTTGCTAAAATAACCAATTCGCAGCCGACAGGGTTCGAACCTGTGCGGGGAGACCCCATTGGATTTCAAGTCCAACGCCTTAACCACTCGGCCACGACTGCTCCATGAAGTGTAACAATGATTGTACGACATAACTTGGGTCAATAAATTACGCCTATTAGCCAATAAATGTCCCTTACAACACTTAGCACCCTATGCTAAATTTGGTATCTGCCTCATCGATCATTCTCATGATTTAATATTTGCTGCCATTGCTACCAAATGGACTTAAAGAGCAGATGCACAAATAGTGATTATACCTTTAGATTGGCGAAATCAGAACATTGATGCGATTTAGCTCTTTATTTGCAAGACTATGAATACAAGATTCATTCTTCTTTCTGTGATTATTCCAGTGATTAAGTGCTCAATGATATTTGTGTACAATTGATTCATAAACCAATTGCATAAAATCTGATAGGAACACTCAATTATAGAACAGTGAACATTTGGTCCATTAGTTATGCATACCCTAAATGTATTCCTTCTTCTACCAAATGGACTTATAGAGCAGATGCAAAAATAGTAATTATACCTTTAGATTGGCGAAATCAGAACATTGATGTGATTTAGCTCTTTATTTGCAAGACTATGAATACGAGATTCATTCTTCTTTCTGTGATTATTCCAGGGATTAAGTGCTCAATGATATTTGTGTACAATTTATTCATAAACCAATTGCATAAAATCTGATGGGAACACTCAATTATAGAACAGTGAACATTTGGTCCATTAGTTATGCATACCCTAAATGTATTCCTTCTTCTTCCGCACGCCAACTCCGAAAGTAATCCGTGCTGTTACTCAAATAAATAACCTGACAAAATGAACTACATACGTCCAGTTACAGAGAGTGACCTGTTCGCTCATAGTTTCACTGAAAGCGCTTGATTGGTGGCTATGAACATCAATAGTTTCACAATAGAGCCCGTTTGGCTAAAATAACCAATTCGCAGCCGACAGGGTTCGAACCTGTGCGGGGAGACCCCATTGGATTTCAAGTCCAACGCCTTAACCACTCGGCCACGACTGCTCCATGAAGTGTAATCAATGATTGTACGACATAACTTGGGTCAATAAATTACGCCTATTAGCCAATAAATGTCCCTTACAACACTTAGCACCCTATGCTAAATTTGGTATCTGCCTCATCGATCATTCTCATGATTTAATATTTGCTGCCATTGCTACCAAATGGACTTAAAGAGCAGATGCACAAATAGTGATTATACCTTTAGATTGCGAAATCAGAACATTGATGCGATTTAGCTCTTTATTGCAAGACTATGAATACAAGATTCA
>CM067354.1:72014798-72037449 GCA_034190875.2 Urechis unicinctus | reverse complement strand
TTATTATGCATACCTAAATGTATTCCTTCTCTACCAAATGGACTTATAGAGCAGATGCAAAAATAGTAATTATACCTTTAGATTGGCGAAATCAGAACATTGATGTGATTTAAATAACCAATTCGCAGCCGACAGGGTTCGAACCTGTGCGGGGAGACCCCATTGGATTTCAAGTCCAACGCCTTAACCACTCGGCCACGACTGCTCCATGAAGTGTAACAATGATTGTACGACATAACTTGGGTCAATAAATTACGCCTATTAGCCAATAAATGTCCCTTACAACACTTAGCACCCTATGCTAAATTTGGTATCTGCCTCATCGATCATTCTCATGATTTAATATTTGCTGCCATTGCTACCAAATGGACTTAAAGAGCAGATGCACAAATAGTGATTATACCTTTAGATTGGCGAAATCAGAACATTGATGCGATTTAGCTCTTTATTTGCAAGACTATGAATACAAGATTCATTCTTCTTTCTGTGATTATTCCAGTGATTAAGTGCTCAATGATATTTGTGTACAATTGATTCATAAACCAATTGCATAAAATCTGATAGGAACACTCAATTATAGAACAGTGAACATTTGGTCCATTAGTTATGCATACCCTAAATGTATTCCTTCTTCTACCAAATGGACTTATAGAGCAGATGCAAAATGAAGTAATTATACCTTTAGATTGGTTCGAAATAAGAAAGCGCATTGATGTGATGGCTAGCTCTTTATTTGCAAGACTATGAATACGAGATTCATTCTTCTTTCTGTGATTATTCCAGGGATTAAGTGCTCAATGATATTTGTGTGTACAATTTTCATAAACCAATTGCACTTGCAATAAAATCTGATGGGAAATGATGGAACACTCAATTATAGAACAGTGAACATTTGGTCCATTTAGTTATGCATACCCTAAATGTATTCCTTCTTCTTCTTCTTCTTCCGCACGCCAACTCCGAAAGTAATCCGTGCTGTTACTCAAATAAATAACCTGACAAAATGAACTACATACGTCCAGTTACAGAGAGTGACCTGTTCGCTCATATGTTTCACTGAAAGCGCTTGATTGGTGGCTATGAACATCAATAGTTTACACAATAGAGGCCGTTTTGCTAAAATAACCAATTCGCAGCCGACAGGGTTCGAACCTGTGCGGGGAGACCCCATTGGATTTCAAGTCCAACGCCTTAACCACTCGGCCACGACTGCTCCATGAAGTGGCAACAATGATTGTACGACATAACTTGGGTCAATAAATTACGCCTATTAGCCAATAAATGTCCCTTACAACACTTAGCACCCATGCTAAATTTGGTATCTGCCTCATCGATCATTCTCATGATTTAATATTTGCTGCCATTGCTACCAAATGGACTTAAAGAGCAGATGCACAAATAGTGATTATACCTTTAGATTGGCGAAATCAGAACATTGATGCGATTTAGCTCTTTATTTGCAAGACTATGAATACAAGATTCATTCTTCTTTCTGTGATTATTCCAGTGATTAAGTGCTCAATGATATTTGTGTACAATTGATTCATAAACCAATTGCATAAAATCTGATAGGAACACTCAATTATAGAACAGTGAACATTTGGTCCATTAGTTATGCATACCCTAAATGTATTCCTTCTTCTACCAAATGGACTTATAGAGCAGATGCAAAATAGTAATTATACCTTTAGATTGGCGAAATAAACATTGATGTGATTTAGCTCTTTATTTGCAAGACTATGAATACGAGATTCATTCTTCTTTCTGTGATTATTCCAGTGATTAAGTGCTCAATGATATTTGTGTACAATTGATTCATAAACCAATTGCATAAAATCTGATGGGACACTCAATTATAGAACAGGGTCCATTAGTATGCATACCCTAAATGTATTCTTCTTCTTCTTCCGCACGCCAACTCCGAAAGTAATCCGTGCTGTTACTCAAATAAATAACCTGACAAAATGAACTACATACGTCCAGTTACAGAGAGTGACCTGTTCGCTCATATGTTTCACTGAAAGCGCTTGATTGGTGGCTATGAACATCAATAGTTTACACAATAGAGGCCGTTTTGGCTAAAATAAATTCGCAGCCGACAGGGTTCGAACCTGTGCGGGGAGACCCCCCATTGGATTTCAAGTCCAACGCCTTAACCACTCGGCCACGACTGCTCCATGAAGTTGTAACAATGATTGTACGACATAACTTGGGTCAATAAATTACGCCTATTAGCCAATAAATGTCCCTTACAACACTTAGCACCCTATGCTAAATTTGGTATCTGCCTCATCGATCATTCTCATGATTTAATATTTGCTGCCATTGCTACCAAATGGACTTAAAGAGCAGATGCACAAATAGTGATTATACCTTTAGATTGGCGAAATCAGAACATTGATGCGATTTTTAGCTCTTTTATTTGCAAGACTATGAATACAAGATTCATTCTTCTTTCTGTGATTATTCCAGTGATTAAGTGCTCAATGATATTTGTGTACAATTGATTCATAAACCAATTGCATAAAATCTGATAGGAACACTCAATTATAGAACAGTGAACATTTGGTCCATTAGTTATGCATACCCTAAATGTATTCCTTCTTCTACCAAATGGACTTATAGAGCAGATGCAAAAATAGTAATTATACCTTTAGATTGGCGAAATCAGAACATTGATGTGATTTAGCTCTTTATTTGCAAGACTATGAATACGAGATTCATTCTTCTTTTTGTGATTATTCCAGGATTAAGTGCTCAATGATATTTGTGTACAATTGATTCATAAACCAATTGCATAAAATCTGATGGGAACACTCAATTATAGAACAGTGAACATTTGGTCCATTAGTTATGCATACCCTAAATGTATTCCTTCTTCTTCCGCACGCCAACTCCGAAAGTAATCCGTGCTGTTACTCAAATAAATAAAACCTGACAAAATGAACTACATACGTCCAGTTACAGAGAGTGACCTGTTCGCTCATATGTTTCACTGAAAGCGCTTGATTGGTGGCTATGAACATCAATAGTTTACACAATAGAGGCCGTTTTGCTAAAATAACCAATTCGCAGCCGACAGGGTTCGAACCTGTGCGGGGAGACCCCATTGGATTTCAAGTCCAACGCCTTAACCACTCGGCCACGACTGCTCCATGAAGTGGCATCAATGATTGTACGACATAACTTGGGTCAATAAATTACGCCTATTAGCCAATAAATGTCCCTTACAACACTTAGCACCCTATGCTAAATTTGGTATCTGCCTCATCGATCATTCTCATGATTTAATATTTGCTGCCATTGCTACCAAATGGACTTAAAGAGCAGATGCACAAATAGTGATTATACCTTTAGATTGGCGAAATCAGAACATTGATGCGATTTAGCTCTTTATTTGCAAGACTATGAATACAAGATTCATTTCTTTCTTGATTATTCCCAGTGATTAAGTGCTCAATGATATTTGTGTACAATTGATTCATAAACCAATTGCATAAAATCTGATAGGAACACTCAATTATAGAACAGTGAACATTTGGTCCATTAGTTATGCATACCCTAAATGTATTCCTTCTTCTACCAAATGGACCGTTGTTATAATAAATAACAAAAATAACTACATACGTCCATTACAGAGAGTGACCTGTTCGCTCATATATTCACTGATGCCAGCTTGATTGACCTAGCTATTTATTTACACTATGAACATCAATAGTTTATAATAGAGGCCGTATTGAAAATAAAATTCATTCGACAGGGACAGGGTTCGAACCTGTGCGGGGATTACCCCATTGGATTTCAAGTCCAACGCCTTAACAATCGGCCACGACTGCTCCATGAAGTTGTAACAATGATTGTAAACATAACTTGGGTCAATAAAACGCCTATTAGCCAAAATGTCAATTATAAACAGTAGCACCCTATATTAAATTTGGTATCTTAGTTATGCATCATTCTCATGATTTAATATTTGCTGCCTTCTTCTACCAAATGGACTTAAAGAGCAGATGCACAAATAGTGATTATACCTTTAGATTGGCGAAATCAGAACATTGATGTGATTTAGCTCTTTATTTGCAAGACTATGAATACAAGATTCATTCTTCTTTCTGTGATTATTCCAGGGATTAAGTGCTCAATGATATTTGTGTACAATTGATTCATAAACCAATTGCATAAAATCTGATGGGAACACTCAATTATAGAACAGTGAACATTTGGTCCATTAGTTATGCATACCCTAAATGTATTCCTTCTTCTTCCCGCACGCCAACTCCGAAAGTAATCCGTGCTGTTACTCAAATAAATAACCTGACAAAATGAACTACATACGTCCAGTTACAGAGAGTGACCTGTTCGCTCATATGTTTCACTGAAAGCGCTTGATTGGTGGCTATGAACATCAATAGTTTACACATAGAGGCCGTTTTGCTAAAAATAACCAATTCGCAGCCGACAGGGTTCGAACCTGTGCGGGGAGACCCCATTGGATTTCAAGTCCAACGCCTTAACCACTCGGCCACGACTGCTCCATGAAGTTGCAACAATGATTGTACGACATAACTTGGGTCAATAAATTACGCCTATTAGCCAATAAATGTCCCTTACAACACTTAGCACCCTATGCTAAATTTGGTATCTGCCTCATCGATCATTCTCATGATTTAATATTTGCTGCCATTGCTACCAAATGGACTTAAAGAGCAGATGCACAAATAGTGATTATACCTTTAGATTGGCGAAATCAGAACATTGATGCGATTTAGCTCTTTATTTGCAAGACTATGAATACAAGATTCATTCTTCTTTCTGTGATTATTCCAGTGATTAAGTGCTCAATGATATTTGTGTACAATTGATTCATAAACCAATTGCATAAAATCTGATAGGAACACTCAATTATAGAACAGTGAACATTTGGTCCATTAGTTATGCATACCCTAAATGTATTCCTTCTTCTACCAAATGGACTTATAGAGCAGATGCAAAAATAGTAATTATACCTTTAGATTGGCGAAATCAGAACATTGATGTGATTTAGCTCTTTATTTTTGCAAGACTATGAATACGAGATTCATTCTTCTTTCTGTGATTATTCAGGGATTAAGTGCTCAATGATTCATTGTCTTACAATTATTTCATAAACAATGATTTGTACAATTTATTCATAAAACCAATTGCATAAAAATCTGATGGGAACACTCAATTATAGAACAGTGAACATTTGGTCCATTAGTTATGCATACCCTAAATGTATTCCTTCTCCTCTTCGCCGCACGCCAACTCCGAAAGTAATCCGTGCTGTTACTCAAATAAATAACCTGACAAAATGAACTAAAATGAATACGTCCAGTTTACAGAGAGTGACCTGTTCGCTCATATGTTTCATTGAAAGCGAGATTGGTGGCTATGAACATCAATAGTTTATGGCAATAAAGAGGCAATAGATTGCTAAAATAACCCGTTTTTTCGCAGCCGACAGGGTTCGAACCTGTGCGGGGAGACCCCATTGGATTTCAAGTCCAACGCCTTAACCACTCGGCCACGACTGCTCCATGAAGTGGCAACAATGATTGTACGACATAACTTGGGTCAATAAATTACGCCTATTAGCCAATAAATGTCCCTTACAACACTTAGCACCCTATGCTAAATTTGGTATCTGCCTCATCGATCATTCTCATGATTTAATATTTGCTGCCATTGCTACTACCAAATGGACTTAAAGAGCAGATGCACAAATAGTGATTATACCTTTAGATTGGCGAAATCAGAACATTGATGCGATTTAGCTTTATTTGCAAGACTATGAATACAAGATTCATTCTTCTTTCTTTCTGTGATTATTCCAGTGATTAAGTGCTCAATGATATTTGTGTACAATTGATTCATAAACCAATTGCATAAAATCTGATGGGAACACTCAATTATAGAACAGTGAACATTTGGTCCATTAGTTATGCATACCCTAAATGTATTCCTTCTTCTTCCGCACGCCAACTCCGAAAATCCGTGCTGTTACTCAAATAAATAACCTGACAAAATGAACTACATACCCAGTTACAGAGAGTGACCTGTTCGCTCATATGTTTCACTGAAAAAAATCTGCGCTTGATTGGTGGCTATGAACATCAATAATATTTTTCTTCACAATAAGGCCGTTTTGCTAAAATAACCATATTCGCAGCCGACATATGTTTCGAACCTGTGCGGGGATGAACCCAATTTTTATTTCAAGTCTAAAAAACCAATTAACGACAGGGTTCGAACCTGTGCCCCCATGGATTTCAAGTCCAACGCCTTAACCACTCGGCCACGACTGCTCCATGAAGTGTAACAATGATTGTACGACATAACTTGGGTCAATAAATTACGCCTATTAGCCAATAAATGTCCCTTACAACACATTAGACACCCTATGCTAAATTTGGTATCTGCCTCATCGATCATTCTCATGATTTATTTGCTGCCATTGCTATGGATTTATTAAAATGACTTAAAGAGCAGATGCACAAATAGTGATTATACCTTTAGATTGGCGAAATCAGAACATTGATGCGATTTAGCTCTTTATTTGCAAGACTATGAATACAAGATTCATTCTTCTTTCTGTGATTATTCCAGTGATTAAGTGCTCAATGATATTTGTGTACAATTGATTCATAAACCAATTGCATAAAATCTGATGGAAACACTCAATTATAGAACAGTGAACATTTGGTCCATTAGTTATGCATACCCTAAATGTATTCCTTCTTCTTCCACTCACGCCAACTCCGAAATGCATCCGTGCTGTTCTTCCTTCTTACTCAAATAAAAAGTAATCTGACAAAAATAAATACTACAATGAACTACATACGTCCAGTTACAGAGAGTGACTGTTCGCTCATATATTTCACTGAAAGCGCTTGATTGGTGGCTATGAACATCAATAGTTTACAAAAAGGCCGTTTTGCTAAAATAACCAATTCGCAGCCGACAGGGTTCGAACCTGTGCGGGGAGACCCCATTGGATTTCAAGTCCAACGCCTTAACCACTCGGCCACGACTGCTCCATGAAGTTGCAACAATGATTGTACGACATAACTTGGGTCAATAAATTACGCCTATTAGCCAATAAATGTCCCTTACAACACTTAGCACCCTATGCTAAATTTGGTATCTGCCTCATCGATCATTCTCATGATTTAATATTTGCTTTTGCTACCAAATGGACTTAAAGAGCAGATGCACAAATAGTGATTATACCTTTAGATTGGCGAAATCAGAACATTGATGCGATTTAGCTCTTTATTTGCAAGACTATGAATACAAGATTCATTCTTCTTTCTGTGATTATTTATTTGCAGTGATTATTCTTCTTTCTGTGATCAATGTGCTCAATGATATTTGTGTACAATTTGATTCATAAACCAATTGCATAAAATCTGATAGGAACACTCAATTATAGAACAGTGAACATTTGGTCCATTAGTTATGCATACCCTAAATGTATTCCTTCTTCTACCAAATGGACTTATAGAGCAGATGCAAAAATAGTAATTATACCTTTAGATTTAGATTGCGAAATCAGAACATTGATGTGATTTAGCTCTTTATTTGCAAGACTATGAATACGAGATTCATTCTTCTTTCTGTGATTATTCCAGGGATTAAGTGCTCAATGATATTTGTGTACAATTGATTCATAAACCAATTGCATAAAATCTGATGGGAACACTCAATTATAGAACAGTGAACATTTGGTCATTTGGTTAGTTATGCATACCCTAAATGTATTCCTTCTTCTTCCGCACGCCAACTCCGAAAGTAATCCGTGCTGTTACTCAAATAAATAACCTGACAAAATGAACTACATACGTCCAGTTACAGAGAGTGACCTGTTCGCTCATATGTTTCACTGAAAGCGCTTGATTGGTGCTATGAACATCAATAGTTTACGTAAAAAACCGTAGGCCGTTTTGCTAAAATAACCAATTCGCAGCCGACAGGGTTCGAACCTGTGCGGGGAGACCCCATTGGATTTCAAGTCCAACGCCTTAACCACTCGGCCACGACTGCTCCATGAAGTTGGCACAATGATTGTACGACATAACTTGGGTCAATAAATTACGCCTATTAGCCAATAAATGTCCCTTACAACACTTAGCACCCTATGCTAAATTTGGTATCTGCCTCATCGATCATCATCTCATGATTTAATATTTGCTGCCATTGCTACCAAATGGACTTAAAGAGCAGATGCACAAATAGTGATTATACCTTTAGATTGGCGAAATCAGAACATTGATGCGATTTAGATTCTTTATTTGCAAGACTATGAATACAAGATTCATTCTTCTTTCTGTGATTATTCCAGTGATTAAGTGCTCAATGATATTTGTGTACAATTTCCATTTAATAAACAATGATATTTGTGCAATTGATTCATAACCAATTGCATAAAATCTGATAGGAACACTCAATTAAATTAAGTGAACACATTTGGTCCATTAGTTATGCATACCCTAAATGTATTCCTTCTTCTACCAAATGGACTTATAGAGCAGATGCAAAAATAGTAATTATACCTTTAGATTGGCGAAATCAGAACATTGATGTGATTTAGCTCTTTATTTGCAAGACTATGAATACGAGATTCATTCTTCTTTCTGTGATTATTCCAGGGATTAAGTGCTCAATGATATTTGTGTACAATTGATTCATAAACCAATTGCATAAAATCTGATGGGAACACAATTATAGAACAGTGAACATTTGAACATTAGTTATGCATACCCTAAATGTATTCCTTCTTCTTCCGCACGCCAACTCCGAAAGTAATCCGTGCTGTTACTCAAATAAATAACCTGACAAAATGAACTACATACGTCCAGTTACAGAGAGTGACCTGTTCGCTCATATGTTTCACTGAAAGCGCTTGATTGGTGGCTATGAACATCAATAGTTTATGAACATCAATAGTAGAAAGTTTTTTGCTAAAAAACCAATTCGCAGGCCGACAGGGTTCGAACCTGTGCGGGGAGACCCCATTGGATTTCAAGTCCAACGCCTTAACCACTCGGCCACGACTGCTCCATGAAGTGGCAATGAATGATTGTACGACATAACTTGGGTCAATAAATTACGCCTATTAGCCAATAAATGTCCCTTACAACACTTAGCACCCTATGCTAAATTTGGTATCTGCCTCATCGATCATTCTCATGATTTAATATTTGCTGCCATTGCTACCAAATGGACTTAAAGAGCAGATGCACAAATAGTGATTATACCTTTAGATTGGCGAAATCAGAACATTGATGCGATTTAGCTCTTTAGCTCTTTTGCAACTATGAATACAAGATTCATTCTTCTTTCTCTTGATTATTCCAGTGATTAAGTGCTCAATGATATTTGTGTACAATTGATTCATAAACCAATTGCATAAAATCTGATAGGAACACTCAATTATAGAACAGTGAACATTTGGTCCATTAGTTATGCATACCCTAAATGTATTCCTCCTTCTTCTACCAAACTTATAGAGAGATGCAAAATAAAATATATAAAATAGATTGGCGAAATTTGATGTGATTTTAGCTCTTTATTTGCAAGACTATGAATACGAGATTCATTCTTCTTTTCTGTGATTATTCCAGGGATTAAGTGCTCAATGATATTTGTGTACAATTGATTCATAAACCAATTGCATAAAATCTGATGGGAACACTCAATTATAGAACAGTGAACATTTGGTCCATTAGTTATGCATACCCTAAATGTATTCCTTCTTCTTCCAGTGAACATTTGGTCCATTAGTTATGCCAACTCCTTCTTCAAAACTCCGAAAGTAATCCGTGCTGTTACTCAAATAAATAAATAACTGACAAAATGAACTACATACGTCCAGTTACAGAGAGTGACCTGTTCGCTCATATGTTTTTCACTGAAAGCGCTTGATTGGTTGGCTATGAACATCAATAGTTTACACAATAAAAGCCGTTTTGGCTAAAATAACCAATTCGCAGCCGACAGGGTTCGAACCTGTGCGGGGAGACCCCCATTGGATTTCAAGTCCAACGCCTTAACCACTCGGCCACGACTGCTCCATGAAGTGGCATCAATGATTGTACGACATAACTTGGGTCAATAAATTACGCCTATTAGCCAATAAATGTCCCTTACAACACTTAGCACCCTATGCTAAATTTGGTATCTGCCTCATCGATCATTCTCATGATTTAATATTTGCTGCCATTGCTACCAAATGGACTTAAAGAGCAGATGCACAAATAGTGATTATACCTTTAGATTGGCGAAATCAGAACATTGATGCGATTTAGCTCTTTATTTGCAAGACTATGAATACAAGATTCATTCTTCTTTCTTTGATTTATTCCAGTGATTAAGTGCTCAATGATATTTGTGTACAATTGATTCATAAACCAATTGCATAAAATCTGATAGAACACTCAATTATAGAACAGTGAACATTTGGTCCATTAGTTATGCATACCCTAAATGTATTCCTTCTTCTACCAAATGGACTTATAATAGCAGATGCAAAAATATATAATTATATTCTTACCAAATGGACTTATAGAGCAGATGCAAAATAGTAATAATATACCTTAGATTGGCGAAATCAGAACATTGATGTGATTTAGCTCTTTATTTGCAAGACTATGAATACGAGATTCATTCTTCTTTCTGTGATTATTCCAGGGATTAAGTGCTCAATGATATTTGTGTACAATTGATTCATAAACCAATTGCATAAAATCTGATGGGAACACTCAATTATAGAACAGTGAACATTTGGTCCATTAGTTATGCATACCCTAAATGTATTCCTTCTTCTTCCGCACGCCAACTCCGAAAGTAATCCGTGCTGTTACTCAAATAAATAACCTGACAAAATGAACTACAAATACGTCCATACGTACAGAGAGAGACCTGTTCGCTCATATATTTCACTGAAAGCGCTTGATTGGTGGCTATGAACATCAATAGTTTACACAATAGAGGCCGTTTTGCTAAAATAACCAATTCGCAGCCGACAGGGTTCGAACCTGTGCGCAGCCGAGGGTTCGAACCTGTGCGGGAGACCCCATTGGATTTCAAGTCCAACGCCTTAACCACTCGGCCACGACTGCTCCATGAAGTTGTAACAATGATTGTACGACATAACTTGGGTCAATTAATTACGCCTATTAGCCAATAAATGTCCCTTACAACACTTAGCACCCTATGCTAAATTTGGTATCTGCCTCATCGATCATTCTCATGATTTAATATTTGCTGCCATTGCTACCAAATGGACTTAAAGAGCAGATGCACAAATAGTGATTATACCTTTAGATTGGCGAAATCAGAACATTGATGCGATTTAGCTCTTTATTTTGCAAGACTATGAATACAAGATTCATTCTTCTTTCTGTGATTATTCCAGTTGATTATATGATACAATGATCATTCTTTTTCTGTGATTATTCCAGTGATTAAGTGCAATGATATGATATTTGTGTACAATTGATTCATAAACCAATTGCATAAAATCTGATGGGAACACTCAATTATAGAACAGTGAACATTTGGTCCATTAGTTATGCATACCCTAAATGTATTCCTTCTTCTTCCGCACGCCAACTCCGAAAGTAATCCGTGCTGTTACTCAAATAAATAACCTGACAAAATGAACTACATACGTCCAGTTACAGAGAGTGACCTGTTCGCTCATATATTTCACTGAAAGCGCTTGATTGGTGGCTATGAACATCAATAGTTTACACAAAGGCCGTTTTGCTAAAAAACCAATTCGCAGCCGCAGGGTTCGAACCTGTGCCTGGGAGACCCCCCCATTTCAAGTCCAACGCCTTAACCACTCGGCCACGACTGCTCCATGAAGTGTGCTCAATGATTGTACGACATAACTTGGGTCAATAAATACGACGCCTATTAGCCAATAAATGTCCCTTACAAAAATGTCTTAGCACCCTATGCTAAATTTGGTATCTGCCTCATCGATCATTCTCATGATTTCTATTTGCTGCCATTGCTACCAAATGGACTTAAAGAGCAGATGCACAAAAAAGTGATTATACCTTTAGATTGGCGAAATCAGAACATTGATGCGATTTAGCTCTTTATTTGCAAGACTATGAATACAAGATTCATTCTTCTTTCTGTGATTATTCCAGTGATTAAGTGCTCAATGATATTTGTGTACAATTGATTCATAAACCAATTGCATAAAATCTGATATCTGATAGGAACAATTATAGAACAGTGAACATTGAATTAATTATAGAACAGTGAACATTTGGTCCATTAGTTATGCATACCCTAAATGTATTCCTTCTTCTACCAAATGGACTTATAGAGCAGATGCAAAAATAGTAATTATACCTTTAGATTGGCGAAATCAGAACATTGATGTGATTTAGCTCTTTATTTTGCAAGACTATGAATACGAGATTCATTCTTCTTTCTGTGATTATTCCAGGGATTTAGTGCTCAATGATATTTGTGTACAATTGATTCATAAACCAATTGCATAAATCTGATTGATTCATAAACACATCAATCTGATGGGAACACTCAATTATAGAACAGTGAACATTTGGTCCATTAGTTATGCATACCCTAAATGTATTCCTTCTTCTTCCGCACGCCAACTCCGAAAGTAATCCGTGCTGTTACTCAAATAAATAACCTGACAAAATGAAAATACATACGTCCAGTTACAGAGAGTGACCTGTTCGCTCATATATTTCACTGAAAGCGCTTGATTGGTGGCTATGAACATCAATAGTTTACACAATAGAGGCCGTTTTGCCGTTTGCTAAAAAAACCAATTCGCAGCCGACAGGGTTCGAACCTGTGCGGGGAGACCCCATTGGATTTCAAGTCCAACGCCTTAACCACTCGGCCACGACTGCTCCATGAAGTAGCAACAATGATTGTACGACATAACTTGGGTCAATAAATTACGCCTATTAGCCAATAAATGTCCCTTACAACACTTAGCACCCTATGCTAAATTTGGTATCTGCCTCATCGATCATTCTCATGATTTAATATTTGCTGCCATTGCTACCAAATGGACTTAAAGAGCAGATGCACAAATAGTGATTATACCTTTAGATTGGCGAAATCAGAACATTGATGCGATTTAGCTCTTTATTTGCAAGACTATGAATACAAGATTCATTCTTCTTTCTGTGATTATTCCAGTGATTAAGTGCTCAATGATATTTGTGTACAATTGATTCATAAACCAATTGCATAAAATCTGATAGGAACACTCAATTATAGAACAGTGAACATTTGGTCCATTAGTTATGCATACCCTAAATGTATTCCTTCTTCTACCAAATGGACTTATAGAGCAGATGCAAAAATAGTAATTATATACCTTTAGATTGGCGAAATAAGAACATTGATGTGATTTAGCTCTTTATTTGCAAGACTATGAATACGAGATTCATTCTTCTTTCTGTGATTATTCCAGGGATTAAGTGCTCAATGATATTTGTGTACAATTTATTCATAAACCAATTGCATAAAATCTGATGGGAACACTCAATTATAGAACAGTGAACATTTGGTCCATTAGTTATGCATACCCTAAATGTATTCCTCCTTCCGCACGCCAACTCCGAAAGTAATCCGTGCTGTTACTCAAATAAATAACCTGAAAATGAAACTACATACGTCCAGTTACAGAGAGTGACCTGTTCGCTCATATATTTCACTGAAAGCGCTTGATTGGTGGCTATGAACATCAATAGTTTACACAATAGAGGCCGTTTTTTGCTAAAATAACCAATTCGCAGCCGACAGGGGGTTCGAACCTGTGCGGGGAGACCCCATTGGATTTCAAGTCCAACGCCTTAACCACTCGGCCACGACTGCTCCATGAAGTGTAATCAATGATTGTACGACATAACTTGGGTCAATAAATTACGCCTATTAGCCAATAAATGTCCCTTACAACACTTAGCACCCTATGCTAAATTTGGTATCTGCCTCATCGATCATTCTCATGATTTAATATTTGCTGCCATTGCTACCAAATGGACTTAAAGAGCAGATGCACAAATAGTGATTATACCTTTAGATTGGCGAAATCAGAACATTGATGCGATTTAGCTTTAGCTTTATTTGCAAGACTATGAATACAAGATTCATTCTTCTTTCTGTGATTATTCCAGATTAAGTGCTCAATGATATTTGTGTACAATTGATTCATAAACCAATTGCATAAAATCTGATAGGAACACTCAATTATAGAACAGTGAACATTTGGTCCATTAGTTATTGCATACCCTAAATGTATTCCTTCTTCAACCAAATGGACTTATAGAGCAGATTAGTTTTGCAAAAAATGTATTCCTTCCTTCTTCTACCAAATGGACTTATAGAGCAGATGCAAAAATAGTAATTATACCTTAGATTGGCGAAATCAGAAATCAGAACATTGATGTGATTTAGCTCTTTATTTGCAAGACTATGAATACGAGATTCATTCTTCTTTCTGTGATTATTCCAGGGATTAAGTGCTCAATGATATTTGTGTTGTGTACAATTGATTCATAAACCAATTGCATAAAATCTGATGGGAACACTCAATTATAGAACAGTGAACATTTGGTCCATTAGTTATGCATACCCTAAATGTATTCCTTCTTCTTCCGCACGCCAACTCCGAAAGTAATCCGTGCTGTTACTCAAATAAATAACCTGAAAAATGAACTACATACGTCCAGTTACAGAGAGTGACCTGTTCGCTCATATGTTTCACTGAAAGCGCTTGATTGGTGGCTATGAACATCAATAGTTTACACAATAGAGGCCGTTTTGCTAAAATAACCAATTCGCAGCCGACAGGGTTCGAACCTGTGCGGGGAGACCCCATTGGATTTCAAGTCCAACGCCTTAACCACTCGGCCACGACTGCTCGGCCATGAAGTTGCAACAATGATTGTACGACATAACTTGGGTCAATAAATTACGCCTATTAGCCAATAAATGTCCCTTACAACACTTAGCACCCTATGCTAAATTTGGTATCTGCCTCATCGATCATTCTCATGATTTAATATTTGCTGCCATTGCTACCAAATGGACTTAAAGAGCAGATGCACAAATAGTGATTATACCTTTAGATTGGCGAAATCAGAACATTGATGCGATTTAGCTCTTTATTTGCAAGACTATGAATACAAGATTCATTCTTCTTTCTGTGATTATTCCAGTGATTAAGTGCTCAATGATATTTGTGTACAATTGATTCATAAACCAATTGCATAAAATCTGATAGGAACACTCAATTATAGAACAGTGAACATTTGGTCCATTAGTTATGCATACCCTAAATGTATTCCTTCTTCTACCAAATGGACTTATAGAGCAGATGCAAAAATAGTAATTATATATACTTAGATTGGCGAAATCAGAACATTGATGATGATGAACATTGATGTGATTTAGCTCTTTATTTGCAAGACTATGAATACGAGATTCATTCTTCTTTCTGTGATTATTCCAGGATTAAGTGCTCAATGATATTTGTGTACAATTTGATTCATAAACCAATTGCATAAAAAATCTGATGGGAACACTCAATTATAGAACAGAACATTTGGTCCATTAGTTATGCATACCCTAAATGTATTCCTTCTTCTTCCGCACGCCAACTCCGAAAGTAATCCGTGCTGTTACTCAAATAAATAACCTGACAAAATGAACTACATACGTCCAGTTACAGAGAGTGACCTGTTCGCTCATATGTTTCACTGAAAGCGCTTGATTGGTGGCTATGAACATCAATAGTTTACACAATAGAGGCCGTTTTGCTAAAATAACCAATTCGCAGCCGACAGGGTTCGAACCTGTGCGGGGAGACCCCATTGGATTTCAAGTCCAACGCCTTAACCACTCGGCCACGACTGCTCCATGAAGTGGCATCAATGATTGTACGACATAACTTGGGTCAATAAATTACGCCTATTAGCCAATAAATGTCCCTTACAACACTTAGCACCCTATGCTAAATTTGGTATCTGCCTCATCGATCATTCTCATGATTTAATATTTGCTGCCATTGCTACCAAATGGACTTAAAGAGCAGATGCACAAATAGTGATTATACCTTTAGATTGGCGAAATCAGAACATTGATGCGATTTAGCTCTTTATTTGCAAGACTATGAATACAAGATTCATTCTTCTTTCTGTGATTATTCCAGTGATTAAGTGCTCAATGATATTTGTGTACAATTGATTCATAAACCAATTGCATAAAATCTGATAGGAACACTCAATTATAGAACAGTGAACATTTGGTCCATTAGTTATGCATACCCATTTGGTCCATGTATGCATACCCTAAATTCCTTCTAAAATGGACTTATAGAGCAGATGCAAAATAGTAATTATACCTTTAGATTGGCGAAATCAGAACATTGATGTGATTTAGCTCTTTATTTGCAAGACTATGAATACGAGATTCATTCTTTCTTTCTTCTTTCTGTGATTATTCTAGGGATTTAGTGCTCAATGATATTTGTGTACAATTGATTCATAAACCAATTGCATAAAATCTGATGGGAACACTCAATTATAGAACAGTGAACATTTGGTCCATTAGTTATGCATACCCTAAATGTATTCCTTCTTCTTCCGCACGCCAACTCCGAAAGTAATCCGTGCTGTTACTCAAATAAATAACCTGACAAAATGAACTACATACGTCCAGTTACAGAGAGTGACCTGTTCGCTCATATGTTTCACTGAAAGCGCTTGATTGGTGGCTATGAACATCAATAGTTTACACAATAGAGGCCGTTTTGCTAAAATAACCAATTCGCAGCCGACAGGGTTCGAACCTGTGCGGGGAGACCCCATTGGATTTCAAGTCCAACGCCTTAACCACTCGGCCACGACTGCTCCATGAAGTTGCAACAATGATTGTACGACATAACTTGGACATAACTTGGGTCAATAAATTACGCCTATTAGCCAATAAATGTCCCTTACAACACTTAGCACCCTATGCTAAATTTGGTATCTGCCTCATCGATCATTCTCATGATTTAATATTTGCTGCCATTGCTACCAAATGGACTTAAAGAGCAGATGCACAAATAGTGATTATACCTTTAGATTGGCGAAATCAGAACATTGATGCGATTTAGCTCTTTATTTGCAAGACTATGAATACAAGATTCATTCTTCTTTCTGTGATTATTCCAGTGATTAAGTGCTCAATGATATTTGTGTACAATTGATTCATAAACCAATTGCATAAAATCTGATAGGAACACTCAATTATAGAACAGTGAACATTTGGTCCATTAGTTATGCATACCCTAAATGTATTCCTTCTTCTACCAAATGGACTTATAGAGCAGATGCAAAAATAGTAATTATACCTTTAGATTGGCGAAATCAGAACATTGATGTGATTTAGCTCTTTATTTGCAAGACTATGAATACGAGATTCATTCTCATCTTTCTGTGATTATTCTGGGATTAAGTGCTCAATGATATTTTGTACAATTGATTCATAAACCAATTGCATAAAATCTGATGGGAACACTCAATTATAGAACAGTGAACATTTGGTCCATTAGTTATACCCTAAATGTATTCCTTCTTCTTCCGCACGCCAACTCCGAAAGTAATCCGTGCTGTTACTCAAATAAATAACCTGACAAAATGAACTACATACGTCCAGTTACAGAGAGTGACCTGTTCGCTCATATGTTTCACTGAAAGCGCTTGATTGGTGGCTATGAACATCAATAGTTTACACAAAAGGCCGTTTTGCTAAAAATAAAAATTCGCAGCCGACAGGGTTCGAACCTGTGCGGGGAGACCCCATTGGATTTCAAGTCCAACGCCTTAACCACTCGGCCACGACTGCTCCATGAAGTTGTAACAATGATTGTACGACATAACTTGGGTCAATAAATTACGCCTATAGCCAATAAATGTCCCTTACAACACTTAGCACCCTATGCTAAATTTGGTATCTGCCTCATCGATCATTCTCATCATTTATTCTCATGATTTAATGCTGCCATTGCTACCAAATGGACTTAAAGAGCATGCACAAATAGTGATTATACCTTTAGATTGGCGAAATCAGAACATTGATGCGATTTTATCTTTATTTGCAAGACTATGAATACAAGATCATTTCTTTCTGTGATTATTCCATTTAAGTGCTCAATGATATTTGTGTACAATTGATTCATAAACCAATTGCATAAAATCTGATACCAAAATTATAGAACAGTGAACATTTGGTCCATTAGTTATGCATACCCTAAATGATTCCTTCTTCTACCAAATGGACTGATATTGCAAAAAGTTTATACCTTTAGATTGGCGAAATCAGAACATTGATGTGATTTAGCTCTTTATTTGCAAGACTATGAATACAAGATTCATTCTTCTTTCTGTTATTCCAGTGATTTAAGTGCTCAATGATATTTGTGTACAATTGATTCATAAACCAATTGCATAAAATCTGATGGGAACACTCAATTATAGAAAGTGAACATTTGGTCCATTAGTTATGCATACCCTAAATGTATTCCTTCTTCTTCCGCACGCCAACTCCGAAAGTAATCCGTGCTGTTACTCAAATAAATAACCTGACAAAATGAACTACATACGTCCAGTTACAGAGAGTGACCTGTTCGCTCATATGTTTCACTGAAAGCGCTTGATTGGTGGCTATGAACATCAATAGTTTACACAAAAGAGGCCGTTTTTTGCTAAAATAACCAATTCGCAGCCGACAGGGTTCGAACCTGTGCGGGGAGACCCCATTGGATTTCAAGTCCAACGCCTTAACCACTCGGCCACGACTGCTCCATGAAGTGGCATCAATGATTGTACGACATAACTTGGGTCAATAAATTACGCCTATTAGCCAATAAATGTCCCTTACAACACTTAGCACCCTATGCTAAATTTGGTATCTGCCTCATCGATCATTCTCATGATTTAATATTTGCTGCCATTGCTACCAAATGGACTTAAAGAGCAGATGCACAAATAGTGATTATACCTTTAGATTGGCGAAATCAGAACATTGATGCGATTTAGCTCTTTATTTGCAAGACTATGAATACAAGATTCATTCTTCTTTCTTTCTGTGATTATTCCAGTGATTAAGTGCTCAATGATATTTGTGTACAATTGATTCATAAACCAATTGCATAAAATCTGATAGGAACACTCAATTATAGAACAGTGAACATTTGGTCCATTAGTTATGCATACCCTAAATGTATTCCTTCTTCTACCAAATGGACTTATAGAGCAGATGCAAAAATAGTAATTATACCTTTAGATTGGCGAAATCAGAACATTGATGTGATTTAGCTCTTTATTTGCAAGACTATGAATACGAGATTCATTCTTCTTTCTGTGATTATTCTAGGGATTAGTGCTCAATGATATTTGTGTACAATTGATTCATAAAACCAATTGCATAAAATCTGATGGGAACACTCAATTATAGAACAGTGAACAACATTTGTCCATTAGTTATGCATACCCTAAATGTATTCCTTCTTCTTCCGCACGCCAACTCCGAAAGTAATCCGTGCTGTTACTCAAATAAATAACCTGACAAAACTACATACGTCCAGTTACAGAGAGAGACCTGTTCGCTCTCATATTTTCACTGAAAGCGCTTGATTGGTGGCTATGAACATCAATAGTTTACACAATAAAGGCCGTTTTGCTAAAATAACCAATTCGCAGCCGACAGGGTTCGAACCTGTGCGGGGAGACCCCATTGGATTTCAAGTCCAACGCCTTAACCACTCGGCCACGACTGCTCCATGAAGTGTAACAATGATTGTACGACATAACTTGGGTCAATAAATTACGCCTATTAGCCAATAAATGTCCCTTACAACACTTAGCACCCTATGCTAAATTTGGTATCTGCCTCATCGATCATTCTCATGATTTAATATTTGCTGCCATTGCTACCAAATGGACTTAAAGAGCAGATGCACAAATAGTGATTATACCTTTAGATTGGCGAAATCAGAACATTGATGTGATTTAGCTCTTTATTTGCAAGACTATGAATACGAGATTCATTCTTCTTTCTGTGATTATTCCAGTGATTAAGTGCTCAATGATATTTGTGTACAATTGATTCATAAACCAATTGCATAAAATCTGATGGGAACACTCAATTATAGAACAGTGAACATTTGGTCCATTAGTTATGCATACCCTAAATGTATTCCTTCTTCTTCCGCACGCCAACTCCGAAAGTAATCCGTGCTGTTACTCAAATAAATAACCTGACAAAATGAACTACATACGTACGTCCAGTTACAGAGAGTGACCTGTTCGCTCATATATTTCACTGAAAGCGCTTGATTGGTGGCTATGAACATCAATAGTTTACACAATAGAGGCCGTTTTGCTAAAATAACCAATTCGCAGCCGACAGGGTTCGAACCTGTGCGGGGAGACCCCATTGGATTTCAAGTCCAACGCCTTAACCACTCGGCCACGACTGCTCCATGAAGTTGTAACAATGATTGTACGACATAACTTGGGTCAATAAATTACGCCTATTAGCCAATAAATGTCCCTTACAACACTTAGCACCCTATGCTAAATTTGGTATCTGCCTCATCGATCATTCTCATGATTTAATATTTGCTGCCATTGCTACCAAATGGACTTAAAGAGCAGATGCACAAATAGTGATTATACCTTTAGATTGGCGAAATCAGAACATTGATGCGATTTAGCTCTTTATTTGCAAGACTATGAATACAAGATTCATTCTTCTTTCTTTCTGTGATTATTCCAGTGATTAAGTGCTCAATGATTTGTACAATTGTGTACAATTGATTCATAAACCAATTGCATAAAATCTGATAGGAACACTCAATTATAGAACAGTGAACATTTGGTCCATTAGTTATGCATACCCTAAATGTATTCCTTCTTCTACCAAATGGACTTATAGAGCAGATGCAAAATTAGTAATTATACCTTTAGATTGGCGAAATCAGAACATTGATGTGATTTAGCTCTTTATTTGCAAGACTATGAATACGAGATTCATTCTTCTTTCTGTGATTATTCTAGGGATTTAGTGCTCAATGATATTTGTGTACAATTTATTCATAAACCAGTTGCATAAAATCTGATGGGAACACTCAATTATAGAACAGTGAACATTTGGTCCATTAGTTATGCATACCCTAAATGTATTCCTCCTTCCGCACGCCAACTCCGAAAGTAATCCGTGCTGTTACTCAAATAAATAACCTGACAAAATGAACTACATACGTCCAGTTACAGAGAGTGACCTGTTCGCTCATATATTTCACTGAAAGCGCTTGATTGGTGGCTATGAACATCAATAGTTTACACAATAGAGGCCGTTTTGCTAAAATAACCAATTCGCAGCCGACAGGGTTCGAACCTGTGCGGGGAGACCCCATTGGATTTCAAGTCCAACGCCTTAACCACTCGGCCACGACTGCTCCATGAAGTTGTAACAATGATTGTACGACATAACTTGGGTCAATAAATTACGCCTATTAGCCAATAAATGTCCCTTACAACACTTAGCACCCTATGCTAAATTTGGTATCTGCCTCATCGATCATTCTCATGATTTATATTTTTGCTGCCATTGCTACCAAATGGACTTAAGAGCAGATGCACAAATAGTGATTATACCTTTAGATTGGCGAAATCAGAACATTGATGCGATTTAGCTCTTTTTTGCAAGACTATGAATACAAGATTCATTCTTCTTTCTGTGATTATTCCAGTGATTAAGTGCTCAATGATATTTGTGTACAATTGATTCATAAACCAATTGCATAAAAATCTGATGGAACTAATTATAGAACAGTGAACATTTGGTCCATTAGTTATGCATACCCTAAATGTATTCCTTCTTCTTCCGCACGCCAACTCCGAAAGTAATCCGTGCTGTTACTCAAATAAATAAACTGACAAAATGAACTACATACGTCCAGTTACAGAGAGTGACCTGTTCGCTCATATGTTTCACTGAAAGCGCTTGATTGGTGGCTATGAACATCAATAGTTTACACAAGTTTTTAGAGAGGCCGTTTTGCTAAAATAACCAATTCGCAGCCGACAGGGTTCGAACCTGTGCGGGGAGACCCCATTGGATTTCAAGTCCAACGCCTTAACCACTCGGCCACGACTGCTCCATGAAGTTGTAACAATGATTGTACGACATAACTTGGGTCAATAAATTACGCCTATTAGCCAATAAATGTCCCTTACAACACTTAGCACCCTATGCTAAATTTGGTATCTGCCTCATCGATCATTCTCATGATTTAATATTTGCTGCCATTGCTACCAAATGGACTTAAAGAGCAGATGCACAAATAGTGATTATACCTTCCTTTAGATTGGCGAAATCAGAACATTGATGCGATTTAGCTCTTTATTTGCAAGACTATGAATACAAGATTCATTCTTCTTTCTGTGATTATTCCAGTGATTAAGTGCTCAATGATATTTGTGTACAATTGATTCATAAACCAATTGCATAAAATCTGATAGGAACACTCAATTATAGAACAGTGAACATTTGGTCCATTAGTTATGCATACCCT
>CM067354.1:72000740-72014698 GCA_034190875.2 Urechis unicinctus | reverse complement strand
GTTCACTGTTCTATAATTGAGTGTTCCTATCAGATTTTATGCAATTGGTTTATGAATCAATTGTACACAAATATCATTGAGCACTTAATCACTGGAATAATCACAGAAAGAAGAATGAATCTTGTATTCATAGTCTTGCAAATAAAGAGCTAAATCGCATCAATGTTCTGATTTCGCCAATCTAAAGGTATAATCACTATTTGTGCATCTGCTCTTTAAGTCCATTTGGTAGCAATGGCAGCAAATATTAAATCATGAGAATGATCGATGAGGCAGATACCAAATTTAGCATAGGGTGCTAAGTGTTGTAAGGGACATTTATTGGCTAATAGGCGTAATTTATTGACCCAAGTTATGTCGTACAATCATTGTTGCACTTCATGGAGCAGTCGTGGCCGAGTGGTTAAGGCGTTGGACTTGAAATCCAATGGGGTCTCCCCGCACAGGTTCGAACCCTGTCGGCTGCGAATTGGTTATTTTAGCAAAACGGCCTCTATTGTGTAAACTATTGATGTTCATAGCCACCAATCAAGCGCTTTCAGTGAAACATATGAGCGAACAGGTCACTCTCTGTAACTGGACGTATGTAGTTCATTTTGTCAGGTTATTTATTTGAGTAACAGCACGGATTACTTTCGGAGTTGGCGTGCGGAAGAAGAAGGAATACATTTAGGGTATGCATAACTAATGGACCAAATGTTCACTGTTCTATAATTGAGTGTTCCCATCAGATTTTATGCAATTGGTTTATGAATCAATTGTACACAAATATCATTGAGCACTTAATCCCTGGAATAATCACAGAAAGAAGAATGAATCTCGTATTCATAGTCTTGCAAATAAAGAGCTAAATCACATCAATGTTCTGATTTCGCAAATCTAAAGGTATAATTACTATTTTGCATCTGCTCTATAAGTCCATTTGGTAGAAGAAGGAATACATTTAGGGTATGCATAACTAATGGACCAAATGTTCATGTTCTATAATTGAGTGTTCCTATCAGATTTTATGCAATTGGTTTATGAATCAATTGTACACAAATATCATTGAGCACTTAATCACTGGAATAATCACAGAAAGAAGAATGAATCTTGTATTCATAGTCTTGCAAATAAAGAGCTAAATCGCATCATCAATGTTCTGATTTCGCCAATCTAAAGGTATAATCACTATTTGTGCATCTGCTCTTTAAGTCCATTTGGTAGCAATGGCAGCAAATATTAAATCATGAGAATGATCGATGAGGCAGATACCAAATTTAGCATAGGGTGCTAAGTGTTGTAAGGGACATTTATTGGCTAATAGGCGTAATTTATTGACCCAAGTTATGTCGTACAATCATTGATGCCACTTCATGGAGCAGTCGTGGCCGAGTGGTTAAGGCGTTGGACTTGAAATCCAATGGGGTCTCCCCGCACAGGTTCGAACCCTTATCGGCTGCGAATTGGTTATTTTAGCAAAAACGGCCTCTATAGCGTAAACTATTGATGTTCATAGCCACCAATCAAGCGCTTTCAGTGAAACATATGAGCGAACAGGTCACTCTCTGTAACTGGACGTATGTAGTTCATTTTGTCAGGTTATTTATTTGAGTAACAGCACGGATTACTTTCGGAGTTGGCGTGCGGAAGAAGAAGGAATACATTTAGGGTATGCATAACTAATGGACCAAATGTTCACTGTTCTATAATTGAGTGTTCCTATCAGATTTTATGCAATTGGTTTATGAATCAATTGTACACAAATATCATTGAGCACTTAATCCCTGGAATAATCACAGAAAGAAGAATGAATCTCGTATTCATAGTCTTGCAAATAAAGAGCTAAATCACATCAATGTTCTGATTTCGCCAATCTAAAGGTATAATTACTATTTTTGCATCTGCTCTATAAGTCCATTTGGTAGAAGAAGGAATACATTTAGGGTATGCATAAAATAATGGACCAAATGTTCACTGTTCTATAATTGAGTGTCCTATCAGATTTTATGCAATTGGTTTATGAATCAATTGTACACAAATATCATTGAGCACTTAATCACTGGAATAATCACAGAAAGAAGAATGAATCTTGTATTCATAGTCTTGCAAATAAAGAGCTAAATCGCATCAATGTTCTGATTTCGCCAATCTAAAGGTATAATCACTATTTGTGCATCTGCTCTTTAAGTCCATTTGGTAGCAATGGCAGCAAATATTAAATCATGAGAATGATCGATGAGGCAGATACCAAATTTAGCATAGGGTGCTAAGTGTTGTAAGGGACATTTATTGGCTAATAGGCGTAATTTATTGACCCAAGTTATGTCGTACAATCATTGTTTACAACTTCATGGAGCAGTCGTGGCCGAGTGGTTAAGGCGTTGGACTTGAAATCCAATGGGGTCTCCCCGCACAGGTTCGAACCCTGTCGGCTGCGAATTGGTTATTTTAGCCAAACGGCTTTATGGCGTAAGCTATTGATGTTCATAGCAACCAATCAAGCGCTTTCAATGAAATATATGAGCGAAACAGGTCACTCTCTGTAACTGGACGTATGAGTTCATTTTGTCAGGTTATTTATTTGAGTAACAGCACTTACTTTCGGAGTAAGATGAAGGAATACATTTAGGGTATGCATAACTAATGGAGTTCACTGTTATAATTGAGTGTTCCTATAAGATTTTATTTGGTTATGAAATCAATTGTACACAAATATCATTGAGGCACACTTAATCCCTGGAATAATCACAGAAAGAAGAATGAATCTCGTTATTCATAGTCTTGCAAATAAAGAGCTAAATCACATCAATGTTCTGATTTCGCAATCTAAAGGTATAATTACTAATTTTGCATCTGCTCTATAAGTCCATTTGGTAGAAGAAGGAATACATTTAGGGTATGCATAACTAATGGACCAAATGTTCACTGTTCTATAATTGAGTGTTCCTATCAGATTTTATGCAATTGGTTTATGAATCAATTGTACACAAAAATATCATTGAGCACTTAATCACTGGAATAATCACAGAAAGAAGAATGAATCTTGTATTCATAGTCTTGCAAATAAAGAGCTAAATCGCATCAATGTTCTGATTTCGCCAATCTAAAGGTATAATCACTATTTGTGCATCTGCTCTTTAAGTCCATTTGGTAGCAATGGCAGCAAATATTAAATCATGAGAATGATCGATGAGGCAGATATACCAAATTTAGCATAGGGTGCTAAGTGTTGTAAGGGACATTTATTGGCTAATAGGCGTAATTTATTGACCCAAGTTATGTCGTACACATCATTTTCATGGAGCAGTCGTGGCCGAGTGGTTAAGGCGTTGGACTTGAAATCCAATGGGGTCTCCCCGCACAGGTTCGAACCTTATCGGCTGCGAATTGGTTATTTTAGCCAAAACGGCCTCTATAGCGTAAACTATTGATGTTCATAGCCACCAATCAAGCGCTTTCAGTGAAACATATATGAGCGAACAGGTCACTCTCTGTAACTGGACGTATGTAGTTCATTTTGTCAGGTTATTTATTTGAGTAACAGCAAAGATTACTTTCGGAGTTGGCGTGCGGAAGAAGAAGGAATACATTTAGGGTATGCATAACTAATGGACCAAATGTTCACTGTTCTATAATTGAGTGTTCCTATCAAGATTTTATGCAATTGGTTTATGAATCAATTGTACACAAATATCATTGAGCACTTAATCCCTGGAATAATCACAGAAAGAAGAATGAATCTCGTATTCATAGTCTTGCAAATAAAGAGCTAAATCACATCAATGTTCTGATTTCGCCAATCTAAAGGTATAATTACTATTTTTGCATCTGCTCTATAAGTCCATTTGGTAGAAGAAGGAATACATTTAGGGTATGCATAACTAATGGACCAAATGTTCACTGTTCTATAATTGAGTGTTCCTATCAGATTTTATGCAATTGGTTTATGAATCAATTGTACACAAATATCATTGAGCACTTAATCACTGGAATAATCACAGAAAGAAGAATGAATCTTGTATTCATAGTCTTGCAAATAAAGAGCTAAATCGCATCAATGTTCTGATTTCGCCAATCTAAAGGTATAATCACTATTTGTGCATCTGCTCTTTAAGTCCATTTGGTAGCAATGGCAGCAAATATTAAATCATGAGAATGATCGATGAGGCAGATACCAAATTTAGCATAGGGTGCTAAGTGTTGTAAGGGACATTTATTGGCTAATAGGCGTAATTTATTGACCCAAGTTATGTCGTACAATCATTGTTACAACTTCATGGAGCAGTCGTGGCCGAGTGGTTAAGGCGTTGGACTTGAAATCCAATGGGGTCTCCCCGCACAGGTTCGAACCCTGTCGGCTGCGAATTGGTTATTTTAGCCAAACGGCTTTTACGGCATTAACTATTGATGTTCATAGCAACCAATCAAGCGCTTTCAATGAAATATATGAGCGAACAGGTCACTCTCTGTAACTGGACGTATGTAGTTCATTTTGTCAGGTTATTTATTTGAGTAACAGCACGGATTACTTTCGGAGTTGGCGTGCGGAAGAAGAAGGAATACATTTAGGGTATGCATAACTAATGGACCAAATGTTCACTGTTATATAATTGAGTGTTCCCTATCAAGATTTTATGCAATTGGTTTATGAATCAATTGTACACAAATATCATTGAGCACTTAATCCCTGGAATAATCACAGAAAGAAGAATGAATCTCGTATTCATAGTCTTGCAAATAAAGAGCTAAATCACATCAATGTTCTGATTTCGCCAATCTAAAGGTATAAATACTATTTTTGCATCTGCTCTATAAGTCCATTTGGTAGAAGAAGGAATACATTTAGGGTATGCATAAATAATGGACCAAATGTTCACTGTTCTATAATTGATTGTTCCTATCAGATTTTATGCAATTGGTTTATGAATCAATTGTACACAAATATCATTGAGCACTTAATCACTGGAATAATCACAGAAAGAAGAATGAATCTTGTATTCATAGTCTTGCAAATAAAGAGCTAAATCGCATCAATGTTCTGATTTCGCCAATCTAAAGGTATAATCACTATTTGTGCATCTGCTCTTTAAGTCCATTTGGTAGCAATGGCAGCAAATATTAAATCATGAGAATGATCGATGAGGCAGATACCAAATTTAGCATAGGGTGCTAAGTGTTGTAAGGGACATTTATGGCTAATAGGCGTAATTTATTGACCCAAGTTATGTCGTACAATCATTGTTGCCACTTCATGGAGCAGTCGTGGCCGAGTGGTTAAGGCGTTGGACTTGAAATCCAATGGGGTCTCCCCGCACAGGTTCGAACCCTGTCGGCTGCGAATTGGTTATTTTAGCAAAACGGCCTCTATTGTGTAAACTATTGATGTTCATAGCCACCAATCAAGCGCTTTCAGTGAAACATATGAGCGAACAGGTCACTCTCTGTAACTGGACGTATGTAGTTCATTTTGTCAGGTTATTTATTTGAGTAACAGCACGGATTACTTCGGGAGTTGGCGTGCGGAAGAAGAAGGAATACATTTAGGGTATGCATAACTAATGGACCAAATGTTCACTGTTATAATTGAGTGTTCCTATAAGATTTTATGCAATTGGTTTATGAATCAATTGTACACAAATATCATTGAGCACTTAATCACTGGAATAATCACAGAAAGAAGAATGAATCTTGTATTCATAGTCTTGCAAATAAAGAGCTAAATCGCATCAATGTTCTGATTTCGCCAATCTAAAGGTATAATCACTATTTGTGCATCTGCTCTTTAAGTCCATTTGGTAGCAATGGCAGCAAATATTAAATCATGAGAATGATCGATGAGGCAGATACCAAATTTAGCATAGGGTGCTAAGTGTTGTAAGGGACATTTATTGGCTAATAGGCGTAATTTATTGACCCAAGTTATGTCGTACAATCATTGATGCCACTTCATGGAGCAGTCGTGGCCGAGTGGTTAAGGCGTTGGACTTGAAATCCAATGGGGTCTCCCCGCACAGGTTCGAACCCTGTCGGCTGCGAATTGGTTATTTTAGCCAAACGGCTTTTACGGCATTAACTATTGATGTTCATAGCAACCAATCAAGCGCTTTCAATGAAATATATGAGCGAACAGGTCACTCTCTGTAACTGGACGTATGTAGTTCATTTTGTCAGGTTATTTATTTGAGTAACAGCACGGATTACTTTCGGAGTTGGCTTGCGGAAGAAGAAGGAAATACATTTAGGGTATGCATAACTAATGGACCAAATGTTCACTGTTATATAATTGAGTGTTCCTATAAGATTTTATGCAATTGGTTATGAATCAATTGTACACAAATATCATTGAGCACTTAATCCCTGGAATAATCACAGAAAGAAGAATGAATCTCGTATTCATAGTCTTGCAAATAAAGAGCTAAATCACATCAATGTTCTGATTTCGCCAATCTAAAGGTATAAATACTATTTTTGCATCTGCTCTATAAGTCCATTTGGTAGAAGAAGGAATACATTTAGGGTATGCATAAATAATGGACCAAATGTTCACTGTTCTATAATTGATTGTTCCTATCAGATTTTATGCAATTGGTTTATGAATCAATTGTACACAAATATCATTGAGCACTTAATCACTGGAATAATCACAGAAAGAAGAATGAATCTTGTATTCATAGTCTTGCAAATAAAGAGCTAAATCGCATCAATGTTCTGATTTCGCCAATCTAAAGGTATAATCACTATTTGTGCATCTGCTCTTTAAGTCCATTTGGTAGCAATGGCAGCAAATATTAAATCATGAGAATGATCGATGAGGCAGATACCAAATTTAGCATAGGGTGCTAAGTGTTGTAAGGGACATTTATTGGCTAATAGGCGTAATTTATTGACCCAAGTTATGTCGTACAATCATTGATGCCACTTCATGGAGCAGTCGTGGCCGAGTGGTTAAGGCGTTGGACTGAAAAATCCAATGGGGTCTCCCCGCACAGGTTCGAACCCTGTCGGCTGCGAATTGGTTATTTTAGCCAAACGGCCTCTATTGCGTAAAACTATTGATGTTCATAGCCACCAATCAAGCGCTTTCAGTGAAAAATATGAGCGAACAGGTCACTCTCTGTAACTGGACGTATGTAGTTCATTTTGTCAGGTTATTTATTTGAGTAACAGCACGGATTATTACTTTCGGAGTTGGCGTGCGGAAGAAGAAGGAATACATTTAGGGTATGCATAACTAATGGACCAAATGTTCACTGTTATATAATTGAGTGTTCCTATAAGATTTTATGCAATTGGTTTATGAATCAATTGTACACAAATATCATTGAGCACTTAATCCCTGGAATAATCACAGAAAGAAGAATGAATCTCGTATTCATAGTCTTGCAAATAAAGAGCTAAATCACATCAATGTTCTGATTTCGCCAATCTAAAGGTATAATTACTATTTTTGCATCTGCTCTATAAGTCCATTTGGTAGAAGAAGGAATACATTTAGGGTATGCATAACTAATGGACCAAATGTTAACTGTTCTATAATTGAGTGTTCCTATCAGATTTTATGCAATTGGTTTATGAATCAATTGTACACAAATATCATTGAGCACTTAATCACTGGAATAATCACAGAAAGAAGAATGAATCTTGTATTCATAGTCTTGCAAATAAAGAGCTAAATCGCATCAATGTTCTGATTTCGCCAATCTAAAGGTATAATCACTATTTGTGCATCTGCTCTTTAAGTCCATTTGGTAGCAATGGCAGCAAATATTAAATCATGAGAATGATCGATGAGGCAGATACCAAATTTAGCATAGGGTGCTAAGTGTTGTAAGGGACATTTATTGGCTATAGGCGTAATTTATTGACCCAAGTTTATGTCGTACAATCATTGTTACAACTTCATGGGAGCAGTCGTGGCCGAGTGGTTAAGGCGTTGGACTTGAAATCAATGGGGTCTCCCCCGCACAGGTTCGAACCCTGTCGGCTGCGAATTGGTTATTTAGCCAAGCGGCTTTTACGGCATTAACTATTGATGTTCATAGCAACCAATCAAGCGCTTTCAGTGAAATATATGAGCGAACAGGTCACTCTCTGTAACTGGACGTATGTAGTTCATTTTGTCAGGTTATTTTTAGTAACAGCACGGATTACTTTCGGAGTTGGCTTGCGGAAGATGAAGGAAATACATTTAGGGTATGCATAACTAATGGACCAAATGTTCACTGTTATATAATTGAGTGTTCCCTATAAGATTTTATGCAATTGGTTTATGAATCAATTGTACACAAATATCATTGAGCACTTAATCCCTGGAATAATCACAGAAAGAAGAATGAATCTCGTATTCATAGTCTTGCAAATAAAGAGCTAAATCACATCAATGTTCTGATTTCGCCAATCTAAAGGTATAAATACTATTTTTGCATCTGCTCTATAAGTCCATTTGGTAGAAGAAGGAATACATTTAGGGTATGCATAAATAATGGACCAAATGTTCACTGTTCTATAATTGAGTGTTCCTATCAGATTTTATGCAATTGTTTATGAATCAATTGTACACAAATATCATTGAGCACTTAATCACTGGAATAATCACAGAAAGAAGAATGAATCTTGTATTCATAGTCTTGCAAATAAAAGAGCTAAATCGCATCAATGTTCTGATTTCGCCAATCTAAAGGTATAATCACTATTTGTGCATCTGCTCTTTTAAGTCCATTTGGTAGCAATGGCAGCAAATATTAAATCATGAGAATGATCGATGAGGCAGATACCAAATTTAGCATAGGGTGCTAAGTGTTGTAAGGGACATTTATTGGCTAATAGGCGTAATTTATTGACCCAAGTTATGTCGTACAATCATTGTTGCTACTTCATGGAGCAGTCGTGGCCGAGTGGTTAAGGCGTTGGACTTGAAATCCAATGGGGTCTCCCCGCACAGGTTCGAACCCTGTCGGCTGCGAATTGGTTATTTTAGCAAAACGGCCTCTATTGTGTAAACTATTGATGTTCATAGCCACCAATCAAGCGCTTTCAGTGAAATATATGAGCGAACAGGTCACTCTCTGTAACTGGACGTATGTAGTTCATTTTGTCAGGTTATTTATTTGAGTAACAGCACGGATTACTTTCGGAGTTGGCTTGCGGAAGATGAAGGAATACATTTAGGGTATGCATAACTAATGGACCAAATGTTCACTGTTATATAATTGAGTGTTCCTATAAGATTTTATGCAATTGGTTTATGAATCAATTGTACACAAATATCATTGAGCACTTAATCACTGGAATAATCACAGAAAGAAGAATGAATCTCGTATTCATAGTCTTGCAAATAAAGAGCTAAATCACATCAATGTTCTGATTTCGCCAATCTAAAGGTATAATTACTATTTTTGCATCTGCTCTATAAGTCCATTTGGTAGAAGAAGGAATACATTTAGGGTATGCATAAATAATGGACCAAATGTTCACTGTTCTATAATTGATTGTTCCTATCAGATTTTATGCAATTGGTTTATGAATCAATTGTACACAAATATCATTGAGCACTTAATCACTGGAATAATCACAGAAAGAAGAACGAATCTTGTATTCATAGTCTTGCAAATAAAGAGCTAAATCGCATCAATGTTCTGATTTCGCCAATCTAAAGGTATAATCACTATTTGTGCATCTGCTCTTTAAGTCCATTTGGTAGCAATGGCAGCAAATATTAAATCATGAGAATGATCGATGAGGCAGATACCAAATTTAGCATAGGGTGCTAAGTGTTGTAAGGGACATTTATTGGCTAATAGGCGTAATTTATTGACCCAAGTTATGTCGTACAATCATTGTTACAACTTCATGGAGCAGTCGTGGCCGAGTGGTTAAGGCGTTGGACTTGAAATCCAATGGGGTCTCCCCGCACAGGTTCGAACCCTGTCGGCTGCGAATTGGTTATTTTAGCCAAACGGCTTTTATTGGCATTAACTATTGATGTTCATAGCAACCAATCAAGCGCTTTCAATGAAATATATGAGCGAACAGGTCACTCTCTGTAACTGGACGTATGTAGTTCATTTTGTCAGGTTATTTATTTGAGTAACAGCACGGATTACTTTCGGAGTTGGCGTGCGGAAGAAGAAGGAATACATTTAGGGTATGCATAACTAATGGACCAAATGTTCACTGTTATATAATTGAGTGTTCCTATAAGATTTTATGCAATTGGTTTATGAATCAATTGTACACAAATATCATTGAGCACTTAATCCCTGGAATAATCACAGAAAGAAGAATGAATCTCGTATTCATAGTCTTGCAAATAAAGAGCTAAATCACATCAATGTTCTGATTTCGCCAATCTAAAGGTATAAATACTATTTTTGCATCTGCTCTATAAGTCCATTTGGTAGAAGAAGGAATACATTTAGGGTATGCATAAATAATGGACCAAATGTTCACTGTTCTATAATTGATTGTTCCTATCAGATTTTATGCAATTGGTTTATGAATCAATTGTACACAAATATCATTGAGCACTTAATCACTGGAATAATCACAGAAAGAAGAAGAATGAATCTTGTATTCATAGTCTTGCAAATAAAGAGCTAAATCGCATCAATGTTCTGATTTCGCCAATCTAAAGGTATAATCACTATTTGTGCATCTGCTCTTTAAGTCCATTTGGTAGCAATGGCAGCAAATATTAAATCATGAGAATGATCGATGAGGCAGATACCAAATTTAGCATAGGGTGCTAAGTGTTGTAAGGGACATTTATTGGCTAATAGGCGTAATTTATTGACCCAAGTTATGTCGTACAATCATTGTTGCTACTTCATGGAGCAGTCGTGGCCGAGTGGTTAAGGCGTTGGACTTGAAATCCAATGGGGTCTCCCCGCACAGGTTCGAACCCTGTCGGCTGCGAATTGGTTATTTTAGCAAAACGGCCTCTATTGTGTAAACTATTGATGTTCATAGCCACCAATCAAGCGCTTTCAGTGAAACATATGAGCGAACAGGTCACTCTCTGTAACTGGACGTATGTAGTTCATTTTGTCAGGTTATTTATTTGAGTAACAGCACGGATTACTTTCGGAGTTGGCGTGCGGAAGAAGAAGGAATACATTTAGGGTATGCATAACTAATGGACCAAATGTTCACTGTTCTATAATTGAGTGTTCCCATCAGATTTTATGCAATTGGTTTATGAATCAATTGTACACAAATATCATTGAGCACTTAATCCCTGGAATAATCACAGAAAGAAGAATGAATCTCGTATTCATAGTCTTGCAAATAAAGAGCTAAATCACATCAATGTTCTGATTTCGCCAATCTAAAGGTATAATTACTATTTTTGCATCTGCTCTATAAGTCCATTTGGTAGAAGAAGGAATACATTTAGGGTATGCATAACTAATGGACCAAATGTTCACTGTTCTATAATTGAGTGTTCCTATCAGATTTTATGCAATTGGTTTATGAATCAATTGTACACAAATATCATTGAGCACTTAATCACTGGAATAATCACAGAAAGAAGAATGAATCTTGTATTCATAGTCTTGCAAATAAAGAGCTAAATCACATCAATGTTCTGATTCGCCAATCTAAAGGTATAATCACTATTGTGCATCTGCTCTTTAAGTCCATTTGGTAGCAATGGCAGCAAATATTAAAT
This sequence comes from Urechis unicinctus, assembly GCA_034190875.2. NCBI lineage: Eukaryota > Metazoa > Annelida > Polychaeta > Xenopneusta > Urechidae > Urechis > Urechis unicinctus. Next base: position 72,003,045 of record CM067354.1, on the reverse strand, counting down.
CATGAGAATGATCGATGAGGCAGATACCAAATTTAGCATAGGGTGCTAAGTGTTGTAAGGGACATTTATTGGCTAATAGGCGTAATTTATTGACCCAAGTTATGTCGTACAATCATTGATACCACTTCATGGAGCAGTCGTGGCCGAGTGGTTAAGGCGTTGGACTTGAAATCCAATGGGGTCTCTCCCCGCACAGGTTCGAACCCTGTCGGCTGCGAATTGGTTATTTTAGCAAAACGGCCTCTATTGCATTAACTATTGATGTTCATAGCAACCAATCAAGCGCTTTCAGTGAAAACATATGAGCGAACAGGTCACTCTCTGTAACTGGACGTATGTAGTTCATTTTGTCAGGTTATTTATTTGAGTAACAGCACGGATTACTTTCGGAGTTGGCGTGCGGAAGAAGAAGGAATACATTTAGGGTATGCATAACTAATGGACCAAATGTTCACTGTTCTATAATTGAGTGTTCCTATCAGATTTTATGCAATTGGTTTATGAATCAATTGTACACAAATATCATTGAGCACTTAATCACTGGAATAATCACAGAAAGAAGAATGAATCTTGTATTCATAGTCTTGCAAATAAAGAGCTAAATCGCATCAATGTTCTGATTTCGCCAATCTAAAGGTATAATCACTATTTGTGCATCTGCTCTTTAAGTCCATTTGGTAGCAATGGCAGCAAATATTAAATCATGAGAATGATCGATGAGGCAGATACCAAATTTAGCATAGGGTGCTAAGTGTTGTAAGGGACATTTATTGGCTAATAGGCGTAATTTATTGACCCAAGTTATGTCGTACAATCATTGATGCCACTTCATGGAGCAGTCGTGGCCGAGTGGTTAAGGCGTTGGACTTGAAATCCAATGGGGTCTCCCGCACAGGTTCGAACCCTTATCGGCTGCGAATTGGTTATTTTAGCCAAACGGCCTCTATAGCGTAAACTATTGATGTTCATAGCCACCAATCAAGCGCTTTCAGTGAAATATATGAGCGAACAGGTCACTCTCTGTAAACTGGACGTATGTAGTTCATTTTGTCAGGTTATTTATTGGTAAACAGCAAAGATTACTTTCGGAGTTGGCGTGCGGAAGGAAGAAGGAATACATTTAGGGTATGCATAACTAATGGACCAAATGTTCACTGTTATATAATTGAGTGTTCCTATAAGATTTTATGCAATGGTTTATGAATCAATTGTACACAAATATCATTTGAGCACTTAATCCCTGGAAATAATTCACAGAAAGAAGAATGAATCTCGTATTCATAGTCTTGCAATAAAGAGCTAAATCACATCAATGTTCTGATTTCGCCAATCTAAAGGTATAATTACTATTTTTGCATCTGCTCTATAAGTCAATTTGGTAGAAGAAGGAATACATTTAGGGTATGCATAACTAATGGACCAAATGTTCACTGTTCTATAATTGAGTGTTCCCATCAGATTTTATGCAATTGGTTTGTGGATCAATTGTACACAAATATCATTGAGCACTTAATCCCTGGAATAATCACAGAAAGAAGAATGAATCTCGTATTCATAATCTTGCAAATAAAGAGCTAAATCACATCAATGTTCTGATTTCGCCAATCTAAAGGTATAATTACTAATTTTGCATCTGCTCTATAAGTCCATTTGGTAGAAGAAGGAATAAATTTAGGGTATGTATAACTAATGGACCAAATGTTTACTGTTCTATAATTGAGTGTTCCTATCAGATTTTATGCAATTGGTTTATGAATCAATTGTACACAAATATCATTGAGCACTTAATCACTGGAATAATCACAGAAAGAAGAACGAATCTTGTATTCATAGTCTTGCAAATAAAGAGCTAAATCACATCAATGTTCTGATTTCGCCAATCTAAAGGTATAATCACTATTTGTGCATCTGCTCTTTAAGTCCATTTGGTAGCAATGGCAGCAAATATTAAATCATGAGAATGATCGATGAGGCAGATACCAAATTTAGCATAGGGTGCTAAGTGTTGTAAGGGACATTTATTGGCTAATAGGCGTAATTTATTGACCCAAGTTATGTCGTACAATCATTGATGCCACTTCATGGAGCAGTCGTGGCCGAGTGGTTAAGGCGTTGGACATGAAATCCAATGGGGTCTCCCCGCACAGGTTCGAACCCTTATCGGCTGCGAATTGGTTATTTTAGCCAAACGGCCTCTATAGTGTAAACTATTGATGTTCATAGCCACCAATCAAGCGCTTTCAGTGAAACATATGAGCGAACAGGTCACTCTCTGTAACTGGACGTATGTAGTTCATTTTGTCAG
>CM067354.1:71983298-72000640 GCA_034190875.2 Urechis unicinctus | reverse complement strand
TGCTACCGCCAGATTAAGGTAGCTGCACCGTTTAAAAACCGGGGACTTTTTTACTGGACCCCAGAGAAATCCCGGGTTTGTATTTGAAGTCAAAACTCAAAGGCAATTTACCAACAAATTTTTCTTTTTAAAAAAGGATAAGTTAGGGAACCAAACTAACTTAAAAGTAACCACCATCAAAATCCCCCCGTGTAATTTTTTTGGGCATACTGAAGCAGACAGAACATTTTTTCCCCATCTATCGATAACTTTAATACCGAACTCAAATAACAAAAAGCGGAAAATTGACTACTGATAGAAATTGTTTTTCGATGGGTTGCACTGAAATAATTCCAAGTCGCTTAAACAAGAAAAAACCCTTACTGGAACCAAAAAAGGACGACGCCCCATGCTGCATTGTTCCGATGCGGGTTCCCGTCCTACATCGATAGGTAAAGGGCCCATATATGTTTTAAACCCCCGCGTAACGCTAGGTGTTTTGTTTGATTCTGATTGGTGGGAAACCATATAGGGCGGTGCCATTTAAAGAACAGCCCCGGGGGTTGGGGGTTTTAACTAATGACTATTTGGGGGAATTTTTAAAAACGGGGGTGATGAAAATCTCGACCCCCGGTACCTTTGTTTAGGTACGCTTTGACTAAAATGATAGAAGTAAGTTTGAAAATTGCAATTGTCCCGGTGATTAATAAAAACCCCTAATGGTGCGGATGACGATTTTGATGAAGGTTTTTTGTATGATGTAAGATGATGGATGACGACGACAACGAGAATGATTTGATGATGAATAGATGATGATGATGAGATGATGAGATGATAAAGATGTGATGAGATGACTGTGAGATGATAAATCCCGACGCGACGACGACGGCGAGAGATGATGATGAGATGATGATGATGAGAGGAGATGATGATGGTGATACTGTGATGTTAAAAGCGGAAAAAACGACGACATAAGCAGAATAAGATCTTTCATTTTTGATTGAGCGGGTTTTCATCAGGTATAAAAGATTCCACATTGTAACACACCCAGTGAGAAACCCAGTCGTTTAAAGTTGTTTTTAAAAAGTAATCAAAGGTTCAGACGCTCCTGTTTGTTTAAGCAGGTGCACAATGAGATCCGCTCAATTTAAAAAGGGACCATTGATTTTCGTTGGATTTTGGGAGCAGAGTTCCCTCAAAAACGCCTATTTTCTTTTGGGTTGAATTTTCGAAAAAAAAAGTCATACAACATCATGCAAACATACGACATAAAAGAAACAACATGAACCAACACACAGAACAAAACAAAAAAAAGGCAGGACAACAACAAACAACAACAAAAACTAAGCGACAACAAAAAAAAAAAAAAACGCTCAAATTTTTTTTTTTTTTTTTTTGTTACGCCCCCCAAAACAAAAAAAACAAAAAAACAACAAAAAAAAACAAAAACATACTTAAACAACTACAAATAATAAAAACATACAACATACATAATAAACATAAAACATAACACATACAGCATACATACATACAAACATACATACATAATACATACATACATACATACATACAACATACAGACATACATTAATAACATAACATACATACATACACATACATACATACATACATAATACATACATACAACATACATACATACATAAACAGACATACATACACATACATACATACATACAGACATACAACATACATACATACAACATACAACAGACAACATACAAGACATACATACATACAGACAGACATACATACATACAACATACATACATGACATAAACACAACATACATACAGACATGCATCATACATACATACAGACAACAAATACATACAATACACATACAACATACATACACATACATAAATACAACACGACATACAACATACATACAGACATACATACATACACAGTATACATACAACATACAGGACATACATACAACAGACATACAACATACAGACAAAGCAGCATTACAGACAAAGCATACATACAGACATACATACATACAAAACAGTACACTACATACAATACAACAACATGACACAGCAGTACAACAGACATACATCAACAGAATACAGACAGACATACAGTACATACATACATACATTACATACTACATACATACATTACATACATACATACATACATACATACATACATACATACATAATACATACATACACACATCATGCATACATACATACTAACGAATTAGGTCAGCAATCGCGCATTTGGTCATCAGCCAAACGCCCAGTGTGTGTTTCTTAATAATAGATAGTATTACTTCAATTTTGTATATTTCTTTTAAATATCATTTCGATCACCATTATCACTTTATTTCGTATGAAATTTGATATTGCCCAATTGACATAGCATCTGACCATCGAAATTTGCCGTTGCTAAACGTGTACCCTTCAAAAAACGATTCTCTTATGTAGATTTTGAGTTCTACTTAAGGTATAGGGATTTGCTATCCATATGGTAAAAAACAATATCATGTACCTCAACTGAAAGCAAAACACACAGAAAAAATAAAAAATAGGCCGCAATATCACCGGGTTTCCCTGTCGCTTAAGGACGCCATGCTTTGCCAAGCATTGTTCATGTTGTAGCATGGGTACACGGATTTCGGCTGTTTTGCCGACGTGCTTTTAAAAGTGCAATAGAGCTGCTGATTCGGTTACTGGTTAATCATGAAGATGATCTTGTTAGATTGCATGCACATCCACACTACCAGGTTCGCCTATACTAATTTGCCATAGGGTGTATTAAAAGACCGCCTACTGTCAATGAATTGGTGCCAAAATGGCTGATAGTACAAAAACTCTATTGTTACATTAGCTGGGTTCTAAAAAAATCCTTGCAACTTCTTTTCACTTCACAGGCCTGTCACATATTGTAATGTGCGTTAAAACAATGATAATTGTATGTCGTTTGAATATTTGTACACATACGATTTGACCTTTACGTAGTGTTATACCTATGTTTACGCATCACATGCCTTAATCGACGACGTAAATATACATATACATCCTCTTCGGTTGTATATAGGAATATATTACCTTGTTACGAGCCGCTCTTCATGAGACGACAGTCATTTACGCTGCAGCAGAACCGGGTTGTCTAGGGCTATGCAGTTGTGAATCATTTGGGTGGTCTATATTGAATAAGTCGGGTCTAGCCTAGTTTTTTGAAGTGTTGTACTGTCAGGTGCATCATTTACGCCATCCGGGTGTCATGTTCCATCAGTCCACTACTCTGTTGCCTGACAAACGTAGCTCTCTGGTGTTTGTTTCTTTCTTGATTCTTCCTCAGTTTCTTGCCATTTCCTGGGTACGGCAGTCACCGTTGAAAAGGAATAGACATTGACTCTGTGGCGTTGTATTCCATTCAAATATTTGAAAGATTCATAAGCATCCCTTACTTACTATTCTTACCATGTGGGTAGTTTTAGCTTTCTCAGGAATATCATCATAGCTGAGTTAGGGTACTCTTGGGTGCTCGGCGCTTGGACCTTCTACGAGTTCTCCTAGTGGGTGGAGAACCACGTTGGTGCCGCGTTACACAGATGCGACCTTATCAATTGCATCTAGAGTCAGAAAACAGAGTCTAATATACGCGAAGGTCCTCCACATTAATCATGTATGCTATTGTTAACCTCTTGACAATGGTCATGAGTGTATGATCAAATGAAAAAACAACTGTCACATAAACCCCTAAGATCTTTTTCACAGTGAGATTATGGAAGGTTCTTACTAAATACATTTACCATCAAACATGTTGGGTAATGAAAAATCTGGGTGAATTTGGCAGATCCGCTAGACAGTATACATGTTGGGATGGGAATTGCAGCTGCAACCTATTAGCACCACTCTTGCAGTTTGTTTCAGGTCATCCTGAGTTAGCTTACAGTCCTGCAATAGTTACCTGTTACTCTGGGAATAAATAAGCCTCACTCTGCAAAATGCTTCATTGGGCAAATTGGTCTCAACTGGATATATTGGTTTATGAAATTGTGAATATAACTGGGTCGAGGACACTGTCCTGGGGTTATTATACCGCTCTTTGACTGTTGCCAAATTTCCGATTGTTGCTCGATTAACTATGGAATTTGTGTAGCGGTCCAGTGAAAAGCCGAGATTCACATATACACACTACTCAGTATTCCCATAAACCATAGACGTTCGTGAGGAGGTCGTTTGTGAGGGCACACAGGTCGAATGCCAGTTTGAAAGTAGAGGTACACTGTATTCACTCCAATGCTATCATATAGGGACTTTGACCAATACTCAAGAGTTTCCAGCAATTGGGTGCGGTTGTTGTGATCTTCCGTTCATGAAACAACGAGGTGGTGTTTTCAGAACAAACGTGTTTTCATTCATGTGACCAAAGACTTGGTCTCGCATGGGCACCTTCCATCACTTTGCCTATGATTTGATGTCAAAACTGACAGGCCTGTAAATTTTCAGCATCCGTTTTTGGTCCTTTTAATGTAGGGGGGGTAACATGGGCAACACGCGATGCCATCAGTGTTTAAGTTGTCCATTGTGTCTTGAGGATAACATCGAGGGATTTCATTCCTTTCATCTTTGTGTTTGCTCACCAGCCTTACGGTGTGTTTTCATCTCGCATACACCAACACTAAGCTTTTACACGCCAAAGTTTCTTGAGAAGCTTTTGTTTCCTATTATGATGGGGACCTCGCTTCTACATCAGCGACCCCGACATTGACTCATAAAAAATCGAGTCGCGACGCGTGTTGATAACCCTACGTACATTAGCAAGTCTGTCATTAGCTAACAATATTCGATCACAAACTGGAATTAAATATTTCAGATTCGTATGATGTACGTCCAATCAATGAAATTAATGGTCAATGAATCAAGTCAAAAATCGGCAAAATCCTGACAAATAAGCATAGTAAACGGATTGTTTTTTATTTATGGATTTCATTACCAAAGTGGTTCCCCAATGGCAGTGTTGTAACCACAAAAACACTGTTAAATATGTATTGGTTTAAGCACCAGTACTACAACTGGTGGACGTGATGATTAGTTGGGTTAAATATGATTGTCTATTTGACCATTATTTACTATATTGCACTCCAACATTACGCAGCCTGTAGGAGGAAGGACAAAGTGGGGAAGGGATGCCTAGCTTTAAATTAATGTCTCCCTTGTATAAGTATAAACCAATTTGTATGCGCCAGAGTGTTTGTTCGCTCCAGCGATGGATTAAGAAACTCCGATTCCCGGAGACTCATGGTTACGAAATTCTGCGACGGCGGAAATTTTATGAGAATTCCCAAGTTCATAACCCATAAAAAGGCTAATCTCAAGAGAGCGCATTTATGTAAAGACATTCGGAATTCGACATCAAGCGATTGCTGTCAGGCTCGCGCTGTCACGATGGGTTTAATCTATATAAAGAGACGAATTCCTTTCAAACCTGATATCATAGCCAGCGGTTCTGATCCGACGTATATGGGCTGTTTACAGTTACACTGAAAGTCAGTCTGGTAAGCACAAGCTATCACAAAATGGGCATTGCGATGTTGGAAAGTCTGTGCAGAATGCAACATGAAGCGTCGTCACAATGTTTGCTCTTATTTTCTATCCTACCATCCATACTGAGTGATACCATTCTGTGACTTTGGTATATTACCGGGTGCATTTACAGTATAGTTTCGCATTATCGTTTCAATATTTCCGTTACACCTGCATTGACCACTAAAAAACCAAAAGATGTATCTCCGACTTAGACAACGAGATTTTAGTGCAACTATCCAAATGTGTGGTGTATATGGAGGGAGTTTTGCTTGTTTTCCAACGATGTAATGTTCGGTCTTATGGGAAGTGTAGTAGATATTGCTACTCGCTTGTTTGTCCTCAATCTGCTTAGATATTAAAGTATGTTTCATATGTGGCAACACTATACGCATGTGTTGATAGGTGGTAGAGATATTTCCTAGATAAATGGTACGATAATATTAGCTTAGTCCGAGAGAGAGATGTGAAAGGTTGCTTGTAAAACGTGAGGTCTCTCGATTTTTGTGATAGTGATATAACTGTTCGTGTATGAAATCAAATAACCTACCCACTGAGTAGAAGGTATGCGGATTTATTCCAACAAGGTCAGAAACACAACATATACAAACCAATATGGAATAAATAGTTTCAAACAATCTGTCCGTTTAGGCGTATGTCATCTCAACGAGCCCAGCCAACTAGCGGTCACTTTAACGTGTTTAAAGATGGACGCGGAAACCTCTTGCATTCAAGATTGTCAACCAGGGTATTCCCAGGTATATGGGATGTAGTACTATAATAGTGAAGCATTAACTTGCTACTCAAAAGCCGCCGTAGTGCTGCTGTGTATATCGAACACATCAATATGTTAGCCTGTTAATTTGTATCTACTGTGATAGGGTGGATTTATGGTCAATATGTAGTCTTTAGTGCCGTTTGTTGCTGAAATGCACAACCAATTCACTTTCTGCCTATTGCTTTTGCATCAATGTTCAACATTTGATGAACTCTAAAATCGTTTAACCGTGTATTACATGCTCAAATATTTCGACTGTCACAATGTTAAAGGGAAAAATTGATTTGCTGTCCGAACGCTCTTACATATTTAAAAGTGAACTAAATAGTATGTTTTGTAAATGTCCCCCGTCGTACTAAATAATATTTGGTATCTATTACTACTCTTATGTACCAGTAGATATTGTTTGCTTTAGACATTGTATGATACTTTTTATTGTACAGTCAAGGTTTGCCAATAGGATTATAGGGGCGACTTTCAGGTTTTGTCCCCATTTGTCGCATTAAACTTACCATAATCAAAACTGGGAGCATTTAAACAAAAGGCTTTGTGATTGATGGATTGAGCGCCCCCCCCCGTCGAAATCAATGAGCCAAATTATATCGATTTGCTGACGTTAACATTATGTTTATCATTAAGTTATTGTTCTCATGTTGCGTGTGAGCTACTGGCACCGGAAACAGCACTGTACCCAGCATTGTCATGATAATTAAGGATTGCTTGAAATGTTGCTGTAATACATTTGGTGCTTGAGTCTTCGTTACATTGCTGGCAGGCCGTATTGTACAGTGAAGCATGCTGGTAAGCTTCCGTTGCAGCGGAAACAGCACAGAATAGTTTGTAGCGATTTTTTAAACGGAAAAAAACGGATAAGGACTTACTATAAAAAAGCCCATGAACAAAATTTGGACGAAATATTATTCAGCCATCGTTATTCTAGATTTGGACACAATCTTAACTTCAAATGCCGACAAAGCTCACGTTCGTTGGTAAAGGTCATCAAGCACACTCACCCTACAAAGTACGAGTATATCTCATAGCATGAATCAAAGTAATACAGCTTCAGCAGGGATGCATCCTTTGTAAAAAGTAGGGCTACTGGAAAGGACACATGATATCACGCCTCATTATGCGCTAAATCAGTTTTGAAACACGGCCAAGCACGTATTGCATCATCCAACCTGATGAACATACGTTTTTGGACCGTTGATATAACGAGTTATCTCATTGTTATGATGGTTGTCGAAAACCAGTGCATTTACTCTTCCCACTAATTCGATATTGACAGGATCAGCCGACAGCCAGCAAATCCCTCAGGATTATTATCAGTTCCTGACCTGACACCAAAGAATCACTATGGAATGAAGAAAACACACAAAGCTATTTAATAGCAAAACAACCTGAATTTTATGCCAGTGTTTCCAGTTTTGTTAAATGTCCGCGAACTATCACAAACGGGGGTTGGTAACAAAGTAAGGAATTCGACAACTTTATTGTGTTGTAACAAGCTTAAATTGAGGATCGACCATAGGAAGTCACGAAAGGTGTAGATCCAAGGCCATTCTACGTACCTCCGTTATTTCGTTTGCACTTGTGAAACTAGCCAGATAGTAGCAATGGCCAATTGTAAGAGCAAATTATTACTGCGCCTCATACCATTTTACCACGTCTCTATAACTCCAAAAGTATACGAATGGTTATCGTTGTGATATGTTGCAGGACATCCTGGTTGATCAGAGATGAATCTAAAACACATTAACATACAAACTTTTTTTGCAGAGGCGAAATTACAATATAAAACTTGCTTTAGTACATTTTCAAACTTACTTGGTTGACGATCGATTCGATGTAGTTCTTATGATAAGATTGTCACAGTGAGGGTTAGCAATTTAACTTCACATCAGCCAACGGAGACCATGCTGATATGGCAGCACTGCCGGTGGATCAGGACACTGCAACGCACTGTGTGATTGTCCGTGCGTAAAAAAATCTGGTCAACGATTGTGGGTTTAAGACTAGTTTTGTTGATGTTCAGTTATATAGAAGGTTACGCCCTTGTTCGGAGCTTAGTTGGTTGGATGGTATGGTAAGTAACTGAATGAGAACGATTTCAGCCCAATAAGGCATATTAGACCTTCTGAGAACGCCATTATGTATGCCATGTTCCAGGCCGGTTCCCAACTTGTTGCCTCTCTAACGACAAAATGCCATCGGGTGGAGCGCAAAGTCACTGCACAGTCGCTCGCAGAAGTAGACAGAGTGGACAGACCATGGTGTGTAATATTCATTTTTGATTAAAGAGCGATGTGTCTAGCCTTGTGCCATTGCAATGGCACGTGTCACACTCGGGATATCAGAATGAAACGGAATCATGATTCTGGGATTATTCAATTGTTTGGATGCTTCATTGGACATGCTACAGCGCCAACTAAGAGTGTATGAAGGGATAATTTGAGATTTATTCGTTCCTCACAGCAGTTAGTAACAGGCTTTAGGATTAGTCATAGATAGCTAATCGGCTTGTGAGGTGACTTATGGGCATCTTTTAATAATGTAATGGCAAAATTTTATATATCTCTATGATGCCAATGACTACAGAAATTATATAGATCCAACTATTTACTCGCGAAGTGAATTAATCACCCCACCTCAATCAATCAGGCAATAGTCGCATTTACCCTTAGCAGTGTTACGGGACACTGTCGCTCCACCATCACAGAGTTGTATTCCGCCATAGGGACATACGTGATTACTTTTTTACAGCTTTTACAAAGTGAGCCCAGTTTAAGCCCTTGTAATAGGACGAAGTGGATAAAATGAATTCAAATGCGTATCGTGTCGGGGACAGATAGGAAATATTTGCGACGCCACACAACAGAGGCAGTTATATGTTTTTAGTCGCCAAGCACAGCAACCGAAAGGTTATGAACATAAGGTGTGACATCCGCAGTATAATTACTAAGCATACACTGAGAACATTGATAATCAAATTCGAAATTTGTGGTTCAATGAAAAATAGATAGAACTGCTCGTTCATTTATTTGCCCTGGTGGGCGTTGCAACATGTGCTGTAGATCATGGTGGGATTAACGAGCTTTCTTATATCCGTCATCTGAATTGATATTTGAAGATGATGAGCACGTGACTATGGCTGCTTATGGACAGCACTAGGAACAAAATGTATGAAATGAAGAGATAGTCGGTAACTCGACCCATCGGTCATCATAATGTTCAGCTGCAGCTCAAAAAAGAAAGAAAAAATCTAGACAGGCAGTGGATATATTCGGCAGAACAATAAGCTACAATCGAACATGCACATGTTAATGCAATATTTAGTGCCATTTATGATATATTCGAAAACAAGAATGTCATTATGAATAGCGTGGTGTTCTTCTATGGGATTGTATTCTATGGGGTTTCGAGACGATACAGCACCTGGCAGGAACGGCACCTCGCCTATACGGTACTTCGATTGAAATACTTTGGTGGCTTAATTGCAAGGAAACGTTACTACGAGCATATTTATATATCAACATTAGCGTCAACAGTTCTGTGGTAATGTCCTATCGGCCCGCAACCAAGGCCAACATATTCATCCCAGTCGATTACGGCTTAGTGCTGTACATATATACGTTGGTTTTTTTTAAGAAAGAGTGAATAACGCGTCGATGGAAAAGAAGGATCGTTAGTCATTGCAATTACCCACCTGGGAAGAATCATTTGTTCACACTACGCAGTGAATATCCTTTCGTTATATTATTATACCCTGGCATCTACTGGTGTTGTCTATAGACGCATTTGAGAGTCGCAATGTCTTCGCCATCACCATGTGAATTGATTAGGTTAGAATAGCGTAGCAATTCGCCCTGGGAACCCTCTGCAATATAACAACTGTATTCATATAATAATAAGCATTCAAATTGTGTTTAACTGGCCTATTTACTAAATCGTTTGCATATTAAACCAGTTGATTGATGTTCGATGAATCATGAAGTTGCCAAGTAACTAACTTTCGATTCGCTGAACCACATTTAATTCTATTTAGTAAGAAGTATTTCTAAGATTACCGTTCTCAGTACCTTGTGATAATATACCTGATATGTCAGTTGCACTCAAAATAGCATCACCGATGCACTCATCAATAATGCGTATAGTTTTACAAATGCCATTTGACACGATTGTAACGCAAACTCCAATCAACTATGTTTGCTGCGCAAGCGGCATGAACAACGAGGGGTCTGACGTCAGTCACAAAGGCAATGATGCCTGCTGTCTGGAAACTATGTGATTCAATAAATATTTTAAAGCCATCAAGATTGGCGAAATGATTTACTGCATGAAATAAATCATTGGTTATGACTTTGCGCTGTTATATAATACATTAATACGGAGTGCTCGCAAATACCGAGCAAAATTCGTAATGCATTTGGTGCAGTAGTTGTACATTGGGTATGCGTTCAATAACGTCTGCTTCGTAAAAAAGAGGTGTCTTCCCGGGAGTTTGTCCTCTTGGGCCGATCTATATTTTGTAGTAAGGATTCATGGGTTCCGTCACAAAGCAGTCGATGTATCCAAGTAGTTGCCAAAGTTAGGTCGTGTGGGCACTTGCGGTTCCCATTGGATTACAAACTACATACTTGTCACTCCTTCAGCTTGTCTGTGGAGGTTTGCGGGTATAGGAACGGACGTTGAATTATTGATTGAGACAGCAGAGACTTGATCCAACATTGCCATCACATTCTGATATTCCGGGGTGGCAAACCATTGCCACCAAGGCAAATAAATGAATAGCAGTTCTATCTATTTTCATTGAACCACAAATCGATTTGATTATCATGTTCTCAGTGTATGCTTAGTATTCTGCGGATGTCAAACCTTATGTTCATAACCTTTCTGGTTTGCTGTGCTTGGCGACTAAAAACATATAACTGCCTCTGTGTGTGCGTCGCAAATATTCCTATATGTCACCGACACGATAGCATTTGAATTCATTTTATCAATTCGTCCTATTACAGGGCTTAAACTGGCCACTTTGTAAAAGCTGTAAAAATATATCACGTATGTCACTATGGCGGAATACAACGCTGTGATGGTGGGAGCGACAGTGTCCCGTAAACACTATGGTAAATGCGACTTTGCATGGTTGATTTGATTAATTCACGTCGCGAGTAAATATTTGGGTCTATATATGTATGTGTCATTGCATCATACAGAGATATATAAAATTTGCCAGTACATTATTAAAGATGCCCATGGCAACTCACAGCCGATTAGATATCTATGACTAATCCTAAGCCTGTTACTGCTGTGAGAAGAAATAAATCTCAATTATCACTTCAACACGCTTAGTATGGCTGTAGCATGTCAATGAAGCATCCAACAATTGAATAATCCAGAATGCATGAGTCCGTTCATTCTGATATCCCGGGGTGACAAACCATTGCAAGGGCACAAGCTAGGAACAAATAGCTCTTGAATAAAAAATGAATATTCACCAATGGTCTGTCACTCTGTCTACTTCTGCGAGCGACTGTGCAGTGACTTGCGCCGACCGATGCATTTTGTCTTAGGAGAGGCAACAAAGTGGGAACCTGCCTGGCAGTGGCATACAGAATGGCGTTCGAGAAGGTCTTTGCCTTATTGAGGCTGATCGTTCTCATCAGTTACTTTACCATACCATCCCAAATGAGCTCGAACAATGGCGTAACGTTCTATATAACTGACATAAGAAAACTAGCTAAACCCACAATCGTTGACCAGATTTTTTTGCACGGACAATCATCACAGTGCTTTGCAGTGTCTGATGCACCGGCAGTGCTGCCATATCAGCATGTATCCCGGTGCTGATGTAGGTTAATTGCAAACCCTCACTGTGACAAGCTGATCAGAAGAACTTACATCGATCGTCAAACCAAGTAGTTTGAAAATGTACTAAAGCAAGTTTTATATTGTATTTCGCCTCTGCAAAAAAGTTTGTTAATGTTGTGTTTAGATTCATCTCTGTCAACCAGGATGTCTGCAACATATCACAACGATAACCATTCGTATACTTTTGTTATGAGACGTGTAAAATGGTATGAGGCGCGGGATATGTGCTCTTACATTGGCCATGGCTACTATCTGGCTAGTTTCACAAGTGCAAACGAAATAACGGAGGTACGTAGATGGCTTGGATCTACACCTTTCGTGACTTCCTAGGGTGAGTCATCAATTTGTTGTTACATATAAGTTGTCGAATTCCTTACTTTGTTACCCCGTTGTGATAGTTACGGGACATTTACGAAAACTGGAAACACTGGCATAAAATTCAGGTTGTTTTGCTAGTAATAGCTTTGTGTGTTTTCTTCATTCCATAGGATTCTTTGTGTCAGGAACTGATAATAATCATGAGGGATGCTGGCTGTCGGCTGATCCTGTCATATCGAATATTGGTGAAGAAGTAATGCACTGGTTTCGACAACCATCATAACAATGGATAAACTCGTTATTCAGGTCCAAAAACGTATGTCACAGGTTGGATGAGCAATGACGTGCTTGGCGTGTTTCAACTGATTAGCGCATAAGGAATGCTTGATATCATGTGCCTTTCCAGTAGCCATACTTTTACCAAAGGATGCATACCTGCTGAAGCTGTTTAACTTTGATTCATGCTATGAAGATATACTCGTACTTTGGAGGGTGAGTGTGCTTGACCTTACACGAACGTGAGCTATGTCGGCATTTGAGTTAAGATTGTGGCCAAATCTAGAATACGATGGCTGAATAATATTTCGTCCAAATTTGTTCATTGGCTTTTTTATAGTAGTCTTATCCGTTTTTTCCGTTTAATCGCTCAAACTTTGCTGTTTCCTCTGCAAAGGAAGCTTACCAGCACGCTTCACTGTACGGCCTGCCAGCAATGTAACGAGACTCAAGCACCAAATGTATTAGCAGACATTTTCAGCAATCCGTAATTATCATGACATGCTGGGTACAGTGCTGTTTCCGGGCCCAGTAGCTCACCGAAACATGAGAACAATACTTAATGATAACATAATGTTAACGTCAGCAAATCGATATGAATTTGGCTCATTGATTTCGGACCGCTCAACCATCCATCACAAAGCATTTGTTAAATTGCCCAGTTTTATTTGGTAGTTGCGCAATGGGGACAAAACACGGAAAAGTCACCCTATAATGCTTTGGCAAACATTGACGGTACAATAAAAAGTATCATAGCAATGTCTAAGCAAAATATATACTGGTAAATAGAGTAGTAATGATACAAATAATATTTAGTTACGGGACATTTACAAAATAATATTTAGTGCATTTTAAATATGTAGAGCGTTCGACAGCAAATAATTTTTCCCTTTAACGATGTGACAGTCTAATTATTGAGAATGTAATACACGTTACGATTTTAGTTCACAAATGCTTGAACATTGATGCAAAAGCAATAGGCAGACAGTGATTGGTTGCATTTCAGCAACAAACGGCAATAAAGAATGGACATATTGCCATAAATCCACCCTATCACAGTAGATACAAATTAACAGCTAACATATTGATGTTCCAATAACACAGCAGCACTACGGCGGCGTTTGAGTAGCAAGTTAATGACCTTCACTATTATGTATACATCCCATATCCTGGAATACCCTGGTTGACAACTTGAATGCAAGATGTTTCCGCGTCCATCTTTAACCGGAAGTGACAGCTAGTTGCTGTGATCGTTGAGGACATACGCCTAAACGGACAGATGTGTTGAAACTATTATTCATATTGTTTGTATATGTATGTTCTGACCTTGTTGGAATAAATCGCATACTCTTACTCAGTGGTATGTATTTGATTACATACACACACATGTTATTCCTTAACCAAAAATCGGAGAGACGTTTTACAAGCAACCTTTCACATCTCTCGGTAGCTAATATTATCGTCCATTTTCTTAGGAAATATCTCTACCCTATCAAACAATGCGTAGAGTTTGCCAAATATGAATCATACTGTTAATATCTAAAGCAGATTGAGGACAAACAAGCGAGTATCAATATCCTACACTACCATAAGCCTTACATTACATCGTGTGGAAAACAAGCAAAACTCACTCATTATACACACACATTTGGATAGTTGCACGAAAATATCGTTGTCTCAGTCGGAGATAAATCATTTTGGTTTTAGTGTCATGCCAGGTGTATCGGAATATTGACGATAAATGCGAAACTTACTGTTAATCACCCGGTAATATACCAAAGTAACAGAATGGTTCACTCGTTGGATGGTGGATAGAAAATAGAGCAACATTGAAGACGCCTTTCATGTTGCATTCACAGACTTTCAACATCGCAATGCCATTTTGTGATGCTTGCTTACCAGACTGACTTTCAGTGTAACTGTAAACGGCCCTTTACGTCGGATCAGACGCTGGATATGATATCAGGTTTGAAAGGAATTCGTCTCTTTATAGATGAAACCCATCGTGACAGCGCTAGCCTGACGCAAATGCTTGATGTCGAATTCCGGATTGTCTTTACATAAATGCGCTTCTTGAGATTAAGCTGTTTATGGGTTATGAAATTGAATCTCATAAAATTTCGCCGTCGCAGAATCGTAACCATGAGTCTCGGAATCGGAGTTATTAAGCCATCGCTGGAGCGACCTCTGGCGCATACAAATTGTTTATACTTATACAAGGGAGAGCATTATTTAGCTAGGCATCCTTCACTTTGTCTTCCTCTACAGGCTGCGTAATGTTGGAGTGCATATAGTAATAAGGGTCAAATAGACATCATATTTACACCACGTAATCAACAGTCCCCAGTTGTATCTTGCTTAAACAATAATTTACAGTGTTTTGTGGTTACAAAATGCAATTGACCACATTTGGTAATGAATCCATAAAATAAAAAACAATCGTTTACTATGCTATTTGTCAGGATTTTGCCAATTTTTGACTTGATTCATTTACCATTAATTTCATTGATTGGACGTCATCAGAATCTGAAAAATGTCAAGTTTGATCGATGATGTTAGCTAATGACAGACTTGCTCGTACGTAGGTTATCAACCCCGTCGCGACTCGATTTTTATGAGCAAAGTCAGGGTCACTGAGTGTAGAAGCGAGGTCCCAGCAAAAAGGAAAACAAAAGCTTCTTCAAGAAACTTTGCGTGGAAAAGCTTAGTGTGGGTGTATGCGAGATTGAAAACACCGTAAGGCTGGGAGCAAAAAAAAAGAGGAAGGAATGAAATCCCTCGATGTTATCCTCAAAGACAAAATGGACAAACGTAAACTGATGGCATCGTGTTGCACATGTTACCCCCATACATGAAAAGGGACCAAAAACGGATGCTGAAAATTACAGGCCTGTCAGTTTGACATCAATCATAGGCAAAGTGATGGAAGGTGCCATGCGAGACCAAGTCGTTGGTCACATGAAGGAAAACAAGTTGTTCTTGAAACACCAACACGGTTTCATGAACGGAAGATCAACCGTCACACAATTGCTGGAAACTCTTGAGTATTGGTCAAAGTCCCTAGATGATAGCATTGGAGTGAATGCAGTGTACCTCGACTTTCAAACGGCATTCGACCCTGTGCCTCACAAACGACTCCTCACGAACGTCTAGGGTTATGGAATATCTGAGGATGTGTATATGTGAATCTCGGTCTTTTCACTGGACCGTTAACAAAAAGTCATAGTGAACGGAGCAGAATCGGAATGGGCAACAGTCAAGAGCGGTATACCCCAGGACAGTGTCCTCGACCCAGTTATATTCACAATTTTCATAAACAATATGCCAGGTGAGACCATTTGCCCAATGAAGCTTTTTGCAGATGATGCTTAGTTATTCCAGAGAGTAGAAACGATTGAGGACTGTAAGCTAATCCAGGATGACCTGAACAAACTGCAAGAGTGGGCTAATAGGTGGCAGCTGAAATTCCATCCCAAAAATGTACTGTCTAGCGGATCGGCCAAAGTCACCCAGATTTTCATTACCACATGTTTGATGGTAATGTATTAGTACGACCTTCATAATCTAACTGTGAAAAAGATCTAGGGGTTTATGTGAGCAGTTGTTTTCAATTTGATCATCACATCATGACCATTGTCAAGAAGGGTAACCAAATAGCAGGATTAATGTGGAGGACCTTCGCGTATATAGACTCTGTTTCTGACTCTATATAAGGCAATGATAAGGTCGCATCTGGTGTACGCGGCACCAACGTGGTCTCCACCCACTAGGAGAACTCGAGAAGGTCCAGCGCCGAGCAACCAAGTGAGTACCATAACTCAGCTATGATGATAGTCTGAGAAAGCTAAAACTACCCACATTGGTATATAAAAAGTAAGAGGGGATCTTATGAATACTTTCAAATATTTGAATGGAATACACGACACAGAGTCATGTCTATTCCTTTTCAACGGTGACGGCCGTACCCGAGGAAATGGCAAGAAACTGAGGAAGATATCAAGGAAAGGAACAAACACCAAAGAGGCTACTTTGTCAGTCAACGAGTAGTGGACTGATGGAACGGACATCCGGAGGGCGTAAATGATGCACCGACAGTAAACACATTCAAAAATAGGCTAGACCGACATTTCAAGGACCACCCAATGATTCACAACTGCATAGCCCTAGACAACCCGGTTCTGCCGCGTATGACTGTCGTCTAATGAAGAGCGGCTCTTAAAAGGTATATATATTCCTATATACAACCGAAGAGGATGTATATGTATATTTGCGTCGATTAAGGCATGTGATGCGTAAACATAGGTATAACACTACGTAAAGGTCAAATCGTATGCGTACAAATATTCAAAGACATACAATTATCATTGTTTAACGCACAGCAATATGTGACAGGCCTGTGATTGAAAAGAAGTGCAGGATTTTTTAGAACCAGCTAATGTAACAAATAGAGTTTTGTACTATCAGCCATTTTGGCACCAATTATTGACAGTAGGCGTCTTTTAATAACACTATGGCAATATGTATAGGCGAACCTGGGTAAGTGTGATGTGCATGCA
>CM067354.1:71975798-71978298 GCA_034190875.2 Urechis unicinctus | reverse complement strand
CACGATTATTTGCGAAAAATGTGCACCTCGTATAGATCCCCTGTAGCGAAAAAGGTGACACCAATTATATATGATTTCTATAACAATCCTCATTGCGCTCTTTGTTCAAGTGTTAATGATTACATCTGCGCCGATATTGATGGTAAAGGCAAGTCTGTTGGTTTACCTTCATTCCAAATGATCCTTGATATTTCTCGAACCGACGATTTATCGGTGATGGCATTTAGTAGGCCGGTACTGACTTGCTTAGGTGAGTCTAGGCGTGACCTGTACAACAATAAATGCATTGAAACACGATGCCCCATCAGTACTGTGTATATACAGGGGGCGTGTGTACCGTTTGCAGATAATGTGGGACAGTTGGGTTTAAAATCACTCTTTGAAACCGTCGTTATTGGGTTCAATATGAATGTAGGACCAGAATCATTGAACTTGTTAGAACAAATCAGATATCTTATACCTGGACAATTTTACATTCGAAATGATTCGTTCATCATCATGCCTGATATTTCATCCCTTGGAGTGAGCTTAAAGAATCTTTCGAGAGCATTCCAAAATAACGCCAAAGACAGTCAAGTAATATTAGGAGCTCAAAATAGCAGAGTATCTGTGTGGGCCAAAATGTACACGAGGCCAAAAAAGAGCAAGATCAACGTGTTTCAAATGTTAAATAGCTTTACATTCGCCAAATTAAGACATCACCTCGAGCAGCATGACTTAGGAGATTCGTTATACATAATAAATTATGATATCTTCAGTGAGCGCGCTCAGTGTGATGAGGGGAGAATGGTCGAGGAAGACGATATAACGTACATAGTAAATAACGACCCAGATGACCAAAACATTGAAATGGTTGTAAATAGAACAGGTTTAATCTACAAAAGCTTGCACATCCCAGTGCTTAAGAAAATGACAATTACGCATACAGGGTATATAAGCATCAATAATGTGGCTTTAGTCTGTGAAACCTCAATCATGACTTGTGATGCTATATCCGTCAACGTCAACGACTCTGTGATGGTGGGGCATATTCTACAAGTTACCTATGATGGGACAACGCACAGCATTGAGAAAGGCGATTACATTACACTATCATCAGAGACAATCGTAATTTGTGCTGATGCCTTGTCTGGCGGTACAGCTCCCACAACCAATAACTATATCCAGGGTATTTTAACTCTAGCAGGAAATATTCTGTCGATTGCAGGTCTCGGTGTCACTCTTGTGACGTATGCATATTTCCACGAGTTGAGAAATGTTCCAGGGCAAGCTATCATGTGTTTGTGCTCCACGTTAATGTTAGCACAGACGCTGTTCCAAATTGGCCCTGTTTTGATAAACTCATATGTTATGTGCACAACTATTGGGGCAATGAACCACTACCTTTGGCTTTCGGTATTTGCTTGGATGAATGTGTTGGCATTTGACATCTATTGCACGTTCATTAATATGAACAAGTCTGGAAGACAGAGCTCCGGTCGTATCGTTCCATACATGTGCTACAGCTGGATGTCGCCTCTGTTGCCTGTAGCAATTTGCCTTGTCTTATCCGAGGCCACCACACTGCCGGTATCCTACAGTAATGTAACAACGTGCTGGCTTGGTGGTTTCAGCGCTCTCCTCTATGGGTTTGCGCTACCTGTGGCGTTGGTTATTGCTCTTAACACCTGCTTCGCTATTCGAACGATGATTATCATACGGTTAACTAAGCAAAAAACTAAGCGAGCCAGAGATGGTAATCAAAACGATCTTCTCTCAATCTTTATGCGTCTCTCGACTATCATGGGTTTCACATGGATATTCGGATTCCTATCTAACATAGATGGGCTGGCATTTCTCGCCTATCCATTTATCGTTTTGAACACACTACAGGGCGTTTTCATCAGTTTATCATTTTGCTTCACTAAGCGTGTTTACCGCCTTTGGGTCAAACGAAGTGCTCCATTGGCTGGCTCGTCACCAATTGATACTGTTAGTACACATTGTACGAACACAAACACTATTCGATAAGGTTGGTACGGGATAACTGTATAAGCCATTGTCGTTCTAGCCAGCGTATGTGTTGATAAAGCTGTTTGATAAAGTAGTGCAATTATTCTTTTGTAGACCTTTCACACCGAGGAATAAGATATGATTGTTGTACTTCTACAGTGCTGTTGTCACGTATTCACACATGAGGAAAAGGTTGTGATAATTGGATCATTATAGCGCTGTCAGTATCTTCTCCCGTATTTAACATGGCTACAATGTTATTGGATCATTATATAGCTGTCAGTATTTATTCCCGTATTGAACATGGCTACACTGTTATTGGTACCGGCCTTCAATGTCAAGGTAGTCTTTTATTAGGTGAACAATTGCTCTCGTAGAAATTTAATGTCGCAAGAAATGAGTAATGTGTCTGTATCGTGGCAGTAATAAAATTATATCTTGAATATAAGCTTACCAATCTATGTTGATGACGTAATGGAATAAAAAGAAAGTTTTCCACAGTATTTTC
>CM067354.1:71950798-71973298 GCA_034190875.2 Urechis unicinctus | reverse complement strand
AATTATGGTCAAGAGGATGCTCGTATTTAAATGCCACTTTAATCATGGGAGTGCAATTATAACGTACGTTTAATAATAACTCGCGGCTGAATGATGTTGGATTTTGTTTCAAGCTACGGATATCTAACTACCCGAACGATAGTGCTGACTGCCTACATCAAAGACAACCCTGACATTTTGGTGTGAATTTAATGCGTATAGTCAACAGCATGAAACAGTTGCTAGAAAGCATTCGTTTTCATTTGTTCTGCATCCGCCTTC
Source organism: Urechis unicinctus (assembly GCA_034190875.2). NCBI lineage: Eukaryota > Metazoa > Annelida > Polychaeta > Xenopneusta > Urechidae > Urechis > Urechis unicinctus. The sequence continues at coordinate 71,973,037 of CM067354.1, read as the reverse complement.
TGTCGGAAGCACATCAAAGAATTCAAGGTTGTAACCTAACAATGAAGATTTATATGGACAAATATTTGACAGCGTATTGCCCTTATTAAAGACGTTGGTATTTCTTATAAGTCTCAATAATACACTTTTCACGTGGTTACGTTAAGAGTGCGATGAATAGCCTATGTTAATTGACAATACCTATGTGTGTATAAATGTGTAGTTATACGCAACGAACCATAATATTTTTTTCGTTTAATGTACTAACTTCGGTTTCCCGTCTCTTACAGTTTTGTATGTATTTCGAACAGAATTGTCATCACATACAATCAGACAGAGGCTTTTTCTGTAACCATTCAGCAACACACAGCATGAGTGTTTTATATGACCCTCGCGCCTGGCTATATATTTAACAGTAAATCTCGTATGCTGCAACATAAAATGTGCAATGGCTCATCCAGGCAATCCAGGAATTTACTGTTACGGGCCATAGCTTTGGTCTCACGCACCTCCTCCACGGGATAAGATATATTGAAGGTTTACGTCAATGACTTACATTAGCTCATTTGGACCAGAACATATACCCCTTTTAACTGAATATGAGCTGGATTACAAATTATTGGACGGCATTTGTCTCAATTATTACGGAAATCATTTAGTTTCACTTATCACAATATGATTTCAATAATATGCTATTAAAGAACAGCAGTTATGTTTATTTTAAACGTATATGGCTGAGCTGTCGCACTTATCAGGCATAACATATATGGATGAAAGAGAAAGTGGATCAATTAATTACTAGCGAAGGGCTTAACTGAGCTAGAAAATATATCCCTACGGATCAGCAATCAAATAAACAATTTTGGTAGCAAATTGAACAGCGGTTATAGCGTTATTGTCTGTGGTGATTTTGTGAGGTTACCTTTTACGTTTCCCTGGTTAGCGGACCTTTTGTCTTATATACCCCCAGTTTTTATGCAGTTTTCAAATGTCTACAATTCATATATTGCATTGATTTCGTGACAATAAGAGTCGTGCTTTGTTCAACAGCTTGACTGCTTAAATAGCAATATACTGTCAGATATAATTTTATAAATCAATAGAATTTTTATAACTAGCTCTAGTCAAAAGAGGCTGATGAGGACGACGCAGTGTAAATTATAGATGCTGATATAGCTCATGAATGATAAGCATGAAGTGTGCTACATGTGTTTCAATTCTGACTTTGTCAGGCGGCAGAATAATTATTTAAAATTAATTTGTATAAGCACGAATTATGTAATCATACATATATACATAGTTACACGCATACATGCATTCATACATACATACATACATACATACATACATACATACATACATACATACATACATACATACATACATACATACATACATACATACATACATACATACATACATACATACATACATACATACATACATACATACATACATACATACATACATACATACATACATACATACACAAATACTTACATACAAACATACAGACAGACAGATAGACATACAAACATACATACTTACATACGTGCATGCATACATACACACATTCATACATACATACATACATACATACATACATACATACATACATACATACATACAAACATACATACATACATACATACATACACATACATACATACAGACATACATACATACATACATACATACATACATACATACATACATACATACATACATACATACATACATACATACATACATACATACATACATACATACATACATACATACATACATACATACATACATACATACATACATACATACATACATACATACATACATACATACATACATACATACATACATACATACATACATACATACATACATACATACATACATACATACATACATACATACATACATACATACATACATACATACATACATACATACATACATACATACATACATACATACATACATACACACACGCTACTGGCTACATTGTTTGTTGTAGTTTGTGTAACCCGACTCATTACTTACGCACTCGGGGACAATAAACCGTGACACTTGTGTGCAGGGCAGCACCAAAAACATTACACTGACAAGCAGTGAGACAATGCTGCAAAGCAGAACAATTATCAGACATAGATAAAATGCCAAAATGCAAGGTTTTGCTTATCCTGTGCGATCCTCTTGGAAGAGGATGTATATAAAAGCGTGGGGTTCTTGGTTCGCGTCGCTGTTATCCCCAAATCGCTGCTTTCATGACATCAGTTGCACTCAAACTAGCATCACCGATGCACTCATCAATATTGCGTACAGCTTTACAAATGCCATTTGGCACGATTGTAACGCAAACACCAATCTACTATGTGATTCAATAAATTTGTCAAAGCAATCAAGATTGGCGAAATGATTTACTGCATGAAATATATCATTGGTTATGACTTTGCGCTGTTATATAATGCATTATTACAGAGTGCTCGCAAATACGGAGCAAAATTCGTAATGCATTTGGTGCAGTAGTTGTACATTGGGTATGCGTTCAATAACGTCTGCTTCGTAAAAAAGAGGTGTCTTCCCGGGAGTTTGTCCTCTCGCGACTTTACCATTACTGTTAACTATCGGGACACATTAATATATGCTATCTCAATTAATAAACATTTCGGTCGTGTTGTTCTTCTATCGTTTAAAGAGTGATATTTGCATCCGTTATTTAGTTCCACGGATAGCTCATGCGAACCCTGCGTAGTTAGATCTACCATTGAAGCAATATTAATCTGATTGAGTGACAAAATTGTTTCATTCCAACACACTTTCACAGGGTACAAGAGAAATACTATTTGGCCAGCTAACTCTCCGCGTTTTTGTGCAGTTCCACGATGCATTTTTAGTCACGACAAATGGGTTTGCAGCAATACTTTGAAATTGGCTCTGCTAATTGACGCTAATCACAGCAGATTCATGTATTTGACATTCGACTCATTGTTAAATACCGTGAGACGCTGCTGTATGAATGTGCTATTTCTGCAGATTCAGATGTAGAAGCTACCACTCGATTGGGCCCAATACCAGAACGACCTTCTTTGAAGAATTTAACCATCGATGACAACACGATTGCTTTCTGCGAATCGCATTCATGCGTGGGGAAATGCGGTAGATATGAAACGAAGAATGACATCTATGCTAGTTGCTTTTGTGATGAGTATTGTCTAGACTTAGGAGACTGTTGTATTGATTATGAGTCTGTTTGTCTAAATATTAACCAGACAAACACCTACAACACAAACATTTCGTCTGTGCTCCTTCAAGACAACGTGTTGACACAGAACGACCTTAGCAGACGGCGCCAACGTTTACAGTCCTCTACCATGAAATGTGACAATATATTATCAGAGACAGGAGAGAAATGTGCTCTAAAAATGAAACGATCGTGTCCCCATCAATTGCCATTCGAATTAGAAGTGTACAGGGAGCGTTGTGATAACAGAAATTATCACCACGGAGTGGATTTGTGGGGTATTACGTTCGTAGTTATTGACGGTATACTCTACTTTAACCCTTACTGCGCCATTTGCAATAGCAAAATGGATGCCAAATTCAAGCTTACAAATGATAGTCTATCCCTTTTGATATTACCGCCGCAGTTTCATTGTGCAAGAACTCAAGTTGGACTCGCTTATGATCTATCAGATCGGGCAAGTAAGACGGATTTTCTTCAGTTCTTGATTTCAAATTGCAGTTTAATGTACAAAATCCAAACAATGTGCATGCACAGTAGGTTTAGCTGTTCATTTTCACAGATTAGCAATTGTCTTAACGAGAATGATGCATCGCACGACTATCTGCGAAAAATGTGCACCTCGTATAGATCCCCTGTAGCGAAAAAGGTGACACCAATTATATATGATTTCTATAACAATCCTCATTGCGCTCTTTGTTCAAGTGTTAATGATTACATCTGCGCCGATATTGATGGTAAAGGCAAGTCTGTTGGTTTACCTTCATTCCAAATGATCCTTGATATTTCTCGAACCGACGATTTATCGGTGATGGCATTTGGTAGGCCGGTACTGACTTGCTTAGGTGAGTCTAAGCGCGCCATGTACATCAAGAAATGCATTGAAACACGATGCCCCATCAGTACTGTGTATATACAGGGGGCGTGTGTACCGTTTGCAGATAATGTGGGACAGTTGGATTATAAATCACTCTTTGAAACCGTCGTTATTGGGTTCGATATGAATGTAGGATCAGAATCATTGAACTTGTTAGAACAAATCAGATATCTTATACCTGGACAATTTTACATTCGAAATAATTCGTTCATCATCATGCCTGATATTTCATCCCTTGGAGTGAGCTTAAAGAATCTTTCGAGAGCATTCCAACATAACGCCAAAGACAGTCAAGTAATATTAGGAGCTCAAAATAGCAGAGTATCTGTGTGGGCCAAAATGTACACGAGGCCAAAAAACAGCAAGATCAACGTGTTTAAAATGTTAAATAGCTTTACATTCGCCAAATTAAGACATCACCTCGAGCAGCATGACTTAGGAGATTCGTTATACATAATAAATTATGATATCTTCAGTGAGCGCGCTCAGTGTGATGAGGGGAGAATGGTCGAGGAAGACGATATAACGTACATAGTAAATAACGACCCAGATGACCAAAACATTGAAATGGTTGTAAATAGAACAGGTTTAATCTACAAAAGCTTGCACATCCCAGTGCTTAAGAAAATGACAATTACGCATACAGGGTATATAAGCATCAATAATGTGGCTTTAGTCTGTGAAACCTCAATCATGACTTGTGATGCTATATCCGTCAACGTGAACGACTCTGTGATGGTGGGGCATATTCTACAAGTTACCTATGATGGGACAACGCACAGCATTGAGCAAGGCGATTACATAACACTATCATCAGAGACAATCGTAATTTGTGCTGATGCCTTGTCTGGCGGTACAGCTCCCACAACCAATTACTATATCCAGGGTATTTTAACTCTAGCAGGCAATATTCTGTCGATTGCAGGTCTCGGTGTCACTCTTGTGACGTATGCATATTTCCACGAGTTGAGAAATGTTCCAGGGCAAGCTATCATGTGTTTGTGCTCCACGTTAATTTTAGCACAGACGCTGTTCCAAATTGGCCCTGTTTTGATAAACTCATATGTTATGTGCACAACTATTGGGGCAATGAACCACTACCTTTGGCTTTCGGTATTTGCTTGGATGAATGTGTTGGCATTTGACATCTATTGCACGTTCATTAATATGAACAAGTCTGTACGACAGAGCTCCGGTCGTATCGTTCCATACATGTGCTACAGCTGGATGTCGCCTCTGTTGCCTGTAGCAATTTGCCTTGTCTTATCCGAGGCCACCACACTGCCGGTATCCTACAGTAATGTAACAACGTGCTGGCTTGGTGGTTTCAGCGCTCTCCTCTATGGGTTTGCGCTACCTGTGGCGTTGGTTATTGCTCTTAACACCTGCTTCGCTATTCGAACGATGATTATCATACGGTTAACTAAGCAAAAAACTAAGCGAGCCAGAGATGGTAATCAAAACGATCTTCTCTCAATCTTTATGCGTCTCTCGACTATCATGGGTTTCACATGGATATTCGGATTCCTATCTAACATAGATGGGCTGGCATTTCTCGCCTATCCATTTATCGTTTTGAACACACTACAGGGCGTTTTCATCAGTTTATCATTTTGCTTCACTAAGCGTGTTTACCGCCTTTGGGTCAAACGAAGTGCTCCATTGGGTGGCTCGTCACCAATTGATACTGTTAGTACACATTGTACGAACACAAACACTATTCAATAAGGTTGGTACGGGATAACTGTATAAGCCATTGTCGTTCTAGCCAGCGTATGTGTTGATAAAGCTGTTTGATAAAGTAGTGCAATTATTCTATTGTAGACCTTTCACACCGAGGAATAAGATATGATTGTTGTACTTCTACAGTGCTGTTGTCACATATTAACACATGAGGAAAAGGTTGTGATAATTGGATCATTATAGCGCTGTCAGTATCTACTCCCGTATTTAACATGGCTACACTGTTATTGGATCATTATATAGCTGTCAGTATTTATTCCCGTATTGAACATGGCTACACTGTTATTGGTACCGGCCTTCAATGTCAAGGTAGTCTTTTATTAGGTGAACAATTGCTCTCGTAGAAATTTAGTGTCACAGGAAATGAGTAATGTGTCTGTATCGTGGCAGTAATAAAATTATATCTTGAATATAAACTTACCAATCTATGTTGATGACGTAATGGAATAAAAAGAAAACTTTCCACAGTATTTTCGTATCATACAATACAATAAAAAATACAATATGAGCCGATCTACGAAATACCGATACGTACACACAAAGTATCTATGAATTGCAGTACATAAGCACGTATGTATGTATGTATGTATGTATGTATGTATGTATGTTGTATGTATGTATGTATGTATGTATGTATGTATGTATGTATGTATGTATGTATGTATGTATGTATGTATGTATGTATGTATGTATGTATGTATGTATGTATGTATGTATTTATGTAATTATGTATGTATGTATGTATGTATGTATGTATGTATGTATGTATGTATGTATGTATGTATGTATGTATGTATGTATGTATGTATGTATGTATGTATGTATGTATGTATGTATGTATGCGTGTATGCGTGTATGTATGTATGCGTGTATGTATGTATGTATTTATGTATGTATGTATGTATGTATGTATGTATGTATGTATATATGTATGTATGCATGTATGTATGTATGTATGTATGTATGTATGTATGTATGTATGTTTGCATGTATGTATGTATGTGTATATGTATTTATGTATGCTTGTATGTATGTTTAATTATGGTCATACATATATATTTATATAAATATACATATATATTAATATATATATATGTCTATATATATATACATATAAATATGTATATATATAAATATAAATATATATATATTTATGAGTGTGTATTCATGTGTATGCACGTGTATATGTATGAATTTTTTGTACGTGCGTGTGTTTGTATGCGTTTATATATAGATGTGAACGTATGTATGCATGTATGTATATATATGTATGTTTGTATCCTTGAATGTATATATGTATGTATGTATGTATGTATATATGTGCGTATGTATGTATGAATGTGTGTATCAATATATGAATATATATATGTATATATGAATATATATATATATTTATATATATATATGATTGTATATATGTATGTATGAATATGTGTATATAAATTTGCGTATGTATATATATACTCATATATAAATATATTTATATATATTTTTATATATACATATATATATATCATTATATATCAATATATATATATATATATTTATATATATATATATATATAAATATATATATATATATATATTGATATATATATGTATATATATTTATATTTTTATATATACGTATACCTGATAATTTTATAATAAAACCAATTGACAGTGGAAATGTTCACCTCATTATCCAATAGCAATATGCCTTTTCTTGTGTGACTGGAATCGGTCATGATGGTACGGATCTAAACGTTATGTCTCCGGTCGCGGTTGCATTGATTATATTGCTAACATAACGTAAAGAGCACAGGTTTGTCATAGCGTGCGGATATTTGCCATTGACTCGATTAGCATATATATCAATTTGGCATAACTTTTTACCCGATTGTGATTAGGGGATGAGATCGTACTATACATTACGAATCACAAATAAAGCTGGGCGCTGCACCTTTTTTCAATAATCTCTATGGATGCCATATTGCAGTTGTTAGCATAATATATGACCCAACGCAATCCATCGCAAATGAACAAATATTAGACAATGCGGCACAAAGCACGCTAAGATGACGACAGCTATATACGAGACCACCGTTAATGCATTATGATCCCAATATAACGGCAGAATATAGACTTCTTCTTGGAATCTATATACCTACATGTATGTCAATGCAAATGAATATATATATATATATATATATATATATATATATATATATATATATATACATATATATAAGAGATCTAAATGAATGAATATAATTAAATATATACATATATATTTGTATATATATTCATATGTATAAATATATGTATTTACATATACATATACTTATATATGTATACATATATATATATATATATATTTTTATATATACATATATATATATACATTTATATTTATATATAAAAATATATATATAAATATCATTACACACCCATACCTACATATGTTTGTCAATGCAAATGAATATATATATATATATATGAGATCTAAATGAATGTTTATAATAAAATAAATATCTATATATATATATATATATATATATATATATATATATATATATATATATATATATATGTATATATATATATCTATATATATATAAATATGTACATATATTAATGTATACATATAAATTTCTATATATATATATATATATATATATCTAATCTATATATATATATATATATCTCTCTACATATATATATATATATATTTATGATTACATACCCATACTTATATTTATCTTATATTTATTTTATAACGTGCATATGTGGAGCGTTCCGTATTACTGAAATTGACACTTGACCGTAAACGATGTGTCAGCTTATTTGATGGCTGGACTGATGCGCTGCATTAATAGCATGGCTTAGTCTGTACCCTACACCTGCACCTCTAATACAAATCATATTAATCTTGTGGTTAATATTAACGGGAAATTATATGCTTTATTATTATATCTGCGACAATTTGGTGTGTTTACCTTTTCAGCGAAATGAAACTTATATACCTTAATGTTCATATGGCCTCTTATGTTCTCCACATCAGGTATTTCAAATGACGCTAGAGCATCACTTGATGCAATTATGGTCAAGATGATGCTCGTATTTAAATGCCACTTTAAGCATGGGAGTGCAATTATAACGTACGTTTAATAATAACTCGCGGCTGAATGATGTTGGATTTTGTTTCAAGCTACGGATATCTAACTACCCGAACGATAGTGCTGACTGCCTTCATCAAAGACAACCCTGACATTTTGGTGTGAATTTAATGCGTATAGTCAACAGCATGAAACAGTTGCTAGAAAGCATTCGTTTTCATTTGTTCTGCATCCGCCTTCTGTCGGAAGCACATCAAAGAATTCAAGGTTGTAACCTAACAATGAAGATTTATATGGACAAATATTTGACAGCGTATTGCCCTTATTAAAGACGTTGGTATTTCTTATAAGTCTCAATAATACACTTTTCACGTGGTTACGTTGAGAGTGCGATGAATAGCCTATGTTAATTGACAATACCTATGTGTGTATAAATGTGTTGTTATACGCAACGAACCATAATATTTTTTTCGTTTAATGTACTAACTTCGGTTTCCCGTCTCTTACAGTTTTGTATGTATTTCGAACAGAATTGTCATCACATACAATCAGAGAGAGGCTTTTTCTGTAACCATTCAGCAACGCACAGCATGAGTGTTTTATATGACCCTCGCGCCTGGCTATATATTTAACAGTAAATCTCGTATGCTGCAACATAAAATGTGCAATGGCTCATCCAGGCAATCCAGGAATTTACTGTTACGGGCCATTGCTTTGGTCTCACACACCTCCTCCACGGGATAAGATATATTGAAGGTTTACGTCAATGACTTACCTTAGCTCATTTGGACCAGAACATATACCCCTTTTAACTGAATGTGAGCTGGATTACAAATCATTGGACGGCATTTGTCTCAATTATTATGGAAATCATTTAGTTTCACTTATCACAATATGATTTCAATAATATGCTATTAAAGAACAGCAGTTATGTTTATTTTAAACGTATATGGCTGAGCTGTCGCACTTATCAGGCATAACATATATGGATGAAAGAGAAAGTGAATCAATTAATTACTAGCGAAGGGCTTAACTGAGCTAGAAAATATATCCCTACGGATCAGCAATCAAATAAACAATTTTGGTAGCAAATTGAACAGCGGTTATAGCATTATTGTCTGTGGTGATTTTGTGAGGGTACCTTTTACGTTTCCCTGGTTAGCGGACCTTTTGTCTTATATACCCCCAGTTTTTTATGCAGTTTTCAAATGTCTACAATTCATATATTGCATTAATTTCGTGACAATAAGAGTCGTGCTTTGTTCAACAGCTTGACTGCTTAAATAGCAATATACTGTCAGATATAATATTATAAATCAATAGAATTCTTATAACTAGCTCTAGTCAAAAGAGGCTGATGATGACGACACAGTGTAAATTATATATGTTGATATAGCTCATGAATGATAAGTATGAAGTGTGCTACATGTGTTTCAATTCTGACTTTGTCAGGCGGCAGAATAATTATTTAAAATTAATTTGTATACGCACGAATTATATAATCATACATATATACATAGTTACATGCATACATGCATTCATACATACATACATACATACATACATACATACATACATACATACATACATACATACATACATACATACATACATACATACATAACAGATACATACATACATACATACATACATACAGACATACATACAGACATACATACATACATACATACATACATACATACATACATACATACATACATACACATCATACATACATATACATACATACATACATACATACAGACATACAGACAGACATATACATACATACATACATACAGACATACATACATACATACATACATACATACATACATACATACATACATACATACATACATACATACATACATACATACATACATACATACATACATACATACACATACATACATACATACATACATACATACATACATACATACAGATACATACAGACATACATACATACATACATACATACATACATACATACATACATACATACATACATACATACATACATACATACACACAGATATACATACATATATACATACATACATACAAACGTTCTTGCATACATACATACTTACATACATACATACATACATACATACATACATACATACATACATACATACATACATACATACATACATACATACATACATACATACACATACATACATACATACATACATACATACATACATACATACATACATACATACATACATACATACATACATACATACATACATACATACATACATACATACACATACATACATACATACATACATACACATACATACATACATACATACACATACATACATACATACATACATACATACATACATACATACATACATACATACATACATACATACATACATACATACATACATACATACATACATACATACATACATACATACATACATACATACATACATACATACATACATACATACATACATACATACATACATACATACACACACGCTACTGGCTACCGTAACGTTTCGTCCAGTGTCAACCCTCCTTGAAAACACGATTCGTTTTTGGTGATTGCTTTTATAAATCGAATAGGGTTCATAGCAATTATTGGCTCATACTCCTGTATAACCTGGTCTATATTGGTGATGTATGAACAGTATTGTGCTGTCTGCAAGTTCTCATTTATCCTGTCAGTCCTTTGGTTCGTCGAAGTAGAGGTTTCGCTGTTGCTCAATAGAGACCCCCTAACCTGGAAAACAATTCCTCCCTAAGAATGCAATTGTATTGACAAGAGCTCCCCAACTTGCTTTTGAGGCCATATATATGTACATTATTTTATATAAATACATTTGCATGGAATGCTGCTAACGAAGAGCCACCATAATGACCCATGGCGAAATCAAGTATGCGTTCCTCACCTCCTCACAACGTTTTATACAGCATCGCATAGCTGACTGATTGGCAAGAAACATTTGCTTAACTAGAGATTTGACAAGCAATAGGTGTGATTCTAAGCATTATAGTATGACATGAAGAAGGAACACCCTTCCAAGCAACCTATAGGTGTTTACAATTAAGAGAAGGATGACTATTCAAATGTAGTGGAGCTGTTGGCATCTAGCATCACCACAATGCCATCATTGAAATCATAGAATACGTCATTGAGTTTGAGAATCATTGATGAAAACTAATATGGTTATCTCACAAAAGTATGATAGGGAAAATAATAGTACTGACATTAAACCTTAAATCCCTTACTTTTCACTTGCCTAAACTTGCGACACGTTATAGCCGTCTTCTTGTCTGACAGATCTTGGGAGATTATTGATCTTTGATATGATGTCTGGTGGTCTGCATGCGTTGAAAGGAGGATGTTGGACGGAAATCGTCAACAATCAACTCCATCAACGGTCTCATGCTCGGTGATTGACGAGCTGACATTGTTGTTCTGAATGCAGAGACGAGCGTTAACGCTACATAACATTTATTAGAATTGTCGTAGTCAATGACAGTGCTGTGTGTGTCCGCTAATCGCAGTAGCTGTTGATGTTTCTATGGCATGTCCCTAGCACCCTGTATCGCTAACTGTTGCATTTTAAATGTCATGCACCGATTAATTATGGAATGACCAAACTGTGGATGCCTTCACTGTGCCGGCGGGATGCCAATTTGGTGGTGGAGAGGTCAACAAGTAAAGAAAAAGCACATCTTTCTTAACCAAAAAAGATGTTGGTTACCTTGAACTAAAAGGACTGAATGATCGGTGTAATTTACGGATATTGCAACAGAGAAGTCTCAACTGTCACCACCAATACCACGGTGTGTTGTGGCAGTTCTTATAACAACTGCTCAAGACGATTAAACATACTCTTAAGGTGCAAGTCTTGTGTAATATTTACAGTACGCAATCCCCTCATCATTCACCACATGGGAACACATGTTTTGACTCTGTTTAGGATGGATAGCTGCTCCCAAATATATCAAGCAAAATGCTCCACGTAAACCGAATGCGATTCAGCAAGTTAAAATTGATTCTGCCTGAAAACGAACACTTTCCTTTCATACAACTTGTTTGGGAGGACGAGATGCAGATATGTGTGTTGAATATGGTTAATGTGTCATATAAGGAAAATGAAGTGAATAAGCGAAAAATGTTGAATCGTTTTCAAGTAATGGGTACAGATACTAAATTAATAATTTAATCGCAATGTATACGATATGTCATCTCAACAAAACCAGAGGTGGATATGAACACCGCTGCATTATCAATGTTCCCTACGCATGAACAAAACATGCGCGCCGCTGTAAGCTGGTATCGCTTTTATTCTGCCAAACACTGTTACTCATTCATTTCTGTAATCATCAAACAAATGCAACTTTGTCGCTTATCTTCATCATTCCTCGTAACAACTATCGTTGTATTGTATACTACATCCAATGAGCGCGCATCCATTTGAATCAATTGGATGATCCTGTGTAATGCCATGCATCACCAATCAATTACGTCTCTGCAAAGCGGCTAGGGTACGAAATATATTGGAATATTTTCTGTATTGCCCCAAAATACATCTATCGCGATTTACGAATCCGTCCGGTCAATTGTATGTATATTGTTTTGTGCCTTAATACACTGATCGATTGGATCCGTTAGCGATAAAATCATTCGTCCTCGGTGGTTTAAATGTGATTGTGCCGACAGATATATCCCTGCATTATCTCCTAGATGATGGATCACGTCGTTTATCATACGTGTAAGTGTCGGCGGGTAGAAAAAATATCTAAGTCAACTCGCGGGCAAAACGACTGTTATATAGACCAACAGTATGATGAAAACAACATGACACTCTGGTTTGTTTGTGTCGATAAGTACTTTGTAAATGAATTCACCACCGATCGTTGACATGAACAGTGCGATAACGTCTGAAAGATGAGGGTAACTTTAAAAACAATCCTTATAGTGCTTCGACACAGGTAAAATAGATCCTTGGATCAGGACTTAACCATTGAATGAATAATATCACCACACACAAAAGAACTGCAAGACCCAGTTTAGTATCTCAAATGGATATTCGCCTACTCCCCTGCTGATACAAATGCTATCAATATTGTGTCTTTAAGATGTAGCGATATATCAATTGATGGTAAATATTACACAGCAAAAATTTATATTTCGAGGATCCCCTCTCAGATCATTTTCGTTGCGGGTCAATGGCATTGTTTTGCATATGAATTTACTCAAGTGAGATAATAATATGACATTCAAGCGGTGTGCATTGTAAGAATACGTTTTCTCACCAGAACAATACTGGAACTTTGACCGCCCTTTGCTTACCACGGTCCGGTATGGCTTCTTCCAAACCATAATTATCGACAGCAACATTTTCTGACATTGTCAAGGAACAAAAGAATATTCGATGTCATGCGAATATTCGATATCCCCATTGCGCACATCGCAAAGACCAATGGCTGCTATAGCAGGGTTTGCATCAGGTCACCAGAATAAATTTGATGAACTAGTCCAATATTGAACGATCGACATATAGTGCTGGCATTTATAAAAAACCAGAAGTTATTTGGCTCTATTTTTACCACAGATTTTAATCCAGCACTGTTGTTCAAGAGTATTTTGTTGAACTAATTGCATAAATGTGCTGCTTTAATTGTAGGTTCAATGTGACACCTTATACTACCGAATGATTGCATCAAGTGTGATGCTTAAATGATAGATTAATGCAAATTTACTTTAAGCCGAAGTTAATTGACTCACTTCAAAAGTCTTCTGGGTTCCTAACAATACATACAATACCGTTTCTTACATGGATGATTGATGCGCCTTCCAACCCCTGGCAGCCTTTAAGAACATTAGAGCATGGTGTAACGATGTTTCTTACCGAACAGCGTGTCGAACTGAATTCGTTCAAATAGATTGATATTTTTGCACGTTAACATTTTCTACCAATTTATCATCATGCTAAAAATATATTGCTAAACTTTGTGCTACAATAATGAAGCCGGATATCTGTTGCATTTTGGCATGAGCAATTACACTGTTATAAAAATAACACGTTACTAATACTATGCATTCATCATTTACCTTGGAAGGGCTATCGGGTGCATAGATATAAAAGTGTGTAACAACCGATTGGCACGGCATTTGTGTTAGCAGAATCGGAAGTGAAGATTGTTGTTGATGTTACTTGTATGGATTTAATTAACCTTCGAATGTAGTGAGCTTCGTTTGAATATTTTTAATGACAGCGATGGCATCACAGGGATGAATATACAGTAGCTTGATTAAAACCAGTTATTGTAATTGGTAATATTTTATTCACAGCAAAAAGCATGCGAAGGACATCATAGAAAAGTGCTTGACGTTTAATATTTATTTTGTTTGCACTGCAGAAACATTACTTGCACTATCGTTGCGCATTCTTCCCCAGCCACTAGAGATTATTACAGGTGCTTTATCTAAATCGCTAGCCAATATATCTGATGCAGTCAGTGACATATTGGGATATAGTCACGCGGTAAGAATTATCCCACCTTAAACCCAGTCAATTACTGCCGCCAAGGCCACATTTGCATTCAGGGCAGCTCCACTATATCATTAATTACGCGCCTGACCACCCGCTTTTTTGCTTCACCCATGGAGAGCATTTACTCTCCCATAGCGAGACATGCTTGCAATGACCAGCGTATGGTCTCATCCTTAAGGGAACTTCGTATTAGTGTAAATTTGTCTTACAAGCGACATATGCTACGAAGTGTAACATTGAGGATTGCATCACTTAGATGGTATAGCTGCTTTTCCATAGACTCTTGCTCTATAATGATGTAGGTAACTTGCACATAGGAGATTATGAATGGTGGTTAACATATGTTGAGCATCAGTAATTGGCTATCATTGAACATTGCGTCATGAGTGTTTGGTCCTTGATATAAGATAGATACAGTTTGAAGAGGATTGGCAATCATTTAACTTTTAGATGATTTAATGCCTCCAACGTTTATCTCCGAGTGCGTATCAGCATGACTAAATAATCAGCTTCAAAAGCCTGTCATCTCGAAGGTGAAATAAAACAACCAGAGTCCTCCATGGATTGTAATTTATATGCGCCCCCAGTGTTTATATACATATAAACACTATACATTTATATGTGAAGTTTGGTCGGCTTTCGTTCCTCAGTTTCCTGAGTATAACAATCTTTGATGCTAGAAATAGATTGTATTTTCTTTGTAGTATCAAAACCCTATATCATTAATACTAATCGCTCGCAACACAAACTGTTCCATTTTCGAGATGTTGTAAGACAACGCAGGTGTGATATTTCGCTCATATCACCGTAGCTTGTCCTGACTGTCTGTATTGCTGCCCGAGCCCAGGCATTGTATTTGTATTGGAGACAACGTTACATATGAAGAAATGATTGGGACCGAAGTGGCATTTATAGGTTTATGAAACACCGATTCATATCAAGCGTTATTATTTACACTCATTAATGAACGGGATATAATTCAATCACTGCAAGAGAGCGTCTGGATTGCATCAGTCGTCGGAAATTGTGGTATTGTATACACAAACTATTCTTATGATTATCTTAACTCATTGGCTCTGTAAAATAAAATACATTTTGCGA
This sequence comes from Urechis unicinctus, assembly GCA_034190875.2. Classification (NCBI taxonomy): domain Eukaryota; kingdom Metazoa; phylum Annelida; class Polychaeta; order Xenopneusta; family Urechidae; genus Urechis; species Urechis unicinctus. The sequence goes on along the minus strand of CM067354.1, from coordinate 71,956,456 downwards.
CGGCAAAAGCATGCAACAAAACACCGTAGCATGGTATTTTCCCAAGATGGTGATAAACATTCGAATTACAATATGAACGTAAACCAAGCGCACGATATTTATGGAAATTAATGCTGTAAACTCTTAAAATGCCGTGATATGACACGCCCACACTTGCTCAGTAAGACTGCACAAGCTACAGCAAAGACATAACTGCCACATGGATAACAGTTGTATCATTTATGATAAATATAAATAACTTGTATTGTGCAAAATCAGACGTTACTTATATAGCGCCAACGCCAGATCAAATGTTTCGAACCATGTACTCTGTAATGTGTCACAGTGCAGCTGCCAGTTTAAATAGCTTGAGGTAGCTCCTATGGTGGCCGATATGAATGATATTCAAATCATGTCTGGACGCTGTCATATATTTTGCTGCGTTCAAAGTGCCTGCCGAGTTAAATAAAGCATATTCCGCTAGAAAAAATGAGCACTGGGGAGTAAAATGATATCAAAGATTTGCCTTTGTGCGTTAGGGATATCGTTGTTGAATAATATTTTCAGCATTCTGACACTTTATTCCGAAAGTGGAATAACGAAGGGTTATATAAATCAAAGGATTCTGAATGTGAATGTCAATGACGCAATCTTTCTGTGTCGTTACTTACTACAGTAGATAGGACGTGCTAGACAAAGATTTAGAAGTGAAATGAATATCAAAGCGATATAGTTTTTCACTCTCAGCTTAAAAAACGTGACGCCTCATGGAATAAGTATTTTATTAATGTAAGTAATGGCCTGGCGCTAATACTATCAACGAGTTTGTACCTTTATTCGTTACTACCGGTTTCAGCTCGGTAATTTTGTTACATGCAAGGCTACCTTAAAATCCAATAGTTACTCGCAAAATCAACGTATTCAGTGCAATTAGTTGTTTAATTAATGGGTGACGATTTTGGAGTAGTGCATAGTCGGTATTATATTGAAACTGTCTATGAATCATGATAATAATAAGCTGATTAATGGCGCTAACGGCAATGATGTTAACCATAAGACTGAGGCATGATTAATAAGTATGTTGGAAGATATGACGGAGTCTTCATTGCACTTAATCACATGAACATACAAATTACCTCTTAATCATGTTGGCTGTGCTTTTACTCCACATTTATCACCTAAAGCTTCAGCTAGCTAATCCTTGCTTCTACACCAGCCACAATAGGGAAGAACACAAATGCACACGTGCTCTGATTCCTGAATAGAAAGCAAATTTGAATACGTTCAAAACAGGACAATCATAACGTCCATTATGATAACCTACCTCAAGCATCATCAGGTATAAACACGAGTAGTGAAAGATTGATGAATGCCCTTCGAATGTCTCCCAGCTAGGGTTGAGCCGGCTGATTGTCAGAAGTAATTATCGACTGTTTTTTAAACAATCCGAAGATACTGTCTATGAAGGATTGTATGTATGTATGTATGAATGTATGTATGTATGTATGTGTATGTATGTATGTATGTATGTATGTATGTATGTATGTATGTATGTATGTATGTATGTATGTATGTATGTATGTATGTATGTATGTATGTATGTATGTATGTATGTATGTATGTATGTATGTATGTATGTATGTATGTATGTATGTATGTATGTATGTATGTATGTATGTATGTATGTATGTATGTATGTATGTATGTATGTATGTATGTATGTATGTATGTATGTATGTATGTATGTATGTATGTATGCATGATGTATGTATGCATACGTGCATGCATGCATGTATGTATGTATGTATGTATGCATGATGTATGTATGCATACATGCATGCATGCATGTATGTATGCATGTATTTATGTATGTATGTATGTTTGTATATGTATGTATGTATGTATGTATGTATGTATGTATGTATGTATGTATGTATGTATGTATGTATGTATGTATGTATGTATGTATGTATGTATGTATGTATGTATGTATGTATGTATGTATGTGTGTATGTATGTATGTATGTATGTATGTATGTATGTATGTATGTCTGTATGTATGTGTGTATGTATGTACGTATGTATGTACGTATGTATGTATGTAAGTATGTATGCATTTATTAACTCGCCGTCGTCGATATTGACGAGGGCGCAATAAAAGACCAACAGATTGTGACGAGGAGGGGTCTCGTTGGCACTGCGAGCCTACCCGTCATAATGTTGATGTTGCTCAGTGAATGTTAACATCCGGTTATGTTGGCTGCGCATTTGGATGTCTGTGAACAGGCCGAAGCTAGACCGGGTCATACCGGTTTGGTTTCTCCTTCCACGGATTGTCAAATAGTGCAGCCTGTTTTGCTTGTGTCTTTATTTATTTGTAATTGCATGTTAGACTGTCTCAGGTGAGATGGTCTGTTTTTCACCATAAGCTCTGTAACTTTTAACTGATGGCTTTAGGTTTCTATTTGAATGTTGACGTGGTAAAAAGGGCGGATAGTGTCCTTTATGTAGTTTCGGACCGCAGAACGTATCTCAATATATCGTTAAAGTTTAAATGATTTTTTTCGTCCCTAGAAAGGTGAGCCTGTGCTGTGGTTAGATGGTAAAAACAACCGCCAACATGGACAATGTTTGTCAGTGAATTATAACTTTTACATGTGATATTTACTATAGTTGTATGTAGTCGGGATTCACGCCCAACGGTTAGTTCTTAGGAATTAAAATGTGAGGGACCATTTTGTTACTTTGATCATTTGCATGTGTTGCGCTGGCTTGGAGGCGAATAGCTACCCCAGGCATTGATTTTTGTTCCCCTCAGTACTTTATATTATTGTGTCGGGTTGGAGGCGAACAGCCACCCACTGATTGGTATCCATATCACCTTGTTTGTGTTTAATGTGAGAGCATTGGCGCTGCTCTTAATCAAGTTAATCTCTGCCTTAGTTAATATACTTTACCCGAATACAGGCTTCATTTTATATCTATATACTCTTCCTCAAACCTGTAATTTGTTCTTCTGGCTAACTTGGTAATCATAACGGTCCACCCCTTGGGGTGTTACAATATCACCACACAGAAAAGCACTGCAAGACCCAGCAAGGTCTCTTAGATGGATATTTTCCTGCTCCGTCGCTGATACAAAACGCTGTTAATATTGCGTCTTGAATCAGTCTCAAGTAAGGGCAGGGATGAATTGTTTCCCCTACACATTCAAATAATATGATGTCTACAGACATGTAAACAACTCCAGAACGCGTTAAACCTACTGCTACATTGGAGATGTGACTTAGTGAACCAGACAGCTTATTTAGGATAATTCATATCATGGGATAACAGTCATGAACAAATGTACAACATCAGGTTGACAGCGAATCGCAATATAACTTTCCGTTCTGTGCAAGGCATAAATGCTCCATCTACGTTTATATTAGATGCTACCCATACTGGTGAAGATGCACGACAACTAATTTGATATATTATGTCACTTTGTGACTATTTCGTGTGTATTGTGTGTTCTCCTTCTGGTAGGGATTCGCCCATCACGTTTCAAGCCCTGGCGTAAATAAATAAATAAATAACAAAGCTGGCCTTCCAGGAAAATTGAACTTTTGGCAATCATTCAGTGGGGTAATCTATCTACGCCAGGATGGTGATAGTTAATAGACAAGAAACTCATCACTTTAATGTAGCTTTATAAAGATAGTGCATGATGATTCATTGCGAGACTTGACCATAATGTGTATAGAATCAATCAATTGTATAATATTAGGGTAAGGAGTTAGCTGACATTGATTGAGTGATTGAGATTGGGGCATAACGATGAAATTATAAGGGACATATCAAGCAAACAAATATGCAACATTCAGTTTGGGATTTATTTTCCTGAATTGCAAAACACTTACCTTTGATAAGTTGCCGACAATCGACGTACAATTGTGTGCCTCTGCATGCTGTACTATCCCTGTAAGTTACAAGTAAATAGACTACATTCGATACCTCAAAAAACAATTGTACACACATGTACCCATCGTGGTGATATGCATATAGCGTGCAGATCCGGCGATGCCTATATGTGGTGGTAATGGGTATTCAAATTATATAAGTCGCTGCACTAAGTGCGCATATGTTTGGTATCGTTCCACGTCGATTGGTACGATACAAAAGTGACACATATTCAGACTACTTCCCCACCGTTATAATAATAATAACAGTGTTAATCTGAAGATGCTTTGCATATTGCATTGTATGACCGTACGTAAACCATGTGTTGAATGATATTTATTGAATCGTGCATTTATTTTACTGCCATCCACTTTGAATGACCTAGGTGGACCCGCACATGATTGTTTATACTTAGAGCTGATATGGGCTGCATTCGCGCTCCTTTTTGTAGCTCGTGGCTATGTTGAGTGAAAGGCCTAGCCTAATGATTACTCTATTTCGATATCCGATATGATAGCACATATATCTCACGGACTGTGAGCCATAGTCAGATAATATTCATTATTGCTAGTGCCAAATAACGCTATTTAGCAGTTTTGAAGAACGTTATCTCGATTTTGGTATTTCGAAGGCTTTTTCTTTGCATTCTGCAACTATTCCCAGTCATTGATAAACTGGTAATGAGCTTCGCTAAATTCCCTTGCTTACATGGTAATCGACTTACTTCCAAATTAAATGTTGTTGCTGAACAAATCAGCTCAGTCATCACACCGTAGCAATTTAAAACAATCTATGTTGTTCCCTGCTATCCTCATTCTTACTGTGTTTAAACTGAGTATCATATTACTGAGATGGAATATTCTAATGGTCTAAGAAGCAAATGTTGAATGGTATTGGAATATTACGGGGGAGTGATAAACATTAACTGCATTAACTGTCTTTTACTAGAATGCCCACCAAAATAACTTATTGTGACCAAAGCAATACAGTCACGACCTATACGCATTTCATATTGAGATTTTGCATTGTGAGTCATAACAGCCGAGGCAGCGGACTACGAAAAAGAATTATTTATCACTAACCCGGTTAAAAATTTCCAGTTGCCCTCAAACAACCATGATAAGAGGATTGCAGCTGGTTTCGACGAACACGTGATAGGGCAGTTAACGTGTAAAAATCCATCGTATATATTTTTACCATCTTAGACATTCAATTGATACTGAACATCTAGTGAGACGTTTATCATTGCATGCATACTACGCAGGATGTTCAGAGAAAGGGGAAATTTTTGACTCCACCTGTAATACGGATGTTAAAAAGCACGCCAGCCATCAGATGATATGACGTTTTTCGGTTGATAATAACTTGCACGTTATCATATATCTGTACACGATTGTCCCGGTAGATGCTTATCACATCAATATTATCTGTTATCAATTGCGGCTGCCGTTTGTTTTCAAATGAATATTTCCGTCAATGACACAGACGATTTGTCTGTTATCAGATGCTATAAAACGGTGCGCAAATTATTGTACCGTCAGATTATTGTCCTTTGGTAGTACAGAAAATTACCACAAGCATCGCCATTAATCAAGCGGAAGAAAGGGGGATACACATGACAGATGGTTCAAGGCTTAGGGTTGCGACCATCACACAATGTCCACATCTTGTCACCCGTTACATTTATTTACATTGTAAATGAATGAAGAGGTAAGGTGCAATTGTAATGCAATTTTC
>CM067354.1:71935804-71938304 GCA_034190875.2 Urechis unicinctus | reverse complement strand
GGTGACGTCATTGACTCACTGTATAAGATGTGTACTGTATAAGATATATACTGCGCTCCATCACCTTTGTGCCCTGTAGGTGGTCAAGAGGTTATTGAGAACAAACCTAACAAGGCGGTTGCTCTGTCAAGTATTGGCATATTCAACCTAACCAGCTTTAATTGATAACACGCGAGGGGAAAATTAAATATGACGTGCATTCAATTCCGCACAAAGGTCAATCTAACATTTGTAACGAATTAACATATGGCCGAGGCATGAACTGGCTCGTTTATAAACTCGCTGGTTTATAAAAATGCCTTGTCCCCGGTACATCTAGTGGTAATCAGCTCCATATTAATTCATTATAGCGGCCATTTAAGTGTGATAGACGGCATTTTTAGAGTTAATTAGGATGCGAGTACACTCGTAAAGTACACAGTCCAGTTTACCTGCTGTGCATTGCCTCACTAATTGCTCTTCTATTACATACTTAGAAGATATCCACATAATATAGATTGTTATTTATATCATAACCGTACCTATAAGTCAGAGTTACCCAGTCCAGTAATCGGCCCCCGATGCCGCATAGAATTGGCGTTTTGGTTGCTGTTAGTTATGCCGAGTTAGTCACATAATGTCATATAAGTCACGGCTACTCGGTGGAGGGATGCCATGAAGCCCAGGGGAGAGGCTTTATCTTGACATTCGGTTGTCGCGGTGTCTCAGGCTGAACCCAGCCATCAGTCTTATCTTTGCTCGGGTCAGCGTGTTGAACCAGGTGCTACCATTCGGCGTGTTTCTCTCATTCAGATTGCCTAAAATTTTGACTGCAAATGTTCGAAGCAGTCAATCAAGTATTCCAGTACCGTATCGTTATGCTTCACTCCTCGCTGTGCTTTAGTAGTCAAATCAGTTATTCAGCTGTGCAACAAGAAGTGCAAAAATAACAGTGATAGATTTATCGAGAGCCTGGATGATTTTATGCTCTGTGGGTGATATCACCAATCACATTACATAATCTAGTGAAACCAATTCACAGGACGCCGAACAAATGAATAACGTTCACGCTACTTTGTCCACTTAAAGGTTTTATCAATCTGCTTAATTCAGTTTTGCGACCCCATATCCTGTTTTGTTTGGCCGATAAAGTTTCTGCTCAATCCTGCATTTCACTCAATCATCTTGTTGGTTTATTATATATTATTTGAGCACAAAACTTAATAGTAGAACAGGGCGAGGATGCAGTTCAATGCTTGACATGAGACGATTCTTACCCGCGCAATATCAGGAGACTCAATGCTTTTGTTCTGAAAGTAGAAGTCACACAGGGTATAAGGAGTCCCTCTAGTCATGGATTGGAGAAAATAAAGGTATTTATCGCTTATTTACTTATTGAAAGTATATAATCATTGCAGTGGTGCAACAACGAAATATCGATCATGTCATATTGAACACCATGTAATACTTGAAAGCTTGAATACACATAATATACAGTAAAATACCTCTTTTATTTAGTCGCGTCGGTTCATCGATAAACGGTACCTCCCTTAAACCACGAACCGCATGAGTGGTTGCTGTAAATCATTCCGCGAGTCTATTATCAAACTCACTACTGATTTGTATACTTGCGCTAAGGTTACATTGTGTAGATTTCGTCAAATCTTCACGTATTAAAGTTCATGGCTACATCCACTAGGTAATTAGAAACTTGCGTCCCACCATATAGAACCCTGTAATATAAAGTGAAGGCTGAAGCATTATAGTCGTCCTCGTTTGACAGCGAATGAGTTGCGCTGACTCTCGCGAGAGAGTCAAACAGAAACCTCGCCGTCTCCGCTCCCAGGCCACAACTCGTCTGCTATGTTCTTGACAGTTTTCAATACATGGGTATGTCACCGTTATCCAGGTCAGTAAGGATACATCAAAGAAAACATCTTCACAACGGAGTTTTAATCTTTATATCCTTGACCATATTTCACAATAATGAGACCAACGAGTACGCAAGGGTAATTTCCGACAACAGCAATGGCGATGGATCTAATTTGAGAGACTACAGCGCAGCGCAGCGACTAAAAGTCTGAAAGTTTAAACTATTGGTTTCCAAGCTGCGGTTTCGAATATGGTGCTGGGCCCCTTCTTCAAAGATATACTTTTCCACTCAACCGATTCCTCATAGCACGAGCTCATTTTCGTACTACGAGCATGGAGTACGCATTTCCTCGGCTAACCAACGAGTACGCAAGTGTAATTTCCGACAACAGCAATGGCGATGGATCTAATTTGAGAGACTACAGCGCAGCGCAGCGACTAAAAGTCTGAAAGTTTAAACTATTGGTTTCCAAGCTGCGGTTTCGAATATGGTGCTGGGCCCCTTCTTCAAAGATATACTTTTCCACTCAACCGATTCCTCATAGCACGAGCTCATTTTCGTACTACGAGCATGGAGTACGCATTTCCTCGGCTAACCAACGAGTACGCAAGTGTAATTTCCGACAACAGCAATGGCGATGGATCTAAT
>CM067354.1:71925804-71930804 GCA_034190875.2 Urechis unicinctus | reverse complement strand
AAATGTGTGCAACGATGCATTTATAAGCATACATATCTGAAAAAACACTTACATACATATATGCAAGCACACTTATACATTCATAAAAAAACTAAAAGAGCATTACATGAATATCAGATGAAATGGAAAACATATAAAATGCCTTAGAGTTTGGTCCAATTACTGGTAGATTGTTATGTTAATGGGATCAATCTCGGAAGTGTTCGGGTGATGCATAATGTATAAATCGTACTCAATTAGCTATATTCATTATTCTCGCATGAGTATATTGTATATGTGCAAAATACACGTTGTCCTCTTTGTGCAGCTTTCTAATTATGGGTCTTGACAATGATCCTCGTGGGCATGATAATTACTACCCGATGTATGGCCTAATTATCCGTAATGGTACCCTTTTGACACTGCCAGCTAGCAACTGGCTATGGTAGCCTGGCTGCGCAAAATAACATGGTATACGGAGCAATGCTAGGCATCTCTCCTAGTATTTGTCAGAGTAATAACACTGTTACACGACTCGTTACTAGTTGTTTAAATAATTATTTAAAGGCACCGTCACAGTTTAAGAGGAGGCCGAAGAGCTTGCATTGATCAATAACCCCTTTGTCTTAATAATGTCGAGAATGGTTTACAATGCCCTTATCAGCATCACGATTCCAACGATTGTGAGCAGTTTTTGTAACTTGATTTCTCCTTTAAACATGCGATGTCAATATGGTAGTATTAAATGTTGCATCGTTATTGACGGAAAAGAAAAGCTAGTAAAATGTTACGGAGAGTCAAGGTACGTCTTTTGCGCTATATATGTATATATATATATATATATATATATATATATATATATATATATATATATATATATATATATATATATATATATATATATATATATATATATATATATATATATATATATATATATATATATATATATATATATATATATATATATATATATATATATATATATATATATATATATATATATATATATATATATATATATCGATTATCATATCTTTATGGGGACAAAGAATATAATTGGCATCCTCAATCCAGATTTATGGATATTTGTAAGAAAATCTGTAGGTCGATAATTCGATAATATAACCAAGCGGATCGCGGTTATATGTTCTATGCTACGTATATTGGTCTGCTGTTTGTTGATGTACCAGAAAGCACGATGTTTTAGGTGGAAAATGAAATGATATCGCAATCAAAATATCGCTCCAGTTAAATCTAGTCGCAGCTTACTTGCTTCATGTGCTCTGGTCGTGATCAAAATCATTTTCTACCATATGTAATCTAAGCATCAGCAAGGATTATTTGCAGCAAAAATGATTGTCATTAAACGCACTGTCTGACCTTCGACATGGCGTATCGTTCCTTTGTCTTAAGTCATTGGATATTTTTTCCGTCCTTATAGAAGATCACTTACTGATATTGTTAATCCTATCAAGGCGATTTTGATATCTCATTGCTACAAAAACGCGATAGCTTCTACACAGCGTCTCTTGGAACACACGTTTAAGCTGCCTGCAGCTTCCATAGTTTATCTTATCTGCAGTACTTAACAGGAATAATCCTGATAGCAAATATGCATTGCATCATCACCGAAACCGACAACACGACAGAACCGGGCAATACGTGATAAACATAGGTACGACACTGATGTGTGGGAGATGCGTATTAACGCTTGACATGTACATCCAGCTCTGGTGTGGTTGAGCTGTAATTCTAATGACCTCAGCTACGTTATAAAAGCACTAAGACTTAGATATCTTGTCTAGAAATTTTTCTCACTTGATTCATTGACCTCGTAACTACCGGAAATTAAAAATGATGTCTGTTCATTTCTCTGCCTACATACCAGTTAATTATTGTTTGGTTGCCGCTTTCTACATCACCTGAGGCTCGCCGCTTTGAATCAACCACCACGAAACAAATTCAATTCCTTTGTATGTCTAGTCGCCAGCCATGAGGTATGACTAGCGGCCAGCAGCGTCGTTATGATTTTAAGATTGTATAATTATTGCTTGGCAACAAGGAGCAACTCTCACATTACCTAAAACACTAAAATGTATTTCACTGCCGACACAAACGACAAAGCCCACTAATTTATGCCGTGATGTATTCAACCTATATGCAGTCTTGCTGTTATGAAATTATCTTCGACAAGATCCAATTTATCAAGGCATTAGAAAAAATATATTTGATTGTGCAAAAGAATATTCCTGGGCTGCATTCAAGAAGATCTTTCTTCTTTTGAACAATCACTCTATTCGAGTTAAATATATGAATGATGGTTATGGTAATAGGGAAACCATATATAGATAGATATAGATATATATATATATATATAGATAGATAGAGAGAGAGAGAGAGAGAGAGAGAGAGAGAGAGAGAGAGAGAGAGAGAGAGAGAGAGAGAGAGAGAGAGAGAGAGAGAGAGAGAGAGAGAGAGAGAGAGAGAGAGAGAGAGAGAGAGAGAGAGAGAGAGAGACAGAGAGAGAGAGAGAGAGATATAGAGAGAGAGAGAGAGAGATAGAGAGAGAGAGAGACAGAGAGAGAGGAGAGAGAGAGAGAGAGAGAGAGAGAGAGAGAGAGAGGGAGAGAGAGAGAGAGAGACTTCTCCTTCTCTCTCTCTCCTTCTCTCTCTCTCCTCTCTCTCTCTCCATCTCTCTCTAGAGAGAGAGAGAGAGACATAGAGACAGAGAGAGAGAGAGATATAGAGACTATATATAGAGATCTCATATCTCTATCTATTTCTATCTCTAGAGAGAGATCTCTCTAGAGATAGATATATATCTATATATATATATCTCTCTATCTATCTCTATATCTATATATATATCTATATATATCTATATATATATATATATATATATATATATATATATATATATATATATAGGTATATATGCGTTTGCATATCGGTTCATGAATGAGTGAACCATTGTCGTTAATGTGTGAGCAGGATGTATTACACCCGCTTCTTGCCACCAAGAGAGAGCCAGTTGAGACTGAAATCGAGTAAAATGCAATCTAAGTAGCTTCGGTTGATGTCAACTTACCCGTGGCTGTTGGCAATAGCAGATTGTCAGGATGGCCGTGGATAGATGTTAATCAAATTAGTTCTTTCAACTGCATTGATTTAGTGATGCAACGCGATTTTCAACGCCATTATCTTGAACAGATTACCTCCTTCTCTAGGATAAATGATTTGATATATACCCTTATCATCGGAAATAAAGCGTAAGCGTCGTATGCTGGAGTAATGACTGTAGTAGACGTGTACGCTTGACCTATAATTAACATGATGTAATAACTGCCACTTGATTCATCTAGGATGTGTGTGTGAGGCTTGCAGCAGGCGTAGCATATACAGGCTTTAATATAACTAAATGTATTCTTCAACGATCTGAATATTCGAAGAAATGTTAAACCACATCAGACCACAGGCTTTACAGCAGCATATAGCATATTGGTGATACGCGTATTTGCAATACTTCATTGCAATTTGAATGGGTGACATATAGCTACGATACACCCAGTTTTCCTTTTTTCGAATATCAATCGGTAAGTTGGTTGAAATCGAAGTTGATGCAACCTCTTGTCAGATCCAGCTAATGGATTCATATTCGTGGCAAAGTTTAAGTCATGGCAACACAGTGAACATTATATGATATTTGATCGACGGTCACTAGTCGCACGCATCCGGAGCCACAAATAGTTTATATATGGTGAAAGATTTTAGTTAATTGTGGTTGTGCGAGTGTTATTACTACATATTCTACCACCAACTTAGTGACGACATTTTATCCTACAAAATTATCAATGAAGTTTTTTGTCATGCACACCCCATTATGTTGCTACAATATGTCGCGCACCCTTTTTCAATAGCATATAGGTCGTAGTTGATTGTTTCATCTATCACATAGTATCTTATAAGATGTATTGGATTCTATTACAGCGCCATTTTCTGATAATGACCAGCGCAACTGGATCATAATGCTTATGCAACTGCAATGTGATGTACTTTTCACACCCTTCCGGGTACGATATTGTATAAAAAATTGACCCATTTTTCAATATTGACCCTCCCTATTCGTTTAATGGCGATGCTTGTGATGAATTTCTTTACACGAGAGTATAATTAGTTGAATACATAAAGTAGCCAAAAGTGGGACAAAATGTTAATGAATACCTGCTATGTCGTGCTGGGAGGGATGGTGCAATTTCCAGCAATTATTTAACGTGTATCCTAGACAACTTAAAAAACCCCATGATATTGATTTATCATTAGCGGTGTTGGATTATAAATAACACGCATGTTGCCTGCTCCCGCCCACTACTACAAGTAATCATCTGTGTGCACCGTACTTCAAATGATACCTCGAATCGCAAATGAACTTTTTATCTTTATTCCGTAACTGCCTGTATTTGGCCAGACGCTTTTGACAATTTGTCGCATCTCGTCAATTCCATTCTTCGGATTGGTTATTTGTGGGATTCTAATCAATATTTTTGTCCACTAGCAAGGCGATAATAAAACTGCTGTAATTTGTTTTGCTGAAGGAAATTAAATATTACCGATCTGAATCCAAAAGTGTGGTGAAAAATTGAAAAGGTGCTTTATAAAACTGCTGGTAGTAGTTGACGCAAATGTGACTGAAATTAGCAACTAGTGTAGCAGAATATCTTAGAAACGATTGTGATATACACAAAATTACACGACTGCATATGGTGCTGTTGAGTGCCATATTGATAACAAACCTACCCTTCATCATAACGTACCCTCTCAGTCATCAGTTGATGGAGTAACCCCCAACAGCTTATATTAATTATACGCCCCAGTTTCCCCGATCCACAAGTGACCTATATGTCACCTGCCACTTCCCCCCTCTCCTCATAAATACCTCATATTCCTGCCCAGGCAACGCATGATAGCCCCAATCCTCTCAGACCTGGCTACCGCATGTCCCATGAGAATTGGGATGGCGT
>CM067354.1:71918304-71920804 GCA_034190875.2 Urechis unicinctus | reverse complement strand
ATACATACATACATACATACATACATACATATACATAACATACATACATACATACATACAACATACATACATACATACATACATACATACAACATACATACATACATACATACATACATACATACAACATAATACATACATACATTTTCTGACAGCAAATACTTAAAGACAGCATCATCGGATTGTAAAACAATCACTGCCAGTCAAATATTCCCTCTGACAAACAGTCGACTAAACCCCAGCAGCGCGTCACCCGAAGTACATCCATGTTTATACGTGATGATGCGGATGGCTGTTATCCAAAGGACATACAAGAGCTGTGGCAACCGCATTACCGTTATCATGGTGCAGTATTGAAGGTATTCACAATTATGAACCAGAGCACGCGTGCTTATGCAGGATAAGCCAACTGACGCTTTGGGGCAATATTGTAGGTGAAACGTGAGGAATTTAAAACCGCAGCAAATAATGTTAAGACGGTTTTGGTATGTTAAAGTGATGAGGCGTAATTACGACTCCGGCAAGTCTTCCAACTTGCTTGATAATCATGATTCACCCTTATGCTTGACCTCATTGCCGTGAGCATCATACATCAGCTTATCATCATCATGATTTGTTGACAGTTTCTTTCTTACAGATCAATATTGTGTCGACTATACACTAATCAATAATTTCCACCTCTCTGGTAATCGAACAACAGGTCGTACCGAATATGCGTACAACATGCTAGTAACGTCTTTATGTTTATATCGCCCTGTATTCCTAACCATTCACGAGCAGTTGCTATAGACGTATAAATGCACCAAACTTTACTATACAGGTAATTAAATGCCTATTCGGCGAAGCGCCACGTTTCATAGCTAAAAGAGAAAAACCTCTTTTCCCATAGAAATCATATGACTGCCATGATAGGTCTTCATGATTGGCTAAGACTATCGCCAAAGACCGTTGGCTGATGTGTGGTCAGAGTTAAATCATTTAACTCACAGACTATAGACATAATATGCGGTGGTTACTAGATAAGAAGACGTATGTTAACCGCGTCTTATATACAAAGTTCGATTAAAACAGCATTGAATATCCTTGTCGTTAAAAGATTACTGCCTTTTGAAACTGCTCCTTGGGTTAGTGATTGTAATATATAATCAGTGGCGTCTAATTTCGCAATTAGTTTACAAATGCCATTCGCAAATTGAACGTGCGTTTTGATTACGTTCATTATGTAATTATCTATGAGAAATACCAGCCAACGGTGTTTGGTTGCATGGTTGCTCAGTTGCAAAACGTGTCATAGCCAAAGTTTAATCTGAGTTTAAGCTTACAACAATGCCACAACTTACAAACGCTGATGCTTTCCAGACGCTTTCCTACAGTGCTTTAAGTATCATCCGTTCATTATAACATAGATGAAAAGGCTTGATGTTAATGAATGTTCGTCACTTGCAGCAAGCTTCTCATTACGTACATACCACATCGATCCCATTTATTTCTTCGTATGTCGCCGTTCCTCTAGAAAACAGAGCATATTTATATATATCTATATATATTTATGTATACATATATTAAGATATATGTATGTATATATATATGAACATATATATATATATATATATATATATATATATATATATATATATATATATATATATATATATATATATATATATATATATATCGCATTTATTAGTACTAACTATTATTATTTACTTATCATGCAAGAGTCTCGTTTGTTGCGTTCATCTTTTACACGACAGGATTTAGCGGCAAATCATTTAATAATGCTGGTATAAATGTTGCTGACATTTGATAATTCGCAAATTAAGTTTAAAAGTATTTACCTTATATGCAGGACCAAGCACGCATGACGTAATGCTCAATGACACCCATTAACTAACTACTGCTTAACAGATATTCCCCACGACATTCTCACTCCAACACATATTTTATTGAAGTATGTTTAACACCCGAGTAGTGATATACGTACCCCTTCACACCTTGTTTTGGAAATTGACTACTGTACGAATACTGTACGACGTGTATTGCGTAATATATGTTTTGCTGACGATTGCATGCGGATTCGGTGCGGTATTTTGCTGACCTAATTCTATTTTTGGAAAGTGATTTCACCATCTGTTCCGTTATTTTCGGCCCTTGAAATCTTTGCGCCCTTGGTGACCTCATGGAGGGGCGCTATTTTGGATGAGGTCATTTTTGGGAGTTTTATTGAGAAGGAGTTTGTAAATGGGTATTAAAAGTCAATTAGCGGTAAGGGTGTTGAAAGAGAAGTGAAGGATAGTGTTAATGTTAGTGGAGTATTCACCATCTGTTCCGTTATTTTCGGCCCTTGAAATCTTTGCGCCCTTGGTGACCTCATGTCAATACATTGAGCTGGGCGCTATTTTGGATGAGGTCATTCTATTTTTGGAAAGTGATTTCACAATTTTTCGTCGGATATGTCGTCATAGTTTGCTGAGCTAAGCTAAATGATGGGATAGAGGGT
>CM067354.1:71870561-71918204 GCA_034190875.2 Urechis unicinctus | reverse complement strand
ACCTGGCGCGGAGGCGACGTCCAAGACGCAGGGTAGATAGACAGGCTGGATGAACCCTCCCACACAGTCGCCGTACACGACTGACGTGGTACAGCTACTGATGATGAGGGAGCTGGTGTTGATGAGGAAGCTGCTGTTGCCGTGGATACAGAGGAAGCTGCAGTGATGAGGGAGGTGGGCGGCATGGTAGATACGGGTTTAACTGATGCTGCTGCAGCTGCTGTTAAGATGGCGCGGGAAGCAGAATGGGCGCTTACTACAGGAACACGATTAGCTATAAATTTCAAAGTCAATTTGTTCATGCTATTCAGATCTAAACAAGCAATTATTGAGGGAAGATGACGCAGTCTGGTTTGGGTGTCAGCGCTTACCCAAGTTATAGCAGCTATTAATCTGTCATCAGGACACTCTACAGCAAGCGAAGCATGACTTACATAAAGCTTTACTGATGAGAGATGCAGCGATTGGAAACTATGATCGTCTACAAGCTCCTTAAAATTATGCAAGGCTAAAGGTTCAAATTTGTGGATAAGCATTTGGTCGTAAATGTGGTTAGCAGAGGCCCACCCTCCCAGGCAGTTACTGACACTTGGTACACAGTTAGTCAGCACTACTCGCTGGCAGTCGTCCGCCAGCTGTTTGATGCCCAGCTTCTTGGCCGCGTCTCCCAGCGCCGAGGCAAATTCTTGGGGCACTTCAACCCGCCCTAAATAGACAAATTCTAACAGGAAATGCATCATTTCGTCATTGATGGTCAGACCCAGGCTGGACAAGGAGAGGTTGTCAGTTAGGATTGGTAGCAGGAAGCTACATAATGCCACAATGACCACACGATGCACCTTATATTCCGGGTGATCAACGTGAAGTCAGTGAACTGCTGCTTCTTATAAAGCTCCCATTGAACTTGTCGAGTGTCAAAGGCGCTGGGTATCTCAGAGGTAAATGTGGGGCCACCTTTGGACACGAATGGATCACTGGAAGCCATCCTGATTGTTGTCAATGACCTGAAATCAACAAGTCATAGTTGATGTCAAATTGCAAGGACTGGTTGAAACACATCGATCACTATAACTCAAATAAGAAAATAGTTAATTATTCTTGATGAATATCATGTGTTAACGGTTCGGATTTTTTTTTTAACTTTTGACGTAAGTCGATCTTATATTTGGACATGACATTTATCAATCGCCGAAACGTTCTTTTCTAAAACATAATTCAGAAGGCACTTTAGAGGAAAATAGGAAATTCATATAAGTCTATACACTCGTCACTAAACACATGTCACTAAACGCATATCACTTAACGCATGTTACTTAACGCATGTCATAAAACACATGACACTAAGCATATGTCACTTAACATGTGTCACTTAACGCAAGTCACTAAACACATGTCACGAAACACGTCAATAAAAACGTCAGTAAACGCATTTCACTAATTGCATGTCTTTTAACCCATGTTACTTAACGCATTTCACTGAACACATGTCACTAAATGTAGGTCACTTAACGCATTTCACTGAACAAATGTCACTAAATGTAGGTCACTTAACCCATTTCACTGAACACCTGTCACTAAACGCATGTAACTGAACACATGTCACTCAACGCCTATCACTAAACACGTGTCACTTAACGCTTGTCATTAACATGTCACTTAACGCATGTCACTAAACACGTTAATAAACATGTCACTAAACACTTGTCACTCAACATATGTAAAAACCGTTTTTCAATTAAGTGTTACCCTTCTTTCCTGAGCAATCAAAGAACCGGGTCAAAGTTCATTCCACCTGACCATTGAAGTCAATACCAGTATGGTCAGCCATCAGTGTCATAAGTCCAAGCAGTTTACATGCATTTAATGATTACTTTACGCGTAAAGTGTACAGAAATGCCTTTGATCTAGGTTATGTGTAAATTGACTAGTTTACGCGTAAAATGACCTCCCCAGTAGCTTCCTACATCGTTGTAGTTTTATCATATTTGTCTTGGGCCAATCACCTCTGCTAATTAGAAGTTCGCATAAATCCTGTCGTAGCTAATAAGGAGGTCAACAAAATGAGTTTATGCAGAGCACCAATATCAATGAAACTCAAGTATGGATCACTGTGATAAATTCTGGTCAACCAGCCGGACACTTTAGAAATGAAATACAATATTGACGAGTTTCGGATCGTAAATCCATCGATGCTCGCCACCCGAAAACAGTCGCTGACAACCCGTCACAATGTGTTTGAAGCGTTATTGTTCGCTCAATGTCTTCTTCCATCAGGTGAGGCTACAATATAATGCACGAAAGAACTCGGGCGGAGGCCAAAGTAGGCCCTCTTTAACGCAGCTATAAGCTCTTTGTTATATCCAGCACACATACACCAATCTCAGCTAGCACTCCCCCCTCACTATCATTTCCCTTGCCATGACTCGACCCTCATAGTCCTTTCCCTAGACTTCACTCGACCCTCACTATCCTTTCCCCGTCACCACGCGACCGTCACTCTAACTCAACCCTCATCTTCTCCCTAACCATACTTCCCCTCACCATAACTCGACCCTCACTTTACCTTACTCACTATCATTTCCATCACCATAACCCCTCACTTTACCTTCCCTTCTGTCATTAGACCCTCACTTTCCCCACTATCACTTCACCATCACTATCCTTCCCCACCATCACTTGACCATCACTATCCTTCCCCACTATCACTTGACCATCACTGTCTTTCCCCGCTATCACTTGACCATCACTATCCTTCCCCACTATCACTTGACCATCACTATCCTTCCCCACTATCACTTGACCATCACTATCCTTCCCCACTATCACTTGACCATCACTGTCTTTCCCCGCTATCACTTGACCATCACTATCCTTCCCCACTATCACTTGACCATCACTATCCTTCCCGTTATCACTTTACCATCACTATCCTTCCCCACTATCACTTTACAATCATCATCCTTTTCCTCACTATCTTTTGCACATCTCTCATCCGACCTTCAATATCATTTCTCCCACTGTCATTTCCCTCACCATCACTCGACCTTCATTATGCTTTCCCTCACCGTCACCTAAACTTCACTATAGTTTTCCATCCTCTACCTTGACCCCAACCTTCCCTTTCTCACACTTTACTTGACCCGCACTTTCCTTTCCCCTCACCATTAATCGACCCTCACTATCCTTCCCCTCCCCTCCCCAAATACTCAATCCTCAATATCCTTTACCCCCACATACTCGACCCTCACTATCCTTTCCCTCCCCTCCCCAAATACTCGACCCTCACTATCCTTTCCCTCGCCTTGACTGGACCCACACTACCTTTTCCCTCATCAATACTCGACTATCACCATCCTTTCCCTCACTCCCGTGATCCTCACGTTTTTCAGCGCATCCCTCATCCCACACTCACTATCATTTCCTTCACCCTCACTATCATAACCCTCACCATAACTCGACCCTCAATATCCTCTTTGTCAACCTCATTTGACCCCAAGTATCCTCTTCCTTCACCTTCACTCGACCCTAGCTCTTTCTTCACCATTATTAGACCCTCAATTTTCTTTTCCCTCACCATCACGCAAACCTCACTATCCATTCCCTGACCCTCACTAAACCTTCACTATCTATTCACTCACAATCACTTAACCTTCACTTTCCATTTTCCTCACCATCACTCGACCCTCACTATCATTTCCATCATCCTCACTCGACCCTCACTATCCTTTCCCTCGCCATCACTCGACCCTCTCTTTCCTTTTCCTTCACAATCAATCAACCCTCACTATCCTATCCCTCGCCATCCTCTCTCTCAGTCACCATCACTCGACCTTCACTATCCTTTCCCTCATCCTCACTTGACGCTCACAATCACTCGACCCTCTCTTTCCTTTTTCCTCACAATCAATCAACCCTCACTATCCTATCTTTCGCCATCCATTGACTCGCTGATTCAGAATGTAATGCCTCCACTGAGAGCCCCAAAAAGGATTCTAAAATCTCCAAGAAAATACAACATCAAATCAACAGAAATACTGAGAAGGGGTGAGGTTATCAAATCTGTCTTCAATAACAACCCATCACGTTTCACGTTACACAGAGCACTATATTTCCAATAAAAACTGAGGGTTCAAAGGTCACGCACAGCTTATTTCCAGTATTCAAAGACCATT
This sequence comes from Urechis unicinctus, assembly GCA_034190875.2. Taxonomy (NCBI): domain Eukaryota; kingdom Metazoa; phylum Annelida; class Polychaeta; order Xenopneusta; family Urechidae; genus Urechis; species Urechis unicinctus. The sequence goes on along the minus strand of CM067354.1, from coordinate 71,914,032 downwards.
ACCATAGGAAGTCCAATTAATGTGTAATTTCAGGTAGCAAACTCCATTGGGATTATATTAAACAAGATATTTGATTTAAAGTTTTCTCCGATAACTCAAGGATCAAAATCACGCAGGGCTGATTATTTTCAGCTTAGTGGAGTTCAACCGACGAGGGATCCATGTGTAATTTGGGGATGGAAGCTTGCCTGACAAGACAACATGCCACCAAAAGTGGTTTGTGTCATTGATGCATTAAGTTTTACAATCAGCAAAAGCAGTTGTGTTGGGAGGTAATAATCCTGCTTGTGCAGCTTGACAAAGATGAGGTTGAAATCCATTGTCAGGATCTGAGAGAGCAAGATATTCAATGATATAAATGTCAGAAATCACAACATATTGTGACAAAACTTCAAACAATGATTAGTTTGTTGTCAATAAAAGCCATATTTCCCTTGGATGTTAACTAAAAACATTATGGGCGTTTCCCCTTCATAAATAACCGGATTAAAAAGTCGGCCACAGAATGAATCATGTCCCATTATATAGTGACCGCTAGCAAGCTTCAAACAGGAGTTGGAGACCTAAAAAAGCAATCTGTCAATGTTGGTAATTCATCAGAATAGATTGCAAGCGTAACATAGGTAGCAATATAACCCGATGGGTCTATTGCCCACTCAACACCATCATCTAATACAGCAAACAATGACTCTCTGTCCGTGAACAGGATGACATAAAATTTTCTCTAAATATTAAGGAATCAAAAGTCACACAGGGTTGATTATTTTCAGTATTCAGCATACAAGGGGTCCATGTGTAATTTAGGGATGGAATAATTTTGTATGATTGATGCATTAAGTTTTACAATCAGCAAAAATTGAGTTGGAAGGCAATAATTGGTGGCAAAGGTCTCTTGATTAAAATGGCGGCTGTACTTCCTATGAATCTGAGAGGTCAAGATGTGCAGGGGAAAAAATCTCAGCAAACGCAACATATTGTCACAAAACCTCAATCAATGATTGGCTTGTTGTCAATAAACATCATATTTCCCTTGGATGTTAAGTTGACAAAACTTTCCATGGAGGATTGTCCTAATGGCTACTGATAGCAGTTTGTCTTTACTTCACTGATGCTGGTGAAACTCAACATCAATGATAAATTTAATGCTGTAATTAGATGTGTTTGTATATATTTGGGCAGATTTATGTTATTTTGTTAGTCAGGATGACCTGTCAACAGTGTTATAAAACAACCCCGACACCCTCAAACCAGGTTATCCTGAGATCAGTCTGCCGATCAAACCAGGTTATCCTGAGATCAGTCTGCCGATCAAACCAGGTTATCCTGAGATCAGTCTGCCGATCACAACACCCTCACACCAGGTTATCCTGAGATCAGTCTGACGATCAAACAGATCGCAATTTTTTTGATAGTTTTCGCTGCATTATGTGACTTTCCTTATGACAACATTAACGTTTATGGTTTTCTGACAACCCAATCAACTGCTACTTAGTAGAGCATTTGGTGAATACCACTTGAGTATCAATCAGCTAATTACACTTGCTTTAGCACACACAGACTGCAGCTTCTTTGTTTATACATCCCTATGTATGTTACTTATGTTACCAGGGGTGGAACAAAGTCAGGCTTAACCTTTTGGCAATACTGCAGTCTTTCCACAAACTATCAAAATTGGAGAGATTAATTAAATCAAGCTTATAATTTTAAAAGACAATTTAAGAAACACTTTTACACAACAAATTATATTTGAATTATCCCTGTATATAGAAGATGGATGTCAGGGGTTAGACTTAGTTTGACAACGCATGATCAGCGGTGGCTGTGAGCATGCGTAACCGTGTTGAGTCAAGGCAAGGTTGACCCAGATACGAGCTCACGGGGCGAACATGACAAGATTGGCCAACGTATTGAACTGGAAGTGACAACAAAAAAAGGTTTCTTTTAATACGGAAAAAAGATTCTCCCATTCCTAACATTACATTTAAATTTAACGGGTCTCTGATAAAATTGGGAAGAAACACATTTGTTTATACCCTAACATTTCGCATGTAAAAAATATGACTTTCACTTTAGCCCATTTGTTCAGATTTCATATGACAATGAACATTTGAATGTCATCCTATCATTTATCGAACAATAAAAACTATACAAGTTACGAATACGAAGAGATTTAGAGCATTCGAAATTGAGTAAAATGCGAGAAGCATATGAATTGTAGTTGGAGCAAGTTGAAAACTACTGGCACAAACATTAAGACACAAGCGCGGCGAGGTTCGGCTGACACCCCTCACTGGCCTCTAGGCAAAGAAACTTCGCCTCTGACAGCGCCGCGTTATTTACAACTGTAGAGGCGAAGCACTGCCTGCGAAATTTCGGAGCTTCCGAAGCCAGAATAACTTCTTAACTTGCTAAAAACTTACCAAAGCCCTCCAAGCAAAACAATTTGTGACAAAATGCAAGATTATATCACAAAATGACACGAGGACTGTTTCTATTACTACAGTTTTGTCTAATTGTTCTGTTTGAGCACTAAAATACGGCACATCATGAAACATTGTACAAAAACTCAACATGGCCGACTCCCACAACGCAACATAATTGCGTTATATTCTCGTTAATACGCTATGATATCGCTCATGTTTGAAATTCGCGCGGTAGCCATATTGGACATCAATTTTAAAATTGTGTTGGATTTTGTTGATTCTGTTGATTAAGGAGTATGACTATTGTTGCACTCTAGGCAAGATTGATGGTAAGACATTTAATGATATGAAAATGTATATTTTTTTAACTGTCCCTTGTCTGCATTGCGAGAAGGAGCATATTTGCTTATAACGCTCAATTTCTTCCATACGGACCCTCGCCCCTAAGGTGTCATCAGATCATCAAAACACCAGGGGCGAGTTGCCTTGCCTAACTGGCCTCAGTCCTCACTAAAGAGTAAAGTCGAAGTGTCAAGTGAAAGTCTTTCGACAATATTTTCTAAATACAGCTTCGCTGGGGAAGTTCTTTCTCGCTAAATTTTCATCCATTTTATACACAAATGACCACTAGATACATATAGTTACACTTACACTTTATATGGAAGATAAAATGATTTGAAATGAGACAATTTGTACGATTCGCACTGCCGTCTGACTTCCTGGTTGCTTCCTGGTCGTTGGCTGGTTGGACTAGGAGAAGGCAAAAGGCAATCCAACTTACTGATGTTATGCCTTATTAGTAAATTCGCTAAAAGACGTTATGATTCCTCAGTGGTTACCTCTTAGACTATGTTTCCGGTTAATTCTCCCGCCAGCGGTGATAAACAGAAGCCTTCCAGCTTCAGTGACTGATTCACTTTGTTTTTGTATTATCTCTCTGTTTTCTGTTTGTATTTTGGTCTACCTTCTACCTTTGGATTCGAACAATGTAAGTATGTAATTACCAATCGACAAGTTAACTCTTTCGAATAAGGGTATCAGGTTAAAATGAAAGACCGTAGCTGTGATCGAAATTCACTTGGCCTCCTGCAGTCCTGGTAATCTGATCGATCTGATAATCAGGGGTTTTGCTGAGTTTCCCGCACTAGACTATAGACCTAATGTATACATATAATCATATACGCGATATTGCACCATCGACTACCATTAGGCATTTTAACCTGTTAACTGTCAGATGCAAGTTGTGTCGTCTATCGAAGAATTCCTGGAGAAGAAACGTGACTTCGAATGTAAAACCAATTCATACTTCGTTTCATCGAAGGGTACTGCTGTCCTGAGGAAAGGTAATCAATTTGACATGAGACATGTCTGTGTCTTACTACATATTGCTTCCACGTGCAGATAAATTAATTATTTGGTGACCAATATATCAAACAAGTTTCTATTTGCAGATGAAGAGTTGCTGTCCAAGGCAAAGAGGTGGCTGGTCATTGACCAGCACCGGTCCAACAGCAAAGGGCCCTCAATTGATGTTGACTGCCCCTTTTTCATTGTTGGAAAAAGGGTGTACAATTGCCACCAGGGTCCTGATCGCCACGAGAAAAGGAAAAATCGGAGGACTAAGGTGAGGTTAATTACCCTTTTCAGTTCTGCCTCGTTTTAATACCCATCGCTTAATTCACTGTGGAGACCTGAAATTTCCTTAGTAGTATTCTTAGTATGCTATTGATATGGTATATAGTATCTCCTCTATTCTATTTTGCTGTTCCCACTTTACAAATTGATCCTTATTAAGTGATACATTCAAATTATTATTTCTATTAAAACCTACATTTTTAGCTCAGGGGAGACCACTCCTACAAAAAGAAGCGCTGCATTATCCAAGACACAAAGAAGCTGGGGTGTCAAGCATCAATTAGAGTGAAAGAGGTCTTGTTGATGACCCAGATTAAGGTTAGACAGTACAGGCTTTTTCTTGTTGTAATTCTCAGTGAATGTATGGGCTTATATGGTAGTGTTACATCCAACTCTTATCTGGACACACACACGATTCATATTAGAAAATTGTCAAAGATATGTGTGAATGGGCTATCTTAATTTTTGACAACCTACATAAGCAAGTATTGGTTTATTTGATCATGCTGATGCAGTTGTGCATAGGTGTAATTGGTCAGGCAAGTTACGCTCATGTTTATTTAGATAACTGATAGGTCTAAGAAGGCACTGATGGAGGTGAGGCAGAAGATAAGCCATGTCATTTGTCAACCTGAATTCTCAGCATCTGCTCTGCAAAGGAAGGTTTTTTTTACCTTGCCCTCACCTGAGCTGCACTGTGGCCATGTTTCTGGTTCAGTTAGTACGGTTGTTACATCTTCCTCCGTCCTATTTAACAATTAATGAAATACTCCTTTTTGTGTCATTCATGAGTTAACCTTTACTTCCTACATGGCTATTGTGTAGGCGGCATCTATCACATTACCAATTGACAGCAGGGTGAGAGAAAAGGTGCGGTCTCTGGTCGCTGAAGGTGTTGGGAATGTAAGCGAGATGAAACGGCACCTGAAGTTGTTTGTGACAAGGGAGCTGGGAGAATCTCCAGCCTCTTCCAGGCACTTTTTCCCCAGTAACAAAGATCTCTCCAAGGGTTCAGCAGGACAAATCAAGGTAAGCACCAATTACTTGAAATGATTCACAGCAGATCTAATAATAATGCCCTAGCCATAGGTGTTTTTGTTATTCAGCTCCTCATTTCTCTGTCATAAAATCTAGTAGAATCGCTTTGGGTGGGGAAAACAGAACAGTTATTGCATTATACTGAACTTGATGTAAGTCCCACCCCAATCCATGTGCATAGACCACCCTTCCATGTAACCTGCATTAGCATATGGTGCCACCAAAAATGTCTTGACATTTGCTAGCTATCTATGTTGGATTGCCCATTACAGACCTTGTCCATGTCAGATTGTCCACTGTAAGGTGTTTCACTAGCCAGTATGATCCCATACCCAAGTTGGATTGTCCACAATGTACCATGTCTAATTTTTATCACCCACAACAGACCATGTCCATGTTGGATTGCCCATTGTGAGGAGGTACACTGGCCAATGATATACCATGTCCATGTTGGATTGCCCACAAAAGACCCTGTCCATGTTGGATTGCGCATTATAGACCTTGTCCATGTCAGATTGCTCACTGAAAGGAGTTACACTAGCCAATATGATCCCATATGTTGGATTGCCCATTATGTACCATGTCAAAGTTGGATTCCCCACAACAGACCATGTCTGTGTTGAATTGCACACTGTATGGAGGTACACTAGCCAGTAATATACCATGTCCATGTTGGATTGTCCACAACAGCCAATCATATATCATGGAAGCTATTCTGGTCGAAAAATACTACTTTCAAGGTGGATAACCCACCCTGATTAGTTATGGAATCCATGCTTTTTATGTTGTTTGAATAATGCCTGGCTTTTATGATACGTACAGATTTTCATGTGATGACCAGAACAATCTCGAGTCTCTGGTGACTGAGTGGCAGCTTAGCGGGCGGAAAGACAGTGTATTTCTGAGGAAGAAAAGGTACTATCAAAGATTGTGTAAATAACTTTCTTTTGATGTAGGCATAAGACAAAGGTGCCTATTTTATGTTAGGGATAATATGAACTCCATGCCTCCTGTTTAAAATGTATTCAGAGAAGGTATTCCTTGCCTGTGGGTGTAATTTTCCTGACCTCACTATCTTTGAATGAACTCTTGTCTTGCCCTACTAACCCTTGGGAGTGTTTCTGTATGCTCTGCAGCTGTGAAACATCTGGCAACACCAGAGACTTCCTATGGGTGCACCAGAACCAATGGCAGCGTGACATGCTCCACCGCTACGGGCAGGAAATCTGTCTCCTCGACGAAACATACAATGCAACAAAATATGATATGCCATGTTTTTTTGTGTGTGTTAATACTAACTTTGGTTACACCAATGTCACGATGTTTGTGGTGGAGAGGGAGACCACAAGTGCCATACAGGAGGCCATCAGCATTTTGGCCTCATGGAACCCATCATGGCAGCCTAGGCACTTCATGACCGATTTCGATGAACGGGAAATTGTCGCTCTGGAGAATGCACTTCCAGGGCCCATATTCACCAACCACGCTGAGCTTAAGTCACAACTCAACGCTGAGTCGCCGTTATGATGACTCAGCTGAGCCGTCGCTAAGTTGGTATTCACCAACACCGTTGAGTCCGGACTTAGTTGAGACACGCGCGCAACGTTTTGGCTGTCTGCCAGAATCAAAACCTCGCCTCTCGCAGTGCGCCGCGGTTCAAACATTTTGCGCGGGTTTGTAGACATATGATGGTCTTGGATGACTATAGCTCCGGTCATGACGTCTTGTAGGGCTAGGATGACTAATACAACTCGACAGTTTGGATAAGGAGATTAACATCAGCCCGTTTGTGTGCATGGATGGTTATGAAGGATTATTACTTGTCAACGCAAGGAGAATTCGAGTTTGACGATGTTCTTTGTTCTTCGTCTTGGCGATGGACGATAATCAACGGAAAACAGACCGATATACAATATCATCAAAGATAAGTTAATTTGCAAAGCTAATTTTATTGTTAAACGTTTTAGATTTTCTTTATCTGTTTGTTGTATTAAATGATATTCAGATCGCTCTGACGAGATTTTGAGTAGTTTAGCTCTTCTTCCGGAATCTGACTCATCGTCTACCTGTCTACTCCAGACTACTGCCCCGCCCCTCCAGGCTTCCGTGTAATCATTAGTCATCTGCTACTGGGTAGTCCAGTTTAATCAGTCTATAAGAGTATTGTTGTCAATAATGAATTCTTGATTCTTTTATCATGTTGTATTCAGAGTGATATTCAAATGGAAGTATCTATTCCATTGGTATTCAACATATATGTTTTAAATAGCCAAAGCCAAAAGAGATGCAGTGAAGCATCCTTCAACTGGAGAAGGGAAGGAGCCAAAACAGGCTGATGAAGCTGAGGAAGTATTCCTCAGAATGTTTGAGGGGGCTCCCTCCCAAAATGGAGTTGCCGGTGGAATAGACAGTAAGTAAATGACAATGTTAATTTGATGTGGTAATGGTATGTTTTTATTCAATTCTACCTATGTTCAGACACTGTTAAAACATACTAATAAATATCATTTTGCTCATACATCCTGTTGTTGTTCTAGGTGCCAGTGCTGCCAATTCTATACCAGAAGAAGCAAGCACTTCTACAAATGGGTTATAATATTCTTATAGTATATGAAAACAAATCCTACCATCATATGATGAAAATGATGTCATAATTACATTAGCAATATTGCTTTCAATATACAACAGTTAAGTAACATGTAAATACATTATATCATCAAATGTTGTCTTAAGATAGTTGTGAACTTGCTAAGAATACACCCAAGACTAAAGCTGCAATGTGTAAGCCATATATGTAGAATACTCGTATCCAATTGCCACAACCATGAAGACTCAATAACAACAGTTTGGCTTATTGATGTGTAACAGCCATGGACATTGATCAACCTAGATTGAAACGGATGAAAACAAATCTTAGGACTGACATTCCCCACCTACAAAATCCCTTGAGGTGCAGATAATAAAAGATGAGATAGCAACTAAAGCACTTGAACTACAAATGAAAAAGGATGAATTGTGGTGTTTTGAGTTCAATTCTTTAAATCACTCTTCTGCCAACAGATTGTTTGTCATTTTCTTTTGCATACAAATGTTGAAAATAAATCACATCATTAACATCATTTAATTCCTCATAAAATTGGCAAAAATTGTCATTAGTATATACAGACAGAAAGAAATACAGAATATTTACAGATGACAGTGTGAAATCACCTTAGTTGGCCATATACAGTGAATATACTCCATTACCAGTGTTTCCACATGTCTGATATGTATCTAGTATACATAAGGTGGTTGATAGGCTTAGAACCAAACATAAAACCAGTTGTACATGCATTTAATTTTAACTGTCAGATCTTCCATATACAAGTTGATTAGAAAGGGTGACAGTATGCCTTCTTGTCTGACACCATTGATAACATGAAAAGGTTCTTAGAAAGTACCGCCCAATTTAGCAACAATATTCTGTTGACCCTACCAATATACTAATAACCTAATGAGACATTTCAAGAATTAATTTCTTGTGATTAATTCTATCAAAAGCTTTTGAAGCTTATAGAAAACATACAAATACAGTGGAGCCTGAGTTTAGATAGTTAATATATCTTTCAAGGCATACGTACACATATCTGTAGTGTTTCTGTTTAAAGCCAAACTGTTTTTCACATGTAAAAATATGAATTTCTTTAGTTCCTTTAGACAATATATTCCAAATGACAGCCAGCTTAAAAATGGTTGAATAAAAAGTTGGCTAGTTCACTATAATACTCAGCAGGCACTGTAATTGGGAATGCTAATTCTGCCAAAATGTTTTAATAACAGATTAATCAAACAAATATGTTCTTAAGTACTATAACAAGTAAAATCTCAAAATTATCTACTTGCTTATTATTAGAGGGAATTAGTAGAAGGTGTTTGTTATTTGTTTGATTTAAAACAAACATGATGCTTGTTGGTTTAGCCATTTCATTATAGTACTACATTCAGTCAATCAATGAAACAACCAAATTAGATTTTCAAGACTTTTCTTGTCATGTTCTTGCCAGGAGTGATCACCTACATAGGCAGAAAACAGGACCTTTATCAATAGCCCATCAGCATTTCACAGGAATCACTTTGCAACATAGCCCTGCAATGGTACACATACCACGAAATTGATACCTAATAAGGTCACTGAGGTAACCAAAACCAATCCCATTCTTTTTTCAAAGAGGACAATAATTATTGATTGGATAATTCTCACTTTTCTAGCTGGGGTCAATAAATCGTCGGTATGTAGAGCCATTGTAGACCTTGTTAATATTTGTAACATGATGACCCTACTGGACTTAATATAGTCTATTTATTACAAGCTATTTCAAATAGGACTAGAATCACTAATTGAATAATTCCCACTTTTCTAATTGTGTTCAATATATCATAAGTGTCTAGAGTCTGGGTAAAGTGTCCTCCTGCCATAAATACCCTCCTCGGTAGTGTATGTCACATGAATGCTCTACAGTCTACTGGACATAGCCCTGCAAGGTTACACATATCGCGAAATTGATACCTAATTAGTTCACTTAAGTCACCCAAACCACCCTCTCCATTTAATATTGAACCAAAGATCTTGTAAAGATTATAACTAAATCTTTGATTGAACCCTGGGTTATCTGTCAATTCTGCTCGGAACTATATATATTCAATATTATATGGATGAAGTATTTCAGTTCTCACCTCTAGACTACTGTCAAAATCTATCCAATGTAAACGCAATGTAGACTGGAGTATTTTAAATAGTTGTCAGCACGACATTTAAACCAAATCATGTTCCCTCATTCCGCAAAAGATAGATTAAATATAATTTGTCGATACAATGTATGACTAACATTTCAATGAAGCTGACGTTTGACATATCGCCTCTCGGCCTCGATACTTAATGATGGCCGGGTTATAAATCATCATAATGAGATTTTATCGTTGTAACGGGCGAAGCTTTTTAATACAAAACAGTATCGCCATCTTCTGAATGAATGACTGACTATTTTCCGTTGATATTTAGCAGACGTTATACTTTGCATGTGACACAAATGCCACGTAAACATCATCGACCCGAGGACATGTGTTCGCTGTCATCTTGGCAGTGTATGGCAAAATATGGTCGCGAGCGAAATATCTCGCTTCGCAGACCGATTGTAGTCTCATCCGGCCAGTTGTATAAACATTGCTAAAGTTTAACGTGTAAATGGAAAAGCTTGTCGATTTATTTCTCATTTAACTTTATTATGAGCTATAATCAAATATTAACTCTTAAAATCACGAACAAAACAGCCGCGGAATGTTGATGTTAACTGTGTCGGCCATATTTAAGTCATTATTAAAAACTTAAGTCACCGTCGAAGGTGTCTCAGCTTTGAGCACATTTTGAGTCAAAACTTAAACTTAAGTTTGTTGGTGAATACCGCTAAGTCACGGCTCAGCGTTTTTAGACAAAACTTAGACTTAAGTCGGTTGGTGAATACGGCCCCAGGTAAAATCAGTAGCAAGCAAATATCCATCATATGCTAGGAATTAAAGGCATGGTGTTTGGTAGCTATAGTTTAACAAAATATTTCCGCACTTAGTAGAAGTATGCAGATTGCCTGCTGAATATCTTGAACCCATCCTCCTCTAATGGCTCTTTCCACTTTGCAGCAGAACCTGACAATGGATGTGACAACTTAAGAGAACCATCATATAATTATTCATACATATGTAAACTGATGTGTTGATGGTCCATGAGTAGACAGTGTGTAACTGACCAAGATGAAGCAGGCAGTGAATGAGCCTTGTTCACCTCCTTATATATTTGTGGTTGTTATTCATTATTATACTGTAAATCCAATTAGTCAGATTCTTAACTTTTTGACTTAACACCCATTAAGAAAATCTGAAATGTGTTGATTATTGTTTGATATGTGAGCGGGTGATCTTTCAGAACCATGAAAGGTTGGCCAGGTGGGTAAGGACTTCTTGTTGAGTGGAACTAAAGAAAATCCTTTAATGGACTCTTTTGACAAACAGGATCTCCAAACATAACAATGCCAAGGCCTCTTATATGCATGTTCCTCATATGTGAATGAGTCATTGGAGAGGGATATATGACCAAGGTGTGTTCTGCATAGATAGTTTCAAACTCAATCCATGATTACCTGAATTTTATCAATACAAAATATCTTCACCAGGATTATAATCCTTAATGCACTTATCATTATCTTGTAATATGTTCTCTTCCAGGAGGTGATTAGATTGTGCATGGGAAACATGAGATGAATAGTAGTAATTGCATGCTGGCAACTCCTATCCAATCACTTAACATCACAAGCTCCAAGCCAAGTATCTGGATCATCTGGAATATAAGTTGTCATCCCAGGAGTTCTTCTTGTATCATAGATTCTTGAGCGTTGAGCTACTATCAATGATTTGAGCATGATTTATTTTCTGTACTTGTAGCGGGTTTCTTTTTAGCAACACATTCTCTGTTACAGTAATGTAGTGCATTCTCTGTTAGAGTAATGTAGTGCATGTTACCTGGTATTTAGGTGATTTTGGGCTGTGGAGATGGAACCAACATATATCTGAACAGCATCTTAGGACATCTGGTGTTTACCAACACATACGGTACTGAGAATAACAATATCACCAACAATTGTGAATGTTTATGAGAAAGCTATTCCTCAGTTAGATGGAAATGTGTCCATCCCTATTACTCCTGGTAACAAATTTCCCAATTGATTCTGATTTCTTGGAAGAATTTGTCCTTATGAAGAGGTTTTAACTTTCTTGTGTTGGACAGGAACTTGTTTTTGTGTACAGAGTGTAGTGTACTTCTCTGCGATTTTCACCGTGAGCAAGCCTGGGAGAGGTGGCTAAGCCAGGATGATAACGGTCTTCGTGCAATCAAAGAAGATGTGAAACCATTGTTAGTATCTGATTTGGGTTTTGGCCGCGACTAATTTTTTTATTAATGAAAAAGCTAGTTGTTCAATAATCCACCAAGCTGCATTCAAGTAGCATATATAATTTATTATGTTTCATCACCTTAACAAATTGCGTGTGAATTAAAGGTTGCGCGGAATGGCCAATGCATTAAATGAGGAGGAATTTTCAGTTGCCCTTTGCAATCTACAGCAGAGCCAAGCATGGGCTAATCCTAAATTCCAGAACTGGATCCAAACAAAATGGATTTCATGTCATGAGGTGGGTTATACTTGGCACTTTAGCATGAGAGGATAAGCATCATTTATTGAATGAATTATTGAAACCAGCCACATTTTCTTAACTAGACTAGAAATAGGGAAATAGTGAATTAGAGAGAAAATCTCTTGACATTCACTGTTTGTATGAGGCTTTGTGAAGGTATTCCTCAGTGCATCATGGTGTCCTACAGAGATGGGTGAAAGCTTTTCGCAAAGACCTCATAAGTCTTATCAATACCACCAGTGGGATAGAGCACCAGCACCGTGACTTGAAATGGAATTTCCTTTTCAAAAACTCTGACAGCTCTCTGGTTGGACTAGTGCAGACAGTGGTTGATAAATTTCTACCAGATTGTCAGAGGAGGTGTGCATATGAAGGTTATCTATGTAACTCAATGTAACAGTCAAGTTCTTAGAACTATTGCAGCACTTAGAGGTTATCATTTATTGGATTGTTTCCCTTGATAGTGTTTACAACGTATTTTGCTTTTCTGAATTGGTAGGTATGAGGCAAACAATATAAAGGCGTCCTCTCAAAGCAGAAGGTACAGCTCTTGGGTGCCTGAGTTCCTTCATGACAAACCCCGGGCCTTTGTTCAACATGCTTTACGGCGAATGAGGCCTCCTGCAAACCCGTGGTTGATCGAACAGATCGGGGATAAGGTGTTTCATGTTCAGTCAGAACAAGGAAGGGATGTGTATGAACTAGATATGAGCAAACCCTCATGTTCGTGTGCGGATTGGGCCAACCACCATCTTCCTTGTAAGCACATGTGGAGCTTGGTGCTTTCCAGTCTCTTCAAGTGGGAAGAATTTCCATATAGGTATAGAGATAGCGCCTTATTTAACTTGCATGTGGAGCTTGGACAATCAGAAATGAGCAGCAGTCCTGGGAGCATGAGTACATCAACTCAGTATTCGTCTCCACCGCCGACCCAATCCAGTGGGACACCGAGCAGCTTAAACTCGCAGTCACCGCTTTCTCCTGCTGCACCTCAGTCTCCTGCAGAGGCATGTTCTAACACGGCACCTCAGTCTCCTGCAGAGGCATGTTCTAACACTGCACCTCAGTCTCCTGCAGAGGCATGTTCTAACACTGCACCCCAGTCTCCTGGACTTGAAACCCCTAAAAATGGCCTCACTATGCCACCTCAATCAGGGCTCAAATCCTCCGCCAGGAAGGCAAGAGAGCTTCTAAAGGAAACATTCAATGCTACTTTTGCTCTGGAAAACTGTAGTATGGATTTTTGGGAAAAGCGGGCCATCTTAGATGGAGTGGTTGCAGAAAGTCAGACTCGTCTGACCAAACTGCAGCCTCACCTTCCACACACTGGTGGGTTGCGGCTGCACAACCTCCCAAGCCGGAAGGAAAAAACCTTCCATCACAAAAGTATGAGTTTTCCCATTATGCCATTACTTTTTGATCAATGAATAAAATATAATTATATCTATGCAGCAGTTACATACTGCACATTGTTTAAAACTATGTTTATTCGTTATCTCCGTCTTTATAAACATATATATATTGATATGTATATACCTATGCGTAGATAAATATATATAGGCATATTTATATACATACATATATATATAAGCATATATATATCTATATATATATATATATATATTTATGTACATATATAATCCTGTCATTTAGGACTCCGGACCCATCCACTGAGGAGAAGCAAGAAGAAGCTCAACGGTATTGTAGAGTACTATTGCTTATCCTTACCCAGTTATTTTGTAGTTGATAGCTCATTTTACAGTGGTGTATTTCTGATTGACAGCTTGTGCAGTACCTCAAGGTTCCAGCCGTGACAACAGCTGTGTTGAGCCACCCACCTGCTCTGTCGATTCTGACGGTGATAATGTTCCATCTCAGTGTTCGTATAGCTCTTACTTTAGTTGTCAGGCAATTGGAACATGGTTGACGATTTGTACAGTGCTGTCTTTCTGATTGACAGTATGTCAAGGTTCCAGCCGCGAAAGCAGTTGTGTAGAGCTGCACACTTGTTCTGCTGTTTCTGACAGTGACAATGTTTCATCACAGTGTTTGTATAGCTCTTACTACATTACGACGATTTGATCGTGTAAATTATGGATGTACCAATCACTTCACTGCTTAAGTTATGTATATTACTTGCAGAGGTATGTAACCATAAGCAAGTCGGGTTGTCCTCATCCGGGGAATGCCATGCTCATATAAATGATCTGATTGATCCCCTCTAATAATCAGAAAGCAGCCAATTTTGTACACTTACTCTCATGCTTTTTCCTGAAAGAATAAAGTAAACAAGTAAGACAATCAATCTTATTACTCTATCCCTTATGTTCCAGACCATGGCAATGATTTGTTTGTTGAGCTCAAAGACAGTGCTCCACCTTATAGATTGTGGCAGAAGCTATTTACTCGAGCACAGGAAGAGCAAGTGTGTACAATTCCTCTCTTCAGTTGTCGTTAATGTTGTTAATCATGTAACTGCTGGACTAATTTTGCAATTTTCTCAAACCCCAACAACTGGTTGAACATCTAACTGCAGCAGACAACCATAACAGCAAGGTTGTAATTGAGGTGTCTGGCAAACAAGTAACAGGGGCTGATTTGAAGACACTCAAAGAAGGGCAATACATTGATTCTACAGTATGTACAGTATTACCATATCTTTCCTTGTTTATGAGGAAGGTTCTAATAAAATAACTATTTTAATATTTTTCCAAAGATAGAGTCACTCACTCTCTTCTTGTTGGTGCATTGGTTAAGGCAACATTTTTCCAGCTTTGTTGAAATCAGTCGTTATCTTATGGTTTAAAACAGATCAAGATGTTTTATCTCATCTTCACCATCGCAGAGTGAGTATTCGATGTCCCAGTGACAAACATGTATCTATATATTTCTCAGGGGGTGCATATTTCTTTCTTTTCAGGTAGTCTGTGCCTTTCTGCAAGTGGCTGCCAATCTTGTTGCTGAGAAGGTTTGATAAAAATTACACATTCCCGAATGATGCTCAATGCACAACTTTTTACATGATATATTTGACTATGATTGGTTTTGTTAAGGATATAAAAGTATTTGTCATTGAAACGACAGTCCTCCTGGCAGCCGAACATGACCCCTCCATCATCCGATTGCCAGTATGTGTTGGTGTACATGTAAATTAAAGTGGTTAAGCACCAGTATACTGACTATGTATGATTTATAATATTATACAACTTTGACATGTGATTTCCCAATTTGACTCTTGAGGTTGATGCTGCCAGCTACCACCATATCCTGCTACCCTTCTTCATCGAAGGGATGTCCCACTTCACTCTGGGTGTAAGTGGCTCTAGATTTTGCTTGTTAACCCCAAGTTGGGGCGTAATGTATTTTTTTACCATAAATATGCTAGGATTGGTTTATTACTATCTCCCTTCTTCTGTTCCTATATAAATTGTGATTACCCAACTATTTGTGTTTGTCCAGATTGTTGAGCCTCAGTCTGGGAAATTAATATACCTAGATTCCATGGATGACACAGAGGGTCATGCACAGGAAACTGCCAGAAAGAGTAGTGTGCTGAGGTAAGAGAAATATGCTAAAGGAACATGTTCTCCATTTGGCGCTTTCCCCCTCGTCGCTTGTGCTCCTGTCATCCTTACCGAGTTAAAGTTAAAACTTCCCTCAAACTCAGATTGATTCACAACAATTTCCTTTCATTAAACACAATGATGTTAAAGTGACAAAAGACTTTCGCTATGATCCCTATTAATAACATTTAAGTGAGAGAAAAAATTGTATTGCCAACTTATGATATGGTTTCCCAGGGACTTGGCTATCAACATTGATGCGAGTAGGAGGTGGTCACTTCATGTAACCAGTTATTTCATGGTAAAGTATCTGTGCCTAAATGTTGGACAAGCATACAGTGAATTGTCATGTGTGGTACTTAAACAAATAATTTTATGGCACAGGATATACCAAAGCAAATGTTTGGGGCAGACTGTGGAGTATTTGTGGCTATGTATGGCTTTTGCATGGTGACCAGCAGCACATTTGACTTCACTGTGGTAAGCATACTAAACAGATCACCTTATATCTCACAACAATCCATGTTAATTCCCCCAGACTGGATCATTTGTATCTACATGTTTTCTATCTGTTTCAGCATGAAAAGAATAAGATCAGACATTGGATGTGCTCGGTCTTGTCACATGGTTATCCGTACGGAAGGTAACCATTATACCTTAGTGTTAGATGTATAAATACCAGTTGTTTTATTGACTACTACTGTGAAGGTAGTAAAATCCTTGTGGTAATATTAAATACCAAAAAATCCAACAATCTGTACATGTGTTCCATTGAACTTCTACATAGAGGAGATGGGGAAATACAACAAAGCAATAGGTGCAGTGGCCAGACCAATAGTGGTATGTGGTCATGCACTGAGTCAGGGCAACTGGAACTATTCCATCTTCTACATGTTATCTCTCTCGATTGTCAGTCTTATGTAAATGAAATAACAAGGAAATAGACAAACTTAGTATGATGTGGGTTAACTTGCAGTTGAAGTTTTCTGTGTGTCATGTGTTATCTAAGCAATACCCACAGTCCTGTGGCGAAGGTTGAAACAACAGCCAATCAACCGATCAACGATGGCTCCCCTGAAGCTTGTGGGGACTCCAGGAAACGAAAACCTAAGGTTTGACTCATTTATAACAGCTAATTCACTTAAATATTTCCATCAACACACTCCTGAAACACTGCTAGTTACAATTATATTTTATGGGCACCAATGTCAATTGCCAAGTAGCTGTTATGAAAGGGATGAGTTTTAAATTAATGTATATGATGAATTGATTAGGTCAACAGTACATTGAATGACTCTAATCTGAACCGAACAATCGAGGGTCTTGGTATCAAATTCGTGACATCAGACATGTTGTTGCTCAAGACTTTTATGTATTCAAACTTCGTGTGTAACATAATTCAGAAACATTCGCCATCTTGGGTCTATCCCACGTTGAAGAAACAGTCACGAATTTACTGTGTTTGCCAGAAGCCTAATGATGATCGGTAAGTACATGCAGACCCAACAATAGTTAATTGTAAGTTATATCATCATATATATCATCACTGCTTAGTTGTCATTCAGCCAATTCTGGCTATATCAGCAACAGGTGATTGTATGCTTGTCTTTTAGGCAGTATTGGCAGTGTGATAATTGCCCTGAGTGGTATCACCCAGAGTGCATTGGCCAGCAGAAAGGCGGGGAGGTACCAGTGGAATTCTTGGGACCATGCTGTGAGGTAATGCCGCTTGTGCTTTATTTATGAGGTATGTATAAATCTATTTATAAAATGATCAGTAACGGGCCAATGAATTAATCAATGTGTGTAATGAAGGAAAGGCAAGTTCAGCGTAGTGTTTTAGCACACGCTTGGATTACTTGTCGGGCATCCATTGCCTGTTTTTTTTTTAGGCCAGATGGTACCACTGTTAATAGTAGGATAATCCTTTTGATGATATTTGAATGAATATCTAATTGTCTAGCAGATCACCACCAGATCACTAATGAACAGTGATTCGGACAGTGATTCCTCAGGGTTTGTTCCCCATTTCACACCACGCAGGTAATGCCCCAGGCTTTAAACATACCATGCATTAAATTGAGTAACGTTAACATAACTGCTAGGAAGATAAGCGTTATAACATCCATATCCATTTTCTTTGTGCCCATGTATAAAAGCAACTTTCTACTAAGTGTTGTCTGATGTATTTTCCAGAACACTTGATATTTAAT
Source organism: Urechis unicinctus (assembly GCA_034190875.2). Taxonomy (NCBI): domain Eukaryota; kingdom Metazoa; phylum Annelida; class Polychaeta; order Xenopneusta; family Urechidae; genus Urechis; species Urechis unicinctus. The sequence continues at coordinate 71,895,942 of CM067354.1, read as the reverse complement.
TAAACTCCCAAGAGCAATTAGCTTTAAACATGTCATCTTTATAGGCGCCTCACGTCGGAAGAAAAACAAGAGATCGCAGAGAATGTGAAAAAGCAGAAAAATGTCCCCTTTCAATGTAACTTCCAATATATATGTGCTATTTCTTTATAAATGCCGCGTAACAAAGAATATTTGTTTCTTTTAAAGCTGTTATCCATGAAGGTTGATTTAAACACTAACTGATTTCAGTTATTGACATTACAAAGGAGCAACATGACAAGTACAGAAACCTGGCACTGGGATTGTGCCTTGACAAAAGCCTGCTAATAGGAAGCACTGCCGTCTCGCAATTTTTCTTGGATCAAGCAGTAAGTTCCACTTTTCCCAAATGTACATTAGATTTATATCACATTATTTCGGTTATTCAAATTTGGTAATATATTACTACAGCTGGATGAAATTATAAGAGACCTAGTTCCTCAGCTGCTCAGAGCCACTGAAGATTGGTAAGTCATTTGACAGTCTCTATGTTAATTGTTGTTTACGCCTGAAAAAAAACAAACCTACTGGTTCATGTTTCGGTGCTGTTGTTTTGCAGTGACACTCTAGCCAAGCGATTATACGGGTCACTTCTTGTTCTTGCGGAGGAAGAAAATTCCATATGGAATGTCAGATCCAATCTTTCAAATGAGCAATATGGTACATACTTGCTTGTTTAAAGTTCTCCAGCGTTTCATCTGACTTACTCTGGTTCAGGACAATGTGATTCCAAAGGATGGTGTATACACTCGCGCACGAATATATCGAATGTGTGAATTAATTTACATATCCGCAGGTGTGAATGTTAAGAGAGATTCATTTGTGTAGGTGAGGACTTGCATTGATTGCTGCTTGCATGAAGCTTTGACATCATACAAGCGGGAGGATAGGTAATTTTTGCAACATACTAATAATCAAGAAACATTATTTACCCTGCCATACATAATTGCACAGGGAGTGAGTTGACTCCAGCAATAATCCCGCTTTGCTAGGCTATCTTCTGACTCCCATCTTCTAAATCTCACGGAAGTGGGACCTAGTATTTTCCTGACTCCAAACCCTCCCCATAGGCTATCCATCTTGGGCATAGTATGACAGGTGGCACTCGTATTTGGGTCTGATATTTTTTCGTGTTGTATTTAGGATATGGTCACATAATTATTTGTTATTGATTTCGATTGGAATCATTCCACGAAGCTCATGGTCAATGGTCTCTTTAAACCATGCACTGATTTGTTTTTACAGGCTGTATACTACTATTGCACATATTGAAAAGTGCTTTAAGGTCCCTGCACCCTGAACAATGGATCATACCCATTGTAAGTTCACCTACATGGTTGATTATCTTATTAGCTTATGTACATCTTTTGTGAAGGGTAGTTCTTTTTGGAATAGTAGCAATAACAAGTTGTACTAAAGTGTGAACAGTTAGAATGAAAGTACTTAGGGGTGTTTCAATTTCCAGTGGTATAATCTAATCTGGTTTTCTTAGTGTCCTTGTGATAACAGTTATATTGCTCTCTTATTTTCTCTCACACTTAAATATCATACATTGAATGTTTTAATACTACCCTCAATAGATACTTTTACAGCCTTTAATGTATTTTGTTTGCAGGAACGACTACATGTACAAAGTACTACACAACTTTGTGGCATTTTCACGGTATTGTGTAGGCTTGTGTAAACCCTTAGAGTGTGTAATTGAACCAGAACATGTTTTTCAGATGCTAATGTAAACCTTCACAGTAAACACTTAGAGTAGGCAATCAAAGCTGAACATGTTTTTCAGATGCTTGTGTAAATATTCATTGTGGGCAATCCAACATGGATATGGTATTATGTAGGCTTGTGTAAGCCCCTAGAGTGGTCAATCCAACATAAACATGCTTTTCATATGCTTTTGTAAATCTTCATTGTGGGCAATCCAACATGGACATGGATTATTGTGGGCAATCCAACATGGACTTGGTATATTATTGGCCATTGTGTCATCTTATAGTGGGCAATCCAACATGGACATGGCATCTTATGGGCCATTGTGTCATCTTATAGTGGGCAATCCAACATGGACATGGTATATTATTGGCTTGTGTGTCATCTCATAGTGGGCAATCCAACATGGACATGGCATATTATTGGCCATTCAGTCATCTGGTAGCGGGCAATCCAACATGGACATGGCTTATTGTGGGCAATCCAACATGGACATGGTATATTATTGGCTTGTGCAGCTCCTCATAGTGGGCAATCCAACATGGACATGGTATATTATTGGCCATTGTGTCATCTTATAGTGGGCAATCCAACATGGACATGGCATCTTATGGGCCATTGTGTCATCTTATAGTGGGCAATCCAACATGGACATGGCATCTTATGGGCCATTGTGTCATCTTATAGTGGGCAATCCAACATGGACATGGCTTATTGTGGGCAATCCAACATGGACATGGTATATAATTGGCTTGTGCAGCTCCTCATAGTGGGCAATCCAACATGGACATGGCATATTATTGGCCATGGCCATTCAATCATCATGGTAGCGGGCAATCCATCATGGACATGACTTATTGTGGGCAATCCAACATGGACATGGTATATTATTGGCTTGTGCAGCTCCTCATAGTGGGCAATCCAACATGGACATGGCATCTTATGGGCCATTGTGTCATCTTATAGTGGGCAATCCAACATGGACATGGCATCTTATGGGCCATTGTGTCATCTTATAGTGGGCAATCCAACATGGACATGGCATGGCCTTATTGGACATTCATATCATCTGGTAGCGGGCAATCCAACATGGACATGGCTTATTGTGGGCAATCCAACATGGACATGGTATATTATTGGCTTGTGCAGCTCCTCATAGTGGGCAATCCAACATGGACATGGCATATTATTGGCTTGTGCAGCTCCTCATAGTGGGCAATCCAACATGGACATGGTATATTATTGGCCATGTGTCATCTTATAGTGGGCAATCCAACATGGACATGGCATCTTATGGCTTTGTGTCATCCTCATAGTGGGCAATCCAACATGGACATGGCATCCAACATGGACATGTGCTGGTGGCAATCCAACATGGACATGGTATATTATTGGCTTGAGTAGCTCCTCATAGTGGGCAATCCAACATGGACATGGCATATTATTGGCCATTCAGTCATCTGGTAGCGGGCAATCCAACATGGACATGGCATATTATTGGCTTATCTTGTGGGCAATCCAACATGGGGCATGGTATATTATTGGCTTGTGCAGCTCCTCATAGTGGGCAATCCAACATGGACATGGCATCTTATGGGCCATTGTGTCATCTTATAGTGGGCAATCCAACATGGACATGGCATCTTATGGGCCATTGTGTCATCTTATAGTGGGCAATCCAACATGGACATGGCATATTATTGGCCATTCAGTCATCTGGTAGCGGGCAATCCAACATGGACATGGCTTATTGTGGGCAATCCAACATGGACATGGTATATTATTGGCTTGCGCAGCTCCTTATAGTGGGCAATCCAACATGGACATAGTATATTATTGACCATTGTGTCATCTTATAGTGGGCAATCCAACATGGACATGGACATTGTGTCATCTTATAGGGGCAATCCAACATGGACATGGCATCTTATGGGCCATTGTGTCATCTTATAGTGGGCAATCCAACATGGACATGGCATCTTATGGGCCATTGTGTCATCTTATAGCGGGCAATCCAACATGGACATGGATATGGCTTGCATTGTAGTGGGCAATCCAACATGGACATGGTATATTATTGGCTTGTGCAGCTCCTCATAGTGGGCAATCCAACATGGACATGGCATATTATTGGCCATTCAGTCATCTGGTAGCGGGCAATCCATCATGGACATGACTTATTGTGGGCAATCCAACATGGACATGGTATATTATTGGCTTGTGCAGCTCCTCATAGTGGGCAATCCAACATGGACATGGCATCTTATGGGCCATTGTGTCATCTTATAGTGGGCAATCCAACATGGACATGGCATGGCCATTGTGTCATCTTATAGCAATCCAACATGGACATGGCATTTATTGGGCAATTGGACATGGTTATATTATTGGCTTGCAACAGTCCTCATAGTGGGCAATCCAACATGGACATGGCATATTATTGGCCATTGTGCTGCAGTCATCCAACATGGTAGCGGATATTCCAACATGGACATGGCTGGTTGTGGGCAATCCAACATGCACTTGGTCCATATTATTATTGGCTTGTGCTGCTCCTCATAGTGGGCAATCCAACATGGACATGGCATATTATTGGCCAGTTAAACATCATGTAGTTGGCAATCCAACACAGACGTTATATTATATTGGCTTGTATTATATACCGTGGGCAATCCTACATAGACATGTTATATTCAGTGCATTTGTTAATCGTCATTGTTGGCAATCTAACATGTACATGTTATATCAGGGGCTTTTTTAAATCTTCATTGTGGGCAATCAAGCATAGATTGGCTAGTTTTACTTGTTATAGAAGGCAATCCAAGGTATTTATGTGGTTTTATGTTAAATTCATACATAGGGACCATTGTATGTATGTGTATATTTACAGACGCATCTGAAATAAAGTATTCAATTGATCAATGCCTTATTTTTTCTGCTTTTGTCAATCTTCATGGTGGGCAATGCAACATAGACATGGTATGTTATGGTGTGGTGTAACACCATATAGTGGCAATCCAACATGCATATGGGCATGGTATATTACTGTCCAGTGTAACTCCTTATAGTGGGCAATCCAACATGGACATGGCGTCTTATTTGCCATTTTATCATCTGATAGTGGGCGATCCAACATAGGGATGGTTTCTTATTGACCAGTTTAACTTATTTGCACGGGCAATCGAACATGAACATGATATTATATTTGCCCGTTTAACTTATTATAGGGGGCAGTCCAACATGGACATGTATTATAGTGCTTATGTAAAACTTTATTGTGGGCAGTCCAACAGGGACAGTATATTTTATTGGCTAGTTAAGCTCCTTATAGTGGGCAATTCAACATGAACATGGTATTTCATGGGATCTTGTGAATGTTCATTGGGGCAATCCAACATGGAACGCTCGCCACACATATTTAAAATTGGTACAACTTACAATCTTGACTTGCTTGTGGCGCTGCATAACGGATTGAATCATAATGTTTAACGCTATTTTCCTAATATGGAACAGCTAAGTGCGATGTTGGATTGGCACAGGTCCGGTTTACAGTTTTAGTTTTGAATCCAGAAGGAACTTTGTTTTTTTCTTCCGCACTCACAGAATCCGACTTGAAAGTTCGTCAATTCGACATTGAATGCTAGCAAGAAATGACCTCAAGCTAGAACCCTCCATCAACAAATAACTATATACAATACATTATTCCACCTTGAGCGATAACAACTTGTGAATCCATAATCGCTTTTAACGTGAGCTCCAGTTCTCTGCGGAACGGATTGAGTTATTTTACTGGTCTGTTGTCACATCAAGTTATACATATTAATTAAGCACTGACATTTAAAAAGGTATTACAAGGACTTAAGATCTCTGATCGATCCTTTCCCCAACGGAATCATAATGGCAGCGTTATCAAAATAAGTGGGGCATCATAATGACAGTGGCATCATGATGACCAAGGCAAGATAATTGATATGATGACCAATGCTAGTGCTCCAACCAAAGAGTTGATAGCGAAGCTAAAGATCTTTGTTTCAACTGCAGGTTTTCTTTTATCAAAATGCTACTTCAATTGTGACAAAATACATGCAATTTACCAGTTGTATTAGTTTGTAGTGGTAATGAAATGGATGATTTGTGGTCATCACTCAGTTCAACAACGAGGTGTTACAACGACAGGTGATGCATCACGATCACCGTGATGGTTAGACAGCATCCCATCCTCAAAGTGCCACAGGGCTCACACCCGCTGACCAACTGCTGCTGGGATTGAAGTCAAAGGTCATTCCATTAAGCAACAAGGTCAAAGCTTCTGAGCTCTCTTGATAAAATTGGTGGCTTTCTGTTGACCGCAGTCACAATTCCCATGATCGTCTCCCAATACAAAACATGACTTACCTTTATTCCATGGTCCATAGAAGTATAGTCCATAGAACCATGGTGCACATAATCATGGTCCATCGAATCATGGTTCATAGAATCATGGTTCATAGAACCATGGTCTATAGAACCGTGGTCCAGAGAATCGTGATCCATAGAACCACAGTCCATATAATCATGGTACATAGAACCATATTGTGCAGAACCATGGTCCATAGAACCGTGGTCCATAGAACCGTGGTCCATAGAACCGTGGTCCATAGAACCGTGGTCCATAGAACCGTGGTCCATAGAACCGTGGTCCATAGAACCGTGGTCCATGGTGCTGTGGGTGGACCTTTGAGCTTTGCTAAAATCTTTGGACATATTTCTTCCCTTAGTAACATCAAGCTCATAACATTCACCTTCTTCTCCTACAGTGACAGCTGCTGGGCCCTATTTCATGGTATTGATAAAGCCTTCACAATGTTTGAGAAGCCTTTCTCAATCGTCTGGGGCCGGGGGTGGGTGGTCCCTTATGAAATCTGAGACAAAAACATATCAAAGTTAAGAAAACCATCAGGAAAAACACATAACATAGCTATATATAGTACTCAAATTAAGGGGGAAGTAGAAGGGGGAGGGAGGGAGGAGGTAGGGTGGGATTTAAATCAGTGGAGAGATTTCTACAAATGTAACATAGAAATATCAGGTAATGCGACCTTCCGGCTGAGGAAAATAATGCTCCCTTTTAAAATCCTGATCCTTGGATCGAATTCATATCCTTAACTAAACATGAATTAATAGCCAATGGACCTGAACCCTAGAAAAAGTTTTCATTTCTCTTCATAATGCGCATGCTCGGGCGCATGTATGACTGAATGGTTTCTTTTCGTCTATGGCGAAAACACAGTTATTGGGATCCGAAATCCAATAATCTAACCTGACCTTGACATGTGACAAATTATCCGTGATTTGTCTTCACTGTCAGTTATGTTTTGCAACATCAGACGAACAGAGATTGAAAGAGGAATCCTGGCTGATGCGATCCTTGTCTGTAAGCGCGTAGTAGAATTGCATTCAGAAACGTCACATCCACTCGGGTTTACTCCGCAGGCAGATCACATCCATTCAGGTTTACCCATCAGACAGATACCATCTGCTCGGGTTTATCCAACAGGCAGATCACATCCATTCAGGTTTACCCATCAGACAGATACCATCTGCTCGGGTTTATCCAACAGACAGATCACATCCATTCAGGTTTACTCCGCAGGCAGATCACATCCATTCTGGTTTACCCATCAGACAGATACCATCTGCTCGGGTTTATCCAACAGACAGATCACACCCACTGGGTTTTACCCCACAGACAGATCACACCCACTGGGTTTTACCCCACAGACAGATCACACCCACTGGGTTTTACCCCACAGCCCCCGGAACTTGCTGATTTACGGGATTGCGGTTTACGTCGGTTCACTGATGAGTAAGTTTGAATTTTGATTACCCAGCAAATTTTGGAAAAGATCAAGCTGACAACTGACATTCCGTGGTTGATTTAGTTATTGCGAGCCGGGAACTGAACTGTTTCGCCATCGACAATATATTTCATTCCGATGTTCGGAAGTCTGACATCGGGAACCGAGCCCCCTTTTTCTGACATCAGGAACCGAGCCCCCTTTGTCTGACATCGGCAACCGAGCCCCCTTTGTCTGACATTGGGAACCGAGGCCCCTTTGTCTGACATCGGGAACCGAGCCCCCTTTGTCTGACATCGGGAACCGAGCCCCCTTTGTCTGACATCGGGAACCGAGCCCCCTTTGTCTGACATCAGGAACCGAGCCCCCTTTGTCTGACATTGGGAACCGAGGCCCCTTTGTCTAACATCGGGAACCGAGCCCCCTTTGTCTGACATCAGGAACCGAGCCCTGTGGTCTGCTTCGCTATAAATTCACCACATAGATATATATCAGTCTTCACGGTAGTATACAGAAATAAGCTGGAGAATGACAATGTTATGAACGTTGTCTGGTGTAGAACTGGTCTAAGCTGAGAAACCCTCTTCAATTAAGGAGCCAATGAGAGCAGCAAAGAATGCCTTGTGGTGGCACTTTTCCCACGTGAGATGGCCTGCCAATCAAAGTATGTACTCACCTTAAACATCCCAAGGCGTGGATGCAGTCAACACGAAAGGCGTGATGCCAATGAACGCATCAGCGGTGAACATTCCACCCACGAGAAACAGTTCAAAGAAACTACTTGAACCAGTCACGCAAATAGAAAACTAATGGATTCCCATCCAAGTCGCGGTTGGCCAATTTACACAAAAGCCTCGCTGCCTTTCAGATCAACCAGTTTCTAGCGATTGCGTTGATGTTTATATACACAACCCACTACCAAAAACTATGACAACACATAATCGCGACCAGATCAGAAATAATAGCTTATTTGAGCAATTTGTTTCTCACATTTTGCTCTCTATAAACACATGGCCCTTTGTAACCATATGTCTCTGCGTCGCCCATGTCTCTGAGTCACACCATGTTGCTGTGTCGTCCATGTCTCTGAGTCACACCATGTTGCTGTGTCGCCCATGTCTCTGAGTCACCCCATGTTGCTGTGTCGCCCATGTCTCTGAGTCACCCCATGCTGTTGTGTCGCCCATGTCTCTGAGTCACCCCATGTTGCTGTGTCGCCCATGTATTTGAGTCTCCCCATGTTGCTGTGTCGTCCATGTCTCTATGTCACCCCATGTTGCTGTGTCGCCCATGTCTCTGAGTCACCCCATGCTGCTGTGTCGCCCATGTCTCTGAGTCACACCATATTGCTGTGTCGTCCATGTCTCTGTGTCGCCCCATGTTGCTGTGTCGCCCATGTCTCTGAGTCACCCCATGCTGCTGTGCCGCCCATGTCTCTGAGTCACACCTTGTTGCTGTGCCGCCCATGTCTCTGAGTCACACCATGTTGCTGTGCCGTCCATGTCTCTATGTCGTCCATGTCTCTGAGTCACTCCATGTTGCTGTGCCGCCCATGTCTCTGAGTCACACCATGTTGCTGTGTCGTCCATGTCTCTATGTCGCCCATGTCTCTGAGTCACTCCATGTTGCTGTGTCTCCCATGTCTCTGTGTCACCCCATGTTTCTGTATGATGGTAGGGGGTGAGGCTCGGCTCGTGATGACCGAAGATTACTACGTCCATTGGAGCTTAGGCTAGACCATTATGATCCTACCATTATGCTCGCTCGTTGTAGCATTAAATCGAGTGATAGTTTAACATGTGATCTTACAGTTAGGATCATAATGGTCTAGCCCAAGCGCCGATGATTAAGTCCGTGTATTGATACTCAAGCAGATTATTAACGTCAAACGTGTATGGTAGGTTGGGAAGAGCAGATGGCTGGTAGGATGCCGTGAATATATGAGGTAGATAGGTCGAATTGTGTTGCTTCTGTGTTGTTTCGAGTGACGTTTTGAGCGAATAAATGAGATCAGTTTTTGTCGCTGTATGATCCTGTGTTTGGAATGGCGTAATAACGAAAGCTTCATTTGTAGCCCCTCGAAGAGTTGAACCCGGTGTCCTTTGTCGCACCTGTTACGAACAAAGAAACTCCCCCCCCCCCCCCCCAACCCACCCACCGGATAGGAAATGTTCTCTTCTTCACGCTCTCTCGAGGTTGTCCCCTGCTTCATGCTCTCTCGAGGTTGTCCCCTGCTCTCGCGAGGCTGTCTCTGCTCGTGAGGTTGTTCCCCTGCTCGTGAGGTTGTTCCCTGCTTCACGCTCTCGCAAGGTTGTCTCCTGCTCTCGCGAGGCTGTCCCCTGCTCGTGAGGTTGTCCCCTGCTCGTGAGGTTGTCCCCTGCTCGTGAAGTTGTCCCCTGCTTCACACTCCCGCGAGGTCGTCCCCTGCCCTTGAGGTTGTCCCCTGCTCTCGGGAGGTTGTCCCCTGCTCGAGCCAAACTACTGCAGCAGCTTGACCCGAAGGGAACTGCATTGGCTGGCCGGCCGCTATGCATAGAAGATAGTGGATGGCAGGCCACTACACATAGAAGATAGTGGCCGGCCGGCCGGCCTCTGTACATAAAAGATAGTGGCCGACCGGCCGCCATACACAGAAGATAGTGGCCGGCAAGCCACTATACATGGCAGATAGTGGCCGGCCGGCCGCTATGCATAGAAGATAGTGGATGCTCGGGGTGGTGTTGAAATGCTCGGGGTTGTGTTGAGATGCTCGGGGTGGTGTTGAGATGCTGGGGGTGGTGTTGAGATGCTCGGGGTGTTGTTGCTCGATGCTTGAGATGCTGGTGTTGAGATGCTCGGGGTGGTGTTGAGATGCTCGGGGTGGTGAGATGCTGGGGGTTGTGTTGAGATGCTGGGGGTGGTGTTGAGATGCTCGGGGTGGTGTTGAGATGCTGGGGGTGGTGTTGAGATGCTGGGGGTGGGTGTTGAGATGCTCAGGGAAGTGAGATGCTGGGTGTTGGGGGTGGTGTTGAGATGCTCGGGGTGGGTTTGAGATGCTCGGGGTGGGGTTGAGATGCTCGGGGTGGTGTTGAGATGCTCGGGGTGGTTTTGAGATGCTGGGTGATTGCATTTAAACACGATTCGGCTGAATACTTACACCATCACGGAGTATTTAGAGATGTTACATAGCTTACTAGACGTGGACAATTAAATTGTTTTGAAGCATGACTTTACCATGTCTTAGAGATCTATCTATATGTAGTTCATTTGATCAGCCATGACTAGTGAATCGAGAGAAAAAATAGCGATTTTAATTTACTTCCAATGAACCTCGTTTGAATATAAATAAAAATACTTACAATACCAAAACTATATATGGGCCGTCAAGGAATTTGACATGGATAATATCAGAAAACAGCCTTCCGGATTTAGAATTCAGGCCGTTTATTATATACACGATTTGATCAATTAAAACTGAGTTACAATAAGAAGTCAGGCACACGAGTTCTCCCTTCCCAGCCTCCAGCCTGCCGACAACGACCCCAGTTCCAGTGGACAATATGGCTACATCAGACCTTTGTTTTTGATCTATGTTTACTTTACAAGTAGTTCAAATGTCTCTCGTTTCCAAACTTAGCAGGTTAATGCTTCGTGTCAATCGTGTTTTTGAAGAAAGCTAATGTGATTGACATTAAGAGAGCACATACGACAAAAGAAACAGTTCACTATCAGTTTACGTTCTGTACTTATCTCAAAACTTTCAAATGACACAATTCAGTCGACAATGATGAGTTTATACGGAGAGGGTCACATATGTATAAATAATGTTATAAACGTCTGCATGAATGCGACATCGAAAAGGCACGGCAAAGAATTAGCATAGTTTGATAAATAATCAAAGCATAGGGATAATGGAACATACAACAGACATAGATAATGGAACATACAACGCACAGATAGAATGAAACACACAACGGACATAGATAATGGAACACACAACAGACATAGTCAATGGAACACACAACACACATAATCAATGGAACATACAACAAATTTAGATAATGGAACATACAACAAACTTAGATAATGGAACATACAACGGACATAGATAATGGAACACACAACGCACAGATAGAATGAAACACACAATGGGCATAGACAATGGAACACACAACGGACATAGATAATCAAACACACAACAGACATAGATAACAGTACTAACAACGGACATATATAATGAAACATACAGCGAACATAGACAATTGAACACTCAACGGACATTGTCAATGGAGCACATAACGCAAAGATAAACGGAACACTCAACGGACATAGATAATAGAACACAACGGTCTTAGATTATGGAAAATACAACGGACATAGATAACGGAACACACAATAGACACAGATATTGGAACACACAACGGACAAAGATAATGGAATACACAACAGACAGATAACGGAACACACAAGGGACATATATAACGGAACATACGGAGATAAAAAAATGAAGTGCACAACGGACATAAAAATGGAATACATAATGAACATAGATAATACGACACACAACGGACATAGATTATAGAACACGCAATGCTCAGATTTAATGGAGCACACAACGGACATACTACACAATGGAGAAAAATACAAATTGATGGAAAAAAGCATACAAAACAACCACACTGATAAACTCCACGGACAGAGTTTCCATCGGATTAGGGGGCAGGTTAATAAATGTGTAGATATGTTTTCAACATTGATCGTGGTCCATTTAGCTGTGCATACTTTGAATTCCTTGGGTGGTTTCGTTTGGGAAGTTTTATCATGGCCAGAGGAGAAGCATTCCATCAAGATGATATCGTTTGAGGAGAAGCATTCCATCAAGATGATATCGTTTGAGGAGAAGCATTCCATCAAGATGATACCGTTTGAGGAGAAGCATTCCATCAAGGTGAGATCGTTTGAGGAGAAGCATTCCATCAAGATGATATCGTTTGAGGAGAAGCATTCCATCAAGATGATATCGTTTGAGGAGAAGCATTCCATCAAGATGATATCGTTTGAGGAGAAGCATTCCATCAAGATGATATCGTTTGAGGAGAAGCATTCCATCAAGATGATATCGTTTGAGGAGAAGCATTCCATCAAGATCAGGAGAAGCATCCATCAAGATGATATCGTTTGAGGAGAAGCATTCCATCAAGATGAGGAGAAGCATTCCATCAAGATGATATCGTTTGAGGAGAAGCATCCATCAAGATGATATCGTTTGAGGAGAAGCATTCCATCAAGATGATATCGTTTGAGGAGAAGCATCCATCAAGATGATATCGTTTGAGGAGAAGCATTCCATCAAGATGATATCGGTTGACCATTCTTGTGAATCCTCAAACTAGTCCTAACTACTGGTACTTCTACTAAGTGTGGCTAAACTACTGGGGGTATTTCCTTCTTTGATGTCAAAATGAGGCTGACACGTGGGTGTGAACTGATCTTGTCATTGCATGCAATGCAGAGGTGGTCACAAGTCGGCATGCATTTGCATGATGTCTGAGGCCTTTACTATAGTATGGTGCAATCAGAGGGATGGTGTTGTACAGGAAGCAAACCTCATGTTACAGTCAGCGGTTCGATCAGCTATTTCTATCAACACGTGATTGGCGAACTCAAAATAATTGGAACATAGGTCCTAAGAGGGTAATATATTTTTCGTTCATTCACCTGTGGATAAGGAATTCATTATTTATATATCATTCATCATCAAAAAGGATGCATACTTCTGTTTACATGATTATTAAGTCTCCATCTCACCAAAACCCAGCTAGTAGTAAGTGTAAGTTTTGCAAGAGAAAGGGAGACCGGCGAGTAGATCCCACAGTAAACAACATAAAACCTATTACAAATACATATGTCGGATAAATAGAACATTGAATGATTGCTCTGCATTCCCTGGTCATTTTCTTCAGATTTTCATGTTACAGATTTCGACCAAGCGCATTGTTCAGGCGATTTTATTGATGTCATTTCAGCGTTGTTTGAGCTCTCATTCACCTCCTTGTATGACCTGCAACATCGACACTACCACAGGCAGTTAGTGAGGACGACACTTTCCCCATGGCTTTATCATACGGCTTCAGCGAGTGACACCACAGCGGAAAACAATCCAAGTTTCTTGAGTTTCTCAGGCAATGATTCAGGTTTCTTCGATTGCAAAATATTGATCGCGAAGATAATGACAACGATCACAAAAACTGGAAGTATGACTCCCAGCGCCACCTTCCAGCCGCCAATCGAAACACAAAAGATGGCGGCTGGCATGAGAAAGGACATGGATAGGATGTAAGCAAAAGCAAACCAGCGATGCTTAGCAGTCTTATCGCTTCCATAGGAATTCTCCGCTTGACGGGAATCGGATACCAGATTATAATTCCAATGATATTGAAAAACAAATGGCACAGCGCGACTTCTAGGGTGATATTGAAGACCTCGCAATCAGCGGTCAGAGAAGCTAGGACGGCAATGGAAGTGGTGCCGATATTTGCGCCTAACGTCAAGGGATACATGCGTTTTATGTGAAGGATTACTGCCCCTACCAGCGGGGTCATGGTGGATGTAAAGATGGAGCTACTCTGTACATCCATTGTCATACCCAACCCAACAAAAATAGCAATGTAGTTGGTGAGAAAGCCAAAAGAACTAGGAAAGTTGCTGCCTCTGAGGAGAGACGAGAGGAGCTTAAGGATGAGGATGAGGCACACCATTAGGAGGACAATAGAGACAATGAAGAGGTTCCCTCCGATAGCAGAATCAGACCATATGTCCCCCACTCCTTCAAGCATAAACCGACCTGTAAACAAAGCACATACAATATCATTGTAACAAAGTCTCCACTAAATCACATCGATTGATACTCCAATAATTGACACATGACATTTAGTATCGTCTACAATGAACAGCTACAATAAACAAAGCAAAAGGCTATTACTTCGACACAGAATTCCCTGTTTCAAGTGTCAGATCAATTATATAATATTATAGCCATTATTTGTGTGCTTGCATGGGTGCTTTTGTTTCATTTGTTAATGAACGCACAAGAGACATCTTGTGAGACGGTCTCCATTACCGGGGCGCACGTGTAGTTCTGCGTCGTGTTATTATAGACATAAACAGCGAGTGGGATATCTACGTCCTCGGGACAGACCTTGATCAGCTTCAAACTGTCTCATTAGACTTCAGCTGAGCTAGCTCAATCAAGACTGTCTTGTCCAATCGCAGTCATTTGTCAGGGCCAAACATCAAGATGGCACAACCTCGTCAGATTATATGGGAAGGTGAAGAAGGTAGGCTTGGTACAGGAATATATACAGTTATACTGGGTGATAATAGGAGGACTTAAAGAAATCTGCAATTGGTACAACGAACCTGGATGATTTGCTGTGTGACTGGCCTGGTGAGAACTTCCTGATTGAAGCTGCTATCTGGGTCAATTTGTGATGGGATGCGTCATTAGACAGAGTTACCCGCATCCTTTCCAGCTTACAATCTCACCTGTACACCATCACATCAAACCAACGGATAAAACCCAACGGAACCGCACTATATCACTGTCATTTGAAAAGAATCTCAATAATATGACAAGGAGATCCAGATGCAAAATAACATATACTTTTACGTTGAATGTTGTTTGCAAACTATCAATGCAAGTAGTTATATTCATGTTATTTAACCACGTTATCATATAGCCAACGTTTGTGTACTGTAACACATGCCGCTTTTATTTAATCGCGTCGCGTCTTCACATACTAAGCATAAATATATGGTTGCCTTAATATTTCAATGTTGCGATACATCGCACACAATCTCCAGTAAATGGAAATCGTTTCCGTGAGCAACGGATTAGGACTTGTGGAAATACGCATCCGTTCATCCAAGAGAAATCCCTCTCGTTCATCATCGCCTCGATGTAACTCATATGATGACGGAGTGACTGTTATGGTCCTCGCCTTATGTGTACCTTTGGGTATCCCCGTATCTACTCGAACGAATAACGTAACATAAATAGGCTCATCGGGACAAGCTGACTGTATTGCCTACGGATTAACCTACGGCTTAGTGCTTTCATCAAATTTATACCGATCACACAGCTTTTGCAGAGGAAAATGTTCGGTTAGGAAGTATATCGGTAGGCCAAGTTATCGATCTTTTGAAATTCCTTTATAGGATGGCACATTGCTTAGAATAAATTTAATGAACTTATCCGTAATTAAATAGAAATACGCGGTCGTCAATAAATTACGACGTGAGAAGTTAGTAAGTGTTAATTATGGATGCAACAACCACCTAATGTTACTCGTTTAATTGCGCGGGTCTTGATTTATTCAGTCGTCACCATCAAACGCCCTGATCATTCGATAAATTGCCTGTACATCGAGTCGAGGAGAAGTAATTTGCATTAGAAATATCTTCCATTCGTCATCCATCCAAAATCTACCGGATCAGCTAGGAATATCACACAAATAATGTTAAAAAGAGACCATTGTTTGAAGGTTTAGATAAGCATCAAAATAATTTAACACTTATGGACATACTCGGGTAAATAGCTCTTATCCTGGCTGCTCAAACATACAGATAAAAGCAAATCCCTTAGCGGATGGCATTATATATCATCCAAAGAGCATCTTCATTGGTGGAACCGCTTTTATGCTTTATTGTTAAAGGTACGGTGCGTTTACATTTGCATCGGTTTGTGAGAACATGGTACCATTAGCTTCATCGTTAAACTGCGAGGAAAATCCGTAAATTGGCTGTAGTCAATGCCTGTATTCGTATATTGCGTCAGGAATTTAATACAATAAATAACCAGTCAATTAAAGTACTGTATTTAATTTGGGCTTATTATATGTTTGTCGAAATATCATTTTCTGATGCTCTTTCCAGACCTGATATATTCCCTGAATGTTCTGCATCCTCAATAATTAAATTGACGTTATCCAATGTATTATATTTTGATTACTGCTCTGAATGCCATTTGTACAGTCAATGGTTATTTCCTCCAAGATATTGCTTAACATAGTGAGATTGCAGTTCATACAATGCAAATTCAAGTACAGTACACTCATGTAAAACATACTGTACAATCAGTTTTCTAAGAGCTTCTATTGCTGAAGTAGCATCAGTTTTATCCATCATATACTTTATGACAGCATTCTTATCAATTTGAAATAACCATGCGTTAATGTATAATACTGGCTAGCCATTACAGCTCTTAAGATAGTTGAAACAATATCCTCTACGCAATAATAACTCTCACAACAACCACTGACGTACGAAATACATTGCAATTATTACAAAAAACATTGCTAGCTACTTGATGCTACAGTTAATGGATAAGTTTTCATATCCATGTTTGTGGAAGCAGCGGAGAAAGTTACTTAGCTGTGTACATCCATTAGTTTGAAAGCCGTAAGATGCCAATCATGACCTCCAAACAGTTTCGATGTGCTTACTGTCAAACATTGTGTTTGTGTATATTGCCATCATGAACTGTTGAATATTTCATTTGATTGGTCTGGAAGATATCCTGACTGTGAATTACTTGTCATTGCATCAGTTGTCTCGTGTGAAATTTAGGGAACGGTTAGAACAGTTGATGGTTAAGATTATAGAGATCAAGACAAAAGCTATTGTACCTGTAACATTAGGATCGCTTTTGCAACATGAAAAAGAAAACGAACTGACCTAACACGTCATAGCTTATTGACGAACTTGTCATCAAGAGACACCTGCACAGTTGTCAATTGCTACAAAATACCAGATATCATATGCGCAGTGAATAGGTTTCTGCATGTTATAACCCCCCCCCCCCACCATCGGTATAGTTACTGGTTATGGCATCTTTATGTTTACATATGTCGATCACTATTTCATGCATGGACATGGGTCATGTGAAAGAGTATAATTCTGCCTTGTGTTGCTATATTACTGCGGTATTTGACTGTACTTTTGGTTCAGTACAAATACATCTTAAATATATCTCCCTTGAGACACCTACTTGTTTATGACAGTGGAATTCCTTTTGGATACGTTCACTCTAATAATATGAAAGTCGCCATTTAAAGTTATCCAGCCGTGCTGCATTTTACATAATCTACATTGTTACACTTGGTAGTTATTTATCCCTAACCGTACGATTAGATTGCCTATGTGCGCATTTCCCATCGGCCTACATTATTGCATGATTATGGTGCCGCATCAACTACTGCGCTTGATATCCTTGTAGGTTTGGCGTAAATTATCGGCCTACGTGCTAGATTTGTTTGCCTGATAGCGGAGTAATCAACTATTTTATCGATTGCTTTAGGCGCATGTTTGTATGGATCATTTCGGCGATGCTTTCATCCATGGGACAGGCTTTCGTGGACTAGTTGACGTTATGTATTATTCACTGGCGTGCGTGCGTTTGTGAGATAACCTATTATAGGGTCACGATTCCATCGATCCATCATAACGGATTTCTGCCATACTACAGCTCCATACCGACAATATGTATGTTTTACTATCAATAAAAGCGAAGCGATCCCAGATCAATCGATGTTTGTCAACTGAGGGCATATTCAGCTTAGCAAAATCACCCTACCAATAGCTGCAATGATTGATGGCCTGTCGAAATCAAATGACAAAAGCGTTATACAACATGAAGCCAGTGCTATGCAATGTTACTAAATTGGTACCTTGCATGATTAAAAGCACAGGCAATTTTCGCTTGGCCCAAATATGATAATCTTCAGTCTTTTAAAAATGTGTCCTCTGGGCTGATAAAAACACATTCTATATCACTGTAGTTAAAGATATATACACTCCATTGAATACTCAGCTCAGTTGCCTTAATTGCATAAATCCTTGTACTCTATTTCATTCCTGTAACCATATGCAAATATACAATATGGTTACTAATATCTGCCAACTTTACACCAGTTGCTTGAAATCAAAACGTATACTGTTCAGAAACGACTGAATGTATTTACGGCTTCCCTTCAATAGAATGTTTAAACCAATGCATGCTTTGCATTAACAGCTCACATGCGGGAGTTACCATGTAGAAAATAAGCATATGCCCGTTCATCATCGACATCACTTTATAGAGCAATATATACAAAGCAAGTGTTTTATTGGCAGTAGAATATACATGGCAAATAAATCAAATTCATTCCATTTCATACATTCGTTTGCCCAATCATTCCAAATGCAGCCCAGTGAATTGATTATCTTGCATAATCACATACATACATACCTGACTAATGATTTGAGCCAAGATGACTTTCGAGTACCTAAACCACCACCATACGCCGTCATATACTGACGGCTGGCTGGAAAGCTGGAACTTGTTTTAAGTGTTGCCATGATGTATGACGACGGACGGCGCTATTGTGCAAGACAAACGTTAATGAATCGATATTAAGTAATTGCCAATATGCGTGTACGAAAGCGCATTGTTGCCTAGGGTCCATCAGGCATTAACATCGTGTTTTATAATCGGAATCATTTCGTAACCGTTCAGGGGATCTGCACTGTTACAGAAATATACAGCGGATGCGGTGCTTGTCATCATTCACAACGATATTTGTACTGTTGCGTCCTTTTGCTAAATCATTACCTGGTCGCTCGCTGATTGCAGGCAGTCAATTACAGGAGATAGCTATCTTACATTTGTGCCAATATTGGGTTCACGCTAACATGACATCTATTATCAGTGTGTATGCGTTGATACTAGGTACAAATATTGGGATTATAACAAAAAACAGGTGTGCAAAGATATATGAAACGCAAGCACCTAGTCGAGTGGACCAAAGCATGAGATTACAATTCGTGTATACTGCCTTCTCGAACAAGAATAACGCTTTAGTTAGGGCATAATGTGTTTTTGTTCCAAACTAAAGAATGTTCGCGATTCTATTGATAGATAGCTGTCATCGGAAATGCTTGATCGATTGCACATTTGTACTTATTAATGAACACATCATACGCCTGATTAGGACATTCATGCTCTGAGACATCCGAAAATCGGTTATTTCACCCCAAAAATTCGAAATTATTGAAATCTTTTGTGGGGGAAGTTGCGTCTTAGCGTAAGATCTTCACATGTGTTGTGAGTTTGTTCTGTATGTGTCATGTAGAATGTGGCGCAGTGGTCTGAAATGTCAGTGATGATAATGCCAGATGTAGCTTGTGTTAGGGCATTGGTTAATATGTTATCGATGAGTGTGGCTGATGAAAGTGTTCCCCTTGTGGGTTTCGTGATCATTGGAACAAACCCATTTTAAACCCGTTTTAGCATGTATTTAGCAGGTCGAGATTCATATCTCCCATTATACAATTTTCTTTTCTCACTGTTTATCTGGTATATTATATCTAAGACGGTTGAAATTACGTCAGAATCAGCAAGATGGGCCGTGTTTGGTCGATAAACAATTCCAACTATACATTTGGATATCGAGCTATTTTCATATTCTATAAACAATGTTTCGATAACATGAAGTATGAAGACCGATAAATCATCTCTTCTACGAAATTTATTATGATCTCTTAAAAAAGGCCAACGCCACCTCTTGCGTCATCATTACGTGTATTTGCAATAAATTGTTGATAGTTAGGAAGATTTAAAAAACTTTCGCATTGAACTTTAAATACTTCGGTTAAACCCTTAAAGTCAAATGAAATTACATCCGAAGACACACTGCCTACCAGTTCTGTAAATTGTTCCCAATGTGATAATAGTCCTCTGCAGTTAAAATTATAGCACGATATTCCATGTTTGTGTTTTTCAGTTTGTTTCAGAAAATCATCTGGTTCATTATACGTGCAAATGGAATGCGGAATATGTTCATTCAAAAATTGAGGTCTAAGTTAAAGTGACATTGTATGCGAGGTCTATGGTGAAGTGACATTGCATTTAAGGTCATGTTGAAGTGACATTGTATTTAAGGTCATGTTGAAGTGACATTGTATGTGAGGTCCATGTTGAAGTGACATTGTATAGGAGGTCTATGGTGAAGTGACATTGTATTTGAGGTCTATGTTGAAGTGACATTGTATTAGAGCTTTGTAATGCAGTAACTTTTTGCATCATACAGCATGTGGAAGCCTTGTACATACCTGCGCATATCACTGTCAGCGTATGTGAATGTTGGACATTCACCAAGCACTCAGTCTAGTGAAGAAGAATAAAGAGAGGTTGTCATAGTTGATTAGCAAGAACGATTTACCTGCAGAACAGGAGTGGATACCACTGAACGCTAGACGAACAGGCCAAATAGCAGCTGATGTTGTAGAAAACATTATCCACCTAGCACCATGTGTCCGATGGCTTGCCATCTCTGTTTCGACTACCATTGATGCGCCGGGGAATATCTGGCATAATGAAGTGATGGGCATTAGTGTGAGTGAATATGCCTTAGCTGACCAGAAAAGGGGTACAAATGATGACAGCCTCGTTTAATTATATGATTAATCCTTTCTCATTACACAGAACATTAATATAAGGTATGTGCACACAGTTTGTGTTATATCAGCATCTATAATCAAAGGCACACGGAATTATTGCGTGCATGCTCTGTTGGTCTGCTGGTTGAGAGAATTACATTGGCACCACAAGGAACGATAAACCTAATGTTCATTATATCTAACACAATGCCTCTCATACCCTTCTGCACAAAGGGGGTTTATCTATTTTCTACTTCATTTTCAATTTAGTCCACCAAGCAAATAATCGTGATCAACACGTGGTGAGATCGAACATCTAGGTTTGTTCCGCCTGCTATGGTTGCTTTATTCAACATTATTGGTGCAAATTCCAATATCGCAGTGAGGTGGTTCCATAATGCCGAGAGATCTTTAGACTTCAAAACTGATGCGTTGAAATCACTTTCAAAGTCTTTATATTGAAGGACGCCTGTCTATCTCCATGTCGTTCTCATGAATAAATAATAAGTTCTTTTTTATCCTTATCCTGGTCCTGCCATACAAATATTAATCCATACAGAAACCAGAATGACACCGGTTCTTGATTGACTTAGTAATTGATTATCATTGTGTTCTGCGCCATTCAAAGATAATAATCAGTCTCTTGTTTGATACTCACTGAGCACTAAGATGTCATAATCTTGAATTTAACTTCCGTTTCTTGGGAAAATTGATGTTTGAGAACATCAATGTTTTGTACAATTTGTCTCTCAGGAATACCAATCGTATGTATCTATATGAATTGCATGTAACAACACACAACTGTCGACTCACACTTGGGTAACTTGAAGGCTGATTACAGCTATAACTGTACAAATACCTGACGCAGCAATCGGTTTCATATAATATCATGTCGCTGACATAGCCATGAAAATGCGCCAAGCTCCTCTGTGTTCAATGAAAGAGCACGCGATGACCCCTAATTTGCTCTCCCAGCTTTGTTCCTTATATATCATCCTATTATCTTTGCGGTCGGATATATCAATTCAAAAACCGTTATAAGGTACATTGCGCTCAACAGTCCACTGTGAACCGTGTGCGACCGATATTGCACTGTGCGTATTAATCACTGTTAAATGATGGAACGGTAATCCTACGTAAATACTATGGGTCCGCCATATGATAGAATTGCAACCTATTTGGTAGATCAGGTATGAATCAGCATGGTCTTCCTCTTGCTATCAGTCTTCTTATGTCCCGCTGGCACTACTATATCATCCTCGTGGCCATGGTAAGATATATTGTAAATATAACTTGATAATTGTGGTCCTAAGTTCAAATAAAAATGCCTAGATGTGTAATAATCAATGTCTCAAATGTTTCCATCGAAACATTTATGTTACGTTACAGTTCTCATAGCATGCAATTTTTCCAGTAGTCATATGCTGCTTAATCATCAAAACGGATGCATAATTTTACCGTTGTTTCTTCATTGTTTATATTTGCATATGTACTCAATCGTTAGCATGGAAGTTTTTGTACTGTAATAGTAAATTGAAATGGTAATTCTTTTCTTTTATTTTGGTCCTTAGTGATAGCATTTGCACTTGAGCTACGGGGTTTTCTGTGTCATTTCATACCATGATTCTACCTATATTGCGTCTAGGTAATCAATTGTGGTGCACTTTGACATGAGCAAATACCGCGGATGATGAATGTGTACATCATTTGAATGATTGCTGAGAGAGGTGTACGACCCGCTTGTACGACCAGGGCAACATTAGCTAAAAGGTTACATGTCTGATAAATCGGTGATATGCTGGGTCGCATTTTGAATAAGTGTTTTTTGGTGAAACAATTGGTTGTTGTTATTCTGAACATCAAGCAATACATAAATGAGGACTGGGTGGATGGATTAAGGCCATCATTGGAAGCAGGTAATCTAATTTCGGGAATATCTAATGTCGTTTCAGTATGGTTTTCCTTGTGAGACTACTTACAACGCATAAACAAACGGAGACTCTTGTACTGGCTTACGAAACTATGAATACTAAAGCAGACTGGGTTGTTGATAACAAAACGGCAAGAATTGATATCCTAACACCACGGAGTAGCTCGTCAGCGAATCCCGCAACGATTGATTAAATATTATTATTGATAAAATTATAACAACTAACTGTATAATTTAGCTGCCTCCGGCTCATATGCAAACCTATTATGCCAACAAATTTCATCAACAATGAGTTAAGGCAACTGATTATGCCGTAAATTACAAATAATGGATAACAAAGAACGAAATAACGATTAAATAGAAACAGCAATGCTGTATGCAATTTGCGTGTATAATTGTTCATTCAGCATTCAGATGAAAACAAAGCACAGCAAAACCAATATAAAATGCACTTTTAGCCCCTTGATCCAAACATAAACTGTAAAGGCAATTGACGTTTTGTTTTATTGGTTGTTTGTATTATGGTCTTACTGATATCAATCGGACGCAGTACACTGTTAATGCGGCTTTCAGGTTTGTCTTTCCGACGTGTTATACTGTATCCGTTCCTCAAGCAACTTCATTAGTGGCAGATGAATTGATTTAGTACCTCTGTATAACTGTTCTAATACAATCACAGCATAATGAATCATTACCACAATGATGTGGCAAGACGAATTAAGCCGAGCGATTCGGTCATCTCTTATGGTTAATGATTATGAGTGGCCGGTGCCAGCTGCAAATAGGTCTTCACCTATCAATGATTAGATAACAGAGGGGCGGTTGTATGCCTGCTTCCTCCACAATCAACATCGTATAGTTAAGCAGTTAGAAAATTGTAGGTCGCAAAACAATGAATGGCCCTCTACAACAACGCGGTAGATTTGAGCAATCATGTAAGAACACACACACAGCGTCATATCGGCATCCACAAGAAGAGCAACACTATGTAGATTATATTCAAACTGTCGCAAATATCAAAGGACCGTTTTGACAACAAGATACGCGTTAACCGTGAATGGTGCGTGAGCGTTTATTGTTTAGCAGTCCTCCACAAGACAAAAATGGTCGCTGCCAAGCGATCGTCAAGTCTTCTAAAATTATCATCAATGTTCAGGGTAGCCATATAATTCTGGACTACCGACAAATATGCTTTTATGTTTGCTTGTCGGCTCAACAGCATTGCATTTTGATTTACACGTAGGGTACCAGTAACTTACAATTGTCACTGCAATCTGAATCATTATGGAAAACAAATACCCATCAAACGGCTGATTGCTGCAGCGAATGCCAACGTTTCGGAGGTGTTAACAATCCGAGCTATGTCATTATGCTATATGATCATGTCGCGTCAGATGCGTTATTGCGGCATAAGTTCTGCTCGTGCGATTCTCTTTCAGAGTTGATACCAAAGTCTGTCTTGCATACTCAGCCCATGTCTCTGATGTATCACTATTCTTCCTAGCATCTACAATGTATTCAAGTCGATCAAATTAGAATCGTGTTGGCTTTTGTATGAGTGAATGCAGTCTGTGGTAAATAGAAGGGCATCATTTATGTTTTTTCAGTTTTGACCAGTATCAGCAAAATAGGTAGCAACATAAAATGTGCGTAAGCGCAACATTTCATTGTGCTATATGATCCAGTAGTTCGATTGGGTCTGTAGCCAAAGTGTTTTGGTAAGCTCTGAATTTGTTTTGAGTCACCACTAATATTTGTATTTCGCCAAGGTTTATATGCCTGTATTTATACGTTGTTCTGTAAAGAGATTGAGAGCAGTTAAATAATAAATATGCGGACACATGGATCATGTTAGTTTAGATTGTTCATGCGGTGTCGGTTTTTGGCTAACTTAATCGAATCAGCTGTTCCATATATCTAAAACCGTAGTGCTTGAACTCAATTACACATTGGAGGTTGAAAAGATTGCCCCTCTCACTTAATGCGTTATGGAACAATTTAGACATAACCTTGTCCCGGGAACTAACATTTGATCTGTTTACTGCCGAATGTCGCAAGTTTGGCACGACCCGTACATACGTCCTACTGCGGATTGATCAAATGTTTATTACAAAGTAAATGAATCGCCGTATTCGGTGCAGTTATGCATTATTGACAAATAAAATGACCATAAACAGAATCGTCCTTGTTGTACGTGGCTTATATATCATTCAATGGACAGCATATTTGTGTATGTACCAAACGAACACATAACAGCAGATCCGGCCAATCCAATTCACTGTTTGCCGTCGTGGCGGGTCAAAGAATAGCAAACAGTGCATAGATATCGCTTTCCTCTCCACGCATGAATTATTCATGAAACGAGAGAACTTTTCTTCAGTGATGTACTAACGCTAGCAACTACTGTAACAGATATACAATATGCTAG
>CM067354.1:71845180-71862674 GCA_034190875.2 Urechis unicinctus | reverse complement strand
AAGCCAGACAGTAGGGTCGTGCTCTTTGTTAGTCTGTTTCCATAGTTTTATTACAATGGTAATATTCGCAATCAACCCACGTATGCTAGATGTACATTAATGCTCTTTTAATGCATGTTCAGATATTATTGTCTGCATTTGAATGATTAATTATGTTATTCATGGAATTTGTAATTGCTATCATAGAGTAACATTAAAAATAATTGAAGGCTTATTGTAAACCTCCAATAAAGCAATAATGTTAAATTGCAACTGTGATAGATGGACTGAACGAACGCATTTTAAATTGCAATATAATTGCACGCTCTTCTGACAGAAAAAGCCAAATATTCTTCATCGATTAACTAATCTTGCTTTATCAATACAGCTCATTATGCGTATTAAATTTGATTCATTATGTGTCAGTTGCACTTTCTACCAGTTTTTATGATAAATTTAATAATCCTTGTTATAACTTGATTGTGCTCCAGAAGTAAAGTAGTCGATATTGTTAAATTGTGAACGTGCCTAAATGCAAGACGAATATAGAGACCCGAGGATTTCAAATGATTGTGCTAAGATGTCACCTGCAGAATGAATGCTGCACGCGACATAAGAGGCTCAGGTGAATGCAACTGCCCGATGTTAAAGTATGTCTTCCAAGCCATATAACTTAAGAACATTGGTTTCAATAGATTTGAAAACTTGCGTTGACGCCTTGGTTGCCTGCTCAATATTGGGTATTGAGTCGATATAAGAAGCACAACATGCCATGACGTTGTACCATCAAACCATAACATACAGGGCATTATCGCTGTTCAGGACAGGGAAACGCCTTATCCAGTAAGATCATGTAATCTGATGATGCGCAAACTACCACACTCTATTATCGATAATCGTGCGTTCACACTTTGTTTACGCATAAGACGCGATAAATACTGTGGAGCACGTCCATTATCAAGCTCCTTTAAAACTCAATGGTCATTTGTAAAGTATGTCCCTGTTAGCATTGTCTTTAATTGATTGACAATGGTACCAAGTATTGCCCGTCAAAGTATGAATAATTTATTATGTACACCTCTGAGTGATTGGCATTTAGGGTTAAGTAACGTATTGGAATACCAGAGCTAACCAAAATCCTTTTATTAACAATCGACATGCGTTATTCTTTTGAGCTTATATAAGAAAAGAAAAGAGCCTTGAATCACACTTTGTAAATATTAATAGTAGTCTCTTAATTCTAGCAAAAAAGGTACTAGAGGATCTAGCCCATATGATCAGTTAATATAAGGGTTCTTAACAATATATAAACGTTTACATAACATAGATGTAAATGTCAAAACATTTTTAAAAAAAAGGTTACGATTTATTTATCTGTGATTTGACTAGCTGTAATATACCATAATCGCTTTCAAAAAGAACAGTAAACTACGAACTTTTTCAGTGATGCCCAAACGCAATCATACCATAATCAGATGTAGGAAATGCACAATGTTTACAGCAAGATTAAGGCAGATTATATCATGTGAATTAACTTCAATCAGTCTGACCCATTTTACGACTCGCACGTGTGGCTAGCTATGTCAATCTAATATTACATCGCATAAATTAGATCAGAAATAGATCCGCTACAGCGGTGTGGTGATGTTCCACAGCTAAATCATATGGGGTTTTGTTAAACCTGTTTCTAATTTCAGTTAAAGCTCCGTGATGTATTAAAAAGTTGACACATTCATAATGCCCATACTTGGAAGCAAAGTGAAGCGCTGTGAATCTGAATCTCCGTTCGATTCTGTTGATGTCTGCACCTTTAAAGATAAGAAGCTCGATAATATTGAGGTGTCCCCCCGTGGCAGCTGACATGATTGGGGTTTGGCCGAGGTTGTTCTGCAAATCTACATCAATACCCAGATCCAGGAAGTACTTCAAGCAGTCTTCATGATCTCCAAAGGCAGCGGAATGGATTGGATGGTTGCCATGTCTGTTTTCCCGCACATCCAAGTCAGCTCCTTTTTCAACAAGAAGTCTAATGATATTGAGGTGTCCCCCAGTGACAGCTGACATAAGTGGGGTTTGGCCGAGGTTGTTCCGCAAATCTTTATCAATACCCAGATCCAGGAAGTACTCCAAGCAGTCTTCATGGCCTCCTAAGGCAGCGGAATGGATTGGATGATTGCCATGTCTGTTTTCCCGCACATCCAAGTCAGCTCCTCTTTCAACAAGGAATTTGATGACATTGAGATGTCCCCCAGTGGCAGCGTGATACAGGACAGAATATCCTACGGGAGAAAGCGAATTTAAGTTGGCTCCTTCGTGTATAAGATACTCCACACACTCGAAATGACCTTCATAAGCAGCTCCATCTACTGGTCGACTGCCATATTTCTCACAACGAGCTTCAATATTGGCGCCATTTCTTCTCAACATTGAGAGCGTCTCCAAGTGATTTCCGTATGCAGCGTGGTGTGCGCACGTCAGACCAATATCATTGGACGCGTTCACATCCCCACCTTGTTCCAGGAAATATTCGACGCAGTCAGTATGGCCGTGGAGAGCTGACAAATGC
Source organism: Urechis unicinctus (assembly GCA_034190875.2). Taxonomy (NCBI): domain Eukaryota; kingdom Metazoa; phylum Annelida; class Polychaeta; order Xenopneusta; family Urechidae; genus Urechis; species Urechis unicinctus. Next base: position 71,860,129 of record CM067354.1, on the reverse strand, counting down.
ATTGGCAATTCGCCAAACTCCTTTGCAAACACCTCAGCTCCATTTTGTACAAGTGATTGGATTTCCGACAGACGCCCATGCGTAGCTGCTTCATGAAGAGAGGTCATATTTTCCGTATTGAGTGACGACATTGCTTTCTGGAATATCCACTGCTGCAAAACAAATATGACCTAAATTTACTAAAATATAGCCACCCTTAATAGAAGCATATATAAAGTTATTTTGCGTACGTACTTACGTTAGAGAGATGGTTCAATTTGTGGTGAATTCTCACACGCAATGGCTTTCAGATAATATTTTCACATGCTATTTATAAGCACCAAGGAATACAAAAACCCGAAAGAGTGATCAGATATCAAACGAAACGTTCAATTGACAACGTCACATGAACGTCTGAGTGTTTGAGCTTTGTCGTTGTTATCTGGTTAGGGAATTTCTAGATATCGCTTTCGCACCAAGTGGCTCTTGATTTTTGCAATGACATTATTGGTCTGTGGGATGATATATTCTAACTTTCAACTCTAAATGAACCCAAAAAGTTTCCGTAAGTGGAGTGGAAAGAGGGAGGAGGCAAGGGTGAGGCGTAGGCTAATGAATTAAATACAATGTAAAGCAAAGTAGATCATCATCGTTTGTTGGATAAAACAACGCCAATTATGAACACAAATGGATCCCAAAAACCCCGAAAGAATGATAAGAAGAAAAAAAACGTGCAGTTCAGAACAAAGCCTGAAACGAAACCGAAATTGTCAGGCGAACGTCTAAATGTTTTCAATTTTCTGTTGTTACTTGGTAAGGGAATTCCTGAATATCGCTTTCGCACCAAGTGGCTCTTGACTAGTGCATTGACGTTATATTCCTAGTGGAGGTTATATTCTTACTTTGACATTTTAAGGAACTGAAAGCTTGTCAGATATGGGTCAGTGATATTGTTCCTGGAAGGAGGAGTGGGAGAGGGGTGGGGGAGAGGTTGGGAAGGGAAAGGTGGGGGGTGGCATATGATAACTTTTAAGTAATATAATGTAAAACAAATTTGATAAACATTGACTAATATGTGAATTTGGTGATCTAACTGCGCACAACAATTATCAATTTATTGGGATCCGTGTGGCCGGAGGTAGCCATAACGACCTGTTTCTTGACCCAACAAAGCCTATGTGGTGTCAAAGTCCATGTGACAGTATAAAGACACATTCGCTATTGTTAATTTGGCGAATTCGCATTCGCCAAGTTATCTTGGTTAATAGCGCTTGTGACTATGTATGTTTGTTAAACAATTTTAGGAACGTGAGACAGGTCGCAATTTTCAAAATATAGCTGATTTTTCTTTTAAATGGTCTGAAGCAATAATGGGCAGAACCTGTATCATATATTAAGGTCAAGGTCACGTTGTAAATTTTTAATCCTTGATATCACCTTTATCTACGATGCGATTATGGAGTAGTTTATAGCTCCGTGCAGCATGGTTTATTCTGGTTTATTGGCCAACATTTCACAACAAATGTCATGATTAAACATAAATATATCGCCCCGTAGCTCCCACTCGAATATGTTTGGTTTTATTTACCACATTTTTCAATCGCTTATAACATGGACAATATTCGATGAATGGTTGTCAAAATTGGGTCAAATGTTGTAAGGGCAGTGTCTACCGAAGTTCATGCGTCGTTTCTCCGCTGTTAATGGTCGTATCGTAATAATGTTTGCCCCTGACGATGGCCCATGGGTGTAAGTGAGTAAGTGAGTTTCTGCATGTTAGTGAGGGAGTGAGTTGGTGAGTGTGTGTGTTAGTGAGTAAGCGAATGTGTGTGCATGGCAGAAAGTGAGTGAGCGTGTGCTTGTTAGTGAGTGAGTTTGTGTGTGTTGAAAAAGTTATTGGAAACACGACAGACAATGGCACAAAGAAACAGCGTACGCTAATATTGATAGCCTGCCAATCACAAGAAGACGTCTTCATTGCGTCAGCATTATATATATATATATATATATATATATATATATATATATATATATATATATATATATATATATATATATATATATATATATATATATATATATATATATAAAAATGTATATATATGCATGCGCAGTACTTTGCCGCCGATTATATATGCGTAGACCTCGGCCTACCCTGTTGAATGCACCGTGCGCTGTCCTCTCCCTTTCAGTTGCGACCATTAATGCTTATTAGTTAATGATGCTGGCTATTCAACCAACTAACACAACAACAAAATTATCAACGAGCATAACCGTAAGAGGCTTATTAGGGTAATTGAATTAAAGAGGTAAGAGGTTAATTTGGATAAATGCTGACACCTGCTTGACAGCAACACCGGTTCATTTCAACCCTTTCTGTGTGTTTAGCCTATACACGAATGAATTACCACGTAAAATTCAATTCAGAAATATAAATACTCGAAATCTGAGGGTTAATACTGTCTTCATTTGATGAAGAATACGAACATGCTTCAAACTTGTGACTTTAATTCATGGCGTCGTATCAGCGTGATGTGTTAAAGTCATGGCGTCGTATAAGCATGATGTGTTAAAGTAACGTCGTCGTATCAGCGTGATGTGTTAAAGTCATCAAATGACCCAAAGCAAAACAATAATCCAAGTATCTAGCAGCCCATGTATCTATCCAGAAATGAATTCATGCTATTTCCATATCAATGTTTTCAGCATTTGTATGTCGTGAAGGATTGAAATATGTCCACATGGTGATAGCGTACCCTTTTAGTGGGCGAGATCATTTTATTTGAATTTAATTCAGAGCGTCATCAGGATAAAAAATATCACTCGATTACCCCATTTCGAATACATTTGCAGCCGTTTTGTTGTTTTAATGGGTATGAGACAGCGAAGCACATGTCAGGTACATTTTAGCATCTAAATGCAATCGGATATTAATGTTAACTTTCCCGACACATTTTGTAATCAATCATTCGTCGTTAGAACCATGGTTGACTACTTACATGAGATTAACGGGGCTAGAACGTCACATCGCCATACCACCTCCCTGACACGTCTGTGCTGAGTGATTCTCACGTAGTGCACTAGCTAGGGTCTCGGCAAATCGTTCCTATCCAATTATACTCCACCTCCAACTCAAAATGTTTGGCAAATATCAGCTCTCGTAAGTGGTGGAGTCGAGCCCCTTGTAATGTTCCATTGAGTGTTTCATGGAAGTAGAAGTGTCTCTTTTGAATTTCAGTGTAATGCTTACCCAACATGGATTGAATTTTAAGCAGATAATTTTTGAAGTAAATAGATGATGCCATTAGTAACGCCATGGAATGTACATTTTGTCCTTTGAATTATATTGCATTGTTGAATTATTTTACATAGATATCGCTGTAACAACTGCAATGATTAAACCGTTTATAGTGGAGTATGTGTTTAATTGCTTCCAAAGAAACTCTCGACGAACCATCGGCTTAATGGTATTTTCAATGAATGAAACCCGTCTTTATGACAAGGCGAAAAACGCAGAGAAAGCAAATTTATAAGTACGCAGCTTTTTACACTTCGAGAGACGAGCGCCAGTAAAAACCACATACGCTCATCAGAAACAGGGATTCTATTTCACATATCACAATCAGTTAAAAGTAAAGCCCCTGGTATAGTCTGTTGTGATAACTAACTGTTGCCGTGTTCTCTATTTCTGCATATAAATATATATATATATATATATATATATATATATATATATATATATATATATATATATATATATATATATATATATATATATATATATATATATATATATATATATATATATATATATATATATAAACCATATATAAAGTCGTAGGCTCTCTTTAATCTGTATATGCTACAATTTGTGACTTATTTCGTATCATGCACTTTATTACTTGTGTCTCTAATAATTGAATGAGACTTCATCATGTTGTTGTCTCGCCTTAACAGCAATAAAGAATGTTTGCCAGGGCTCCGTCCACAATAAAATGCTCTAGTGGTCGACCGAGGGCTGGATTGTTCTCGTTGCAAATATATGCTGACAAAAAAAAACTGTGTGGTGGGAGTTAATGGCAAGTAGTTATTTGTGTGCCGAAGATCTTTTATCGAGTGGATACGCTCTACAATAAATCCCCCTGCCCTGGGCATAGAGTTGGTTGGGGATGCCCTCAATGGTCACTTCGACTTATGTAATTTTTGGGTTGTAGAATTATTCTGTTTTCCTAGCAAATGAGGGATTAGCTGGGTCTTCAAATAGCAGCAAGATGCCCCTCATACTGCGAGCCGGCACGTTTAGGTTGATGTTCCAGAGTGTTTCACTTTTATTGTATGCAAGCTTCCTGTGGGGGAGCACGCGTTCATACAGAATCTCAAGCCGACCTGTGTACTGGGAGCAGATCATGCCGTCCAGTTCGGGTTGGGTAACTCGAATGAGATGCCTTCGATTGTGTAGCTATCGTCGGTATCGCCCGTCGCGTGAATCACACGGTTGTAGTCGTTGAAAGTGAGCTCGTATTCCAGTCAGTCAACAAGCGAACTCTGATAGAATGCATGTGGCTCTCAAGGAGTTCAAAGTCAAGCGGGATATAAAATTGGTTGCCAAAGGCATCAGCTATTGCCTTGTCCTACATCTCGTCCTCATCCTTGTCTCCTGCTCCTGGGACAATGACTCGTTTGCACCTAGATTGGGGAAGTAGACCAGCAGTTGTAGGTTCTGGTCAATAGTGCTTGGATTGTCTGTGATAACTACAGACTGCCGCACGCCCTTTACCCCTAGGGCTTCGCGTGTCTGGCGGTATGGAATTAGTTTGCGTCCGTAAGTACTTGTCATGTTAAATAACTGCGAGTATATATTTAACGCAGTAAGATGGAAGAATTTAATCACTCAACATTTGACGCCGCACAGGAGGAGGGGACTATGGGAGGGGAGAGGGATGAGGAGACTAACTTCATAGAGGGAAAGGACTTCATTGACGAAATTTTAGATACGTCAAGTACGACTAGTCCACTATGGGCTATTACTGAAATGTCTGCTGGGTTAAGAGAAAACACGTGGAATCCCAAGGAGAAACAAATGTATTAGTTACAAGGTGGGAGGAGGCAGTGTCTAAGCATGGGCTACAGTCCACTCTAGAGTTTAGATCATCTAAAGAAGGTGACCTTTGGGTTAAGTGGGGTCGAGAGTGGAAGCTTCTGACATGGAAGACCAACCCCATCAAATTCCTCTCGCCTAGTGGAATAGAAAAGTACAGTGCACAGCTTGCTCAGGCTCTTGGAGTGACCCCTCAACTATCCACAAAGGCAGCAAAAGCCCTTCAAGGTATAGACCAAGCTAATGAGCTTCAGGGCTAAAGGATCTACTTAACGCCCGTATTGCCTCTGTAAACCGCAAAATGCTGCGGACTCAAATCAACCGCTTCAGGGAAACTATCAACAGACTTCTTGACGAGGACACAACGCTAGCTGAGCCTGTAAGCACCCTGTTTCGAGAGCAAAGGGTTAAATTCGCCGCCATCCTCACTGAGATTGGACTGGCAATCTCGACCCTGGTACTTGCTTTGAAGGGTGGAGGGGACACTAGTCAGCCCCAGCACCAACGCCGGCTAACAAGCCAGGTGTAAAGGAATGGATTAAAAAACAGCTGAGCTCCTTAGCAAATGCCTTGAAGGGCCTCGCTGGTAAAATAGTAGCTGCCCTACCAGGAATCATTGGCTCCGTCATATCATGGCTGCTCAAATCAGCTGCAAAAGTGGCTGGTTGGATGGCTGCACATATATGGGCAGCAGCTGTGGGGGTGGGGGGAGTTATACTTCTCATGCTCCGTGACCTACTACGTAGCAAGCCAAAGCACAGCTAAGCCTATAGCGATTCCGCCTACAATAAGTGCGGATTTCTCATCCTCGTGCGCCTTTTCTACGGGGGGTGGTCTATCAGGAACGCCGTTCGGGATAAGTGAAAAAATGGGTGCTTATATCGTCAGACGTGGTGTCAAAGCTTCCTCCATTTGAAATTGCAACATCCACGTTTACATCAGTGCTGCGATTACATACGTTGATTTCTGACCAATGGGCTGTTGTAATATCTTTAGACCAGCCTTTACACCTGTAACAAGGCAACGTTATTAACTTCTTTACACTCACTCCAAACAGAATGGCGACTTTTTCTGTAGTATCAAAACTGTGCTATCAGAAAGTGACATAGAAAGTGTGATGAAAAGTCCGTCTATCCGGCAGGCAAAACTCAAATACCATATAGGAGATCCCAGTGCTGAAGAAATCTGCACAGGTGTAAAGCCACCATCAAGACCAACAAAGGCTAGAAGACCAAAGTCATAGACACCTTGGCCTATGTCATATGGGCTGCACGTCAACTAGGTGTCACTCTCTCCATTTGATTCAAAGAGGTGGATAGCCGCAAACGCTGTAGACACCTTGGCCTATGGACACACTAGTTTATCGACAAACTAGCAGGGCCAGAACAACCTTGGTCTCGTTTTGGGGGTTCGGGTCCGAGGAAAAGGGAGAATAGTATGGATGGTGGTTGTGTCCCACAACCGCCACTGCGTATACTACTTATAATGGTTATAAGTAAAATGAATAGTGCATATGTATTAGTCTTGATAGGCAACCATACTACGTTTACTGAAATAATCCTCTTGTATGACGTCTTGTAGGAGACACTAGCGCATGAGGATGAACTAGGAAAGTGGGTGGCTGCAGCGGCGGCGATGGATACCTCTTACTTATGTTTTGATCTAGCGGCTCATTGCTCGGAAACTTGGCGTTGGAAACCAAGCCCCCGTGATCAGATATGCTAATTGCGCCACCACCGGAAAGTTCACAACTCGTATACAATCAGTCCAACGCCACGATATGGTTATCTCCAAAGGTTGAGATCGGATAGATCCGATTGCGCTCAGGTTGTAATATCGCTCAGTTATCTACGCCATTGTGCATGGCAGCACGCCAATCACTTGCCCCTTAGGCATCAATCACAAAATCGATGATATCAGCGTAAAACGATCGTGAGCCAGCAAGGTAAGCATCCGACGATAACCACGCGTAGAACCCTGGATCTGTCAGTATTCACCCGGGTGAGTGTTCAAGCATAACACGCGTTAGGGACTTTCCAAACTAAATACAATGGTGCGATCCATATAAGATTGCCAGTGTTGAAGATGACGTCGTCTCCTACTATGACCGGCAGGCTTCGTCATTACGTACAAAACTCTACTCTCCTACGCTAATACATACATATATACATACATACATACATACATACATATACATACATACATACATACACATACATACATACATACATACATACTACATACATACATACATACATACATACATACATACATACATACATACATACATACATACATACATACATACATACATACATACATACATACATACATACATACATACATACATACATACATACATACATACATACATACATACATACATACATACATACATACATACATACATACATACATACATACATACATACATACATACATACATACATACATACATACATACATACATACATACATACATACATACATACATACATACATACATACATACATACATTCATACGCACGTAGGTACGTGCGTGCACGTTCGAGCATGCAGGCCTTTCTTTGTAATTAACGGACATTTAAAACAAATCCGTACATTTCAAATTGATTTTATTGCATTTACTTCTTGTCCACATTTAACCAGATACATGAATACGGTTAGGAACTTGACACACTGTGATTCTCTCGCTGACTGCAAATATCAGCGTTTACACAAGGTCTGTCAATGGAGATCGGCCGACCGACGTTCGCACCACAAATCCCCAGGTAATGTTGGAGAGGCGCCAGAGAAAAGGTTAAATCATTCGAAGACGGCGTCGCCAGAAAACTAGTCTTCTATTCTGAAACATAGAATTTAGCTGGTCAGCATAGATGAGGGAACAAATGTGATTTTCAGTGGAGCTGATTCAGTTACATAGCAATATACATTTATTTGCTTCCAACATAACTAAAGTTAGATACTAACCGAATACTTTTCGTTGATTTCATCCCCGATACGACGCAACTTCTCGGCCACAAACGTGATTCGCTCCTCTGATATGGTGTGACGTGTTTCCGGAGGGGTTTTCACCGCGTCTGGGCGGCAAAGCGACATCTGGTTTGTACGTGGCTTGCATGCGACTCTTACAGGAAAATAAACCGTTTTATCCAAAAAAGGGCAGGTTTATTTAACAAATGAACCATAACATTGAAGCTTATATCATAAAACCAATATTGTTAGCAACCAACTCATACCTTCCAGTAATGCAGCCGACGATGAGACTAGATGGCTTGCTTCATTTTTTTGCCAGAGCGTCGCTATGGCAACCGGGGTGTCAGTGTGAATACCTTCCGGACACCAGTCGGTCGCCTGTTTCCCACAAAGAAAACGACTCACAGATTCCTCAGTCGTCTGTTTCCCACTCAGAGAACGACTCGCAGATTCCTCAGTCGTCTGTTTCTCACTCAGAGAACGACTGACAGATTCCTCAGTCGTCTGTTTCCCACTCAGAGAAGCAATTTGTCCACGAAAGGTTGGAGTCTACGAAAGGTTGTAATCGTCACTATATACATCAGGGGAAAACATTAACAATCGCCCGATTGTCCCTGGCAAGTAGGTGAAGCCGTCGGACAACTGAAGCTGCCATCTAACTTGCCGGACGGGACAAGTCGTTTTTTATATTCTATTTTTGTTGTCTTAAACGAAGCATATTAGGGTCGATCGGCGATTCCTTGGAATGTGCGCTCAGTTTACCTAGAAGGAAAACCCCAATCGTCTGTATGCGAGCTTAAGGTCTTAACTAGCTGCTTTGCGAGACTCATCAACTCAGCGCATGACCGGCGATTCCGGTAAATTTCGCGTTAGCCATATTTTCATACTATGACCGGGCAAGGAGGTTTTTCAATCGGACAAGTAAAAATTAGGAGGACATGCCCGACTGGGCAAGTATTTCTCAGAGTTAGTGTTGATACAGAGAGAGAGAGAGAGAGAGAGAGATATAGAGAGAGAGATAGAGAGAGAGAGAGAGAGAGAGAGAGAGAGAGAGAGTTTTAGAGATAGAGAGATAGATATTATATATATATATAGATATATATATATATATATATATATATATATATATATATATATATATATATATATATATATATATATATATATATATATATATATATATCTATATATATATATATAGATATATATATATATATATATATCTCTATATATAGATATATCTATCTATATCTATATATATATATATATCTCTGAGATATATATATCTCTCTCTCTCTCTCCTCTCTCTCCCTCTCTATATCTCCTCTATATATCTATCTATCTCTAATCTCTATCTCTCTCTATCTATCTATCTCTATATCTATCTCTCTCTATCTATATCTCTCTCTATCTCTATCTCTCTATCTCTCTATATATCTATATCTTGCTGTATATATGGAGTACCCTTCTCAACACAGAACCCGCTAGTCCACTCGACCATAGTCACAGAACCATCTAGTCAACGCGCTACTCTTCACAGAACCTGCTTGTCGGCGCGCTCTTCATTTCAGAGGTTCTTTTATTTAAGTTTCACCTCTACAACCATTGCGCCACCAGATATCTGAACTGTTTCTGAAGCATTTACACACAGTAGCCTCAATCCACACACACGCCACGTATACTACAATAGTCCCAATTGCTTGCTTATCAAATGAATCATTTCAGTATTTGCCCAAGACAAACAGAGATAAAGTATCACAAGCGAGGCATGTTACGGACGTCTAACAGTTCTAGATCAATCAGTTACGGGTGGTTATGAAGTCACGAGTAATATTGATCGATTCCAATGTTCATGTTTGTCTTAAGAATGATAAAACTGAATCCGATATCTACAAGTCAGGGATTAGTGTGAGGTGTAAACGTCTATCGCTATTCAGTCCTATAACACTCTACTATAAGTATACGTATTTGCCCACCCGCCCCCATCCCCTGGCAGACTTATTTACCGGCTCTAAGAGATGGATGTGCCAAGGGATCTTGTCTACATCAACTTGCCTTATTTTGTAGCCCCTTGAAGACAGCTCTCTTTGCAGCATGACTACACATAATCTAGTGTTGCAGTATCACGCGCCGTGCGCATGATTAAACATGACCTACTGAACTCATTATGCATGAAGATTGCTGAGTCATGGCTCGGAGTGACGTAAATATACCTCTCTATATACTGTTGATCGAATGACTGATGGGAATATAATAGAAGGTGAATCAATAGAATACCGATATTGTTCCTCTGGTCAATGATGATGATGATGATGATGATGATGATGATGATGATGATAATGATGATATTCGTGACATGGATCGTAAAATGGACAGGTAATATGAAGATATTTATAGTTAAACTAATGATTATTATATTTATCGTTTTCTGCGCTTTCCTTTGCAACTTCTATGTGTTAACCAAGTAAAAATCTATGTTTTATCATCCTGTTACATTTCCTGAACCGTTGATAAATCAACCAAACACTTCACTATGTTAATGAGTCGAGGTCTTCATCTTCAATTCAGAGGCATTCATAAGACAGGAGGTCACAAAGGGACGTAGCCAGAAATATGCTGCAGGTCAAGTTACTCGTTGAGTTGAATGTCAATGTTTGACAAGGTACACCAGAGCCGGCGGGACTTCACTGGCTAATCCCTCGGCACATGATGTTAAGTAAATTGTCCTGACGGTGTTGGACACGCACAAAGCTTTCCTAACTTAGAGATATAGACACAAGCCGAATTGAAATCCAGGTATTGTCGATCGCAGACTTATTTAAATGCCAGTGAAGACAAGGCTCCTCAACAGAATAACACCCTGAAGATCACCTCTCGGCTACGGCAAGTCGATTTACAACATTTAACATCTTCTCATTTCATAGAACATCTTTTTTTACGAATCAAGAATGATACGAAATCTAACAATTTGACTACTTGTTTGTCTTCAGATGGCGACTGGAAGATTTTCAATTCTACTCGTGTGCGCCATACTCGCTGGATGCAGAGCAGACGACTTCCTGTATGACACATTTCCCGAGGACTTCCTGTGGGGCTCAGCTACATCTGGGTACCAGGTAGAGTGAGCCTGGAATATCGACGGTAGGGCTACGTTCAATTTCTGATAATACTACCTTAACAGTCATTGATATCGTTGTCTCTACGAACGAATAATATCCCGTAGAGATCATCGTAGGTCTATGTTAGCATGTGTTTAAGTTACATGATGCGCTACTTTCACAAAGAGACTTGTCACTTCCATTTGCCCCCCAGGCTCGCGACGTGACGTTATCATGACCGTAAACCGTGACGGCCGATTCTAAAAAGGAGTGATTTCTATGTGGTGAACTTCTTCTTACAACTGACGCCTTTCCACCGGATTAATCTTGAGGAGTATGTGTCTGAATGCTGGTTTTGATCTAAGCATGTGAATGTGGTCAAGTTTGTAATGCGTGCAACTTTCTTCATATGACACCCTAGTCGAGTCCAATCGGTGACACGAGCCATTAAGAGGGTTGTTTTTAAATATAATTTTATTTGCAGCGGAAAGTTATGAATGAACCAATTGCATGTGGTAGACACCAGTAGAAATCCGAATTTATAACATGATGGAATTACGCATACTCAGTTACTCGGCCCGTTCGCTGTACATTGTCAATGTGACGATATCGATTAACCCTCGATGATAAGGTCGAACCAGTACTTGGAGAGTGCTCAAATCGAGTCATTTTAGCAAACAGAAACACCAGGAAAAAATGAGGAATATAACGAATTACCGAGCAATTCATCTGTAAGTTCCAGCGACATATGACCATCCACAAAAAGACTGCAATTACGAAATGAAACCATGACAGCATATTCGGATGCTTAGCAGTTAACCGAAGGGGCAAAACCACAGACACTCGACTCGCTCCTTTCGAGCGTCTAATATCTACAGACATGCATTAGAGGATACGAGGAAGGAGGTATTTTCGACTAGAGAGTCTGTGGTCAAATCACTATTTTCGGCAATATTTTTGAGTGCCTAACCGTTGTCCTGCGATTCTACGCATGTCAAAGTGTCGGTTTAGTTGCACGCAATGGAAAGCAATAATATACCATTGATTTTGATTGTGTAGGTAAAGGTGAGAGTATATGGGACCGCTTCAGCCACACGCCTGGGAAGGTGGCCAACAACGACAACGGCGACGTGGCGTGTGACAGCTACCATAAGTTTGAGGAGGATGTCCGCCTCATTAAGGATATGGGGGTAGGTCGGTCAGCGGGGCAATCCTGGCTCTGTATTGCCACAGCTCTACTCCAACTAACAAGCGTTGTATAGTCGTTCTCATCACTATGATCGATCGTTTCAGCATCATTATCGTCATCATCATATTCATTAAAGCCATTATCATCAGTCTGTAAAATGCGATATCCAATTGCACATCATTATCATTATAATCATCATCATCATTATCATCATTGAACACAGGTTCTTATAAAACTGACCTTTTCCAAAAGCTAGACTCCGGTTTTTGTTTTCAGTCTGATTTTTATCGGTTCTCGATAGCGTGGAGTCGTGTGATGTCGGACGGCACGTTGGCTACCGTGAACCAGCGCGGGATAGCTTACTACAACAACCTGATCAACACACTCATAGCTAATGACATCCAGCCGATGGTGACCCTGTACCACTGGGACCTGCCGCAAGCTCTCCAGGATATAGGCGGCTGGGAGAACGAAACTATGATCGAATATTTCAAAGATTACGCCGATTTGTGCTACCGATATTTTGGAGATCGAGTGAGTTAGAAATTATATATATAAAAGTCACCTCGCTTTCATCTTCTCGCTTGTTATTTGTTTTTAAACAGAGTGCAACCTATCAATGAATAGTATGACATTTTGACACAGGTGAAAATCTGGTGTGCATTCAACGAGCCGTGGATCACAGCCTTCCTGGGGTACGGTATTGGCAACTTCGCCCCTGGCGTCAGCAAGCCTGGATACGTCTACTGGCCCGGGCATAACATTATCCGCTCGCATGTAGAGGCCTGGCACACTTATAACGACATCTACCGGGACCTACAGAGCGGTAAGCATGCTGGTAATGCTAAGTCACCATCTATGTTCTGAGTAGGCACAAATTGACAATGCTGACAGTTTCTCAGGGAAATGACTTGGGGCATTCTATCCTGCGGAATTAGTTTTGACTCTTTCGTTAGCGGGTTTTGCATGCAACGAATGACGTATAGCAAAGCATATCGCTGAACCTCACGGTTGATAGTTTCCTAAACGCGTCAATGTAGATCAGCACTGTTCACATATGTATAATGCAAAGACGATTCAAGATGACCACAGCAGGTTGTATTTAATCTCTAGGCAATTGAGCGACAATCTATGAAGCTTGAGCAAACATTGCTCAATCATTTGGACACCACACCGCATATATGTAGACACCATTAGAACTGGTCATGGTCTAATATCACCTTCCCATTCTGGTATTGTGAACACTTTCCCATACCGCCTTTAGTCTAATATCACTTTCCCATACCACTTCTGGTCTGATATCACTTTCCCATACCACTTCTAGTCTAATATCACTTTCCCAAACATCTTCCTGGTCTGATATCACTTTCCCATACCACTTCTAGTCTAATATCACTTTCCCATACCACTTCTAGTCTAATATCACTTTCCTAAACATCTTCCTGGTCTGATATCACTTTCCCATATCACTTCTAGTCTAATATCATTTTCCCATACCACTTCTGGTATGATATCACTTTCCCATACCACTTCTGGTCTAATATCACTGTCCCATACCACTTCTGGTCTGATATCACTTTCCCATACCGTTTCTAGTCTAAAATCACTTTCGCATACCGCTTCTAGTCTAAAATCACTTTCCCATACCACTTCTAGTCTAATATCACTTTCCCATACCACTTCTGGTCTAATATCACTTTCCCATACCACTTCTAGTCTAATATCACTTTCCCATACCACTTCTGGTCTGATATCACTTTCCCATACCACTTCTGGTCTGATATCACTTTCCCTAACCACTTCTAGTCTAATATCACTTTCCCATACCGCTTCTAGTCTAATATCACTTTCCCATACCACTTCTGGTCTGATATCACTTTCCCTAACCACTTCTAGTCTAATATCACTTTCTCATACCGCTTCTAGTCTAATATCACTTTCCCGTACCGCTTCTAGTCTAATATCACTTTCCATACCACTTCTAGTCTAATATCACTTTCCCATACCTCTTCTGGTCTGATATCACTTTTCCATACCACTTCTGGTCTGATATCACTTTCCCTAACCACTTCTGGTCTAATATCACTTTCCCATAACACTTCTAGTCTAATATCACTTTCCCATGCCACTTCTGGTCTGATATCACTTTCCCTTACCACTTCTGGTCTAATATCACTTCCCCATACTGCTTCTAGTCTAATAACGCTTTCCTATACCACTCCTAGTCTTATCTTGCCCATCACATGCCACTTCTAGTCTGATGTCCGCCACTTGTGGTTCGTTGCAGGTATGGTTGGTATCGTGCTGAATTCCGACTGGGCTGAGCCGACGAATGCTAGTAACCCGAGAGACGTCGAATCCTCCGACAGACAGCTCCAGTTCAATGTGGGCTGGTGAGCGTATTAAATGTTGGCCGTATTACGGCATCCTGTTGCAGTCAATTATGAAACAACAAATACATGATTAAGAATGCGAACGAGATGCGATCTTATCCCTGTTGCCTTACTTAATGTGGATCAATCCTTATCAATGTTTCTCCCCGATACGGTTAATAGGTTTGCACACGCTCTGTTCAAAAATGGCGACTATCCACAAGTGATGCGGGACA
>CM067354.1:71755180-71842680 GCA_034190875.2 Urechis unicinctus | reverse complement strand
ATGAACATTCCTTACTTGATTTTTTATCCAAATTCTCGAAGCAATTGCTTTTTCTATTATGCAAATTAGTTCAACGATTGGCAGAATACCTCCTGCCTCCAGTTCGACCAGAGTCGACCCAACACACGTATATAGGGATAAACGGGCGGGGTATAAAGTCAACAGACACCGTATTACAGTAGAGAGTGTTGCACTAATATTTGATATTTCATGTACAAAAGCCTCTGGGTGCGGTCATCATACCTAAACTTACACCACGCGCTCATTACGAATTTCATAGCTTAAGCCCATAATGGGTAAGCTGAGTGATTCTGGTATGTACGCATATGTTTCCAAGGCAAACATATCCTCTTTGGCGATTATGAACAACAATTATAGATACACAAGTTTCGTCATTAAACTTAGCCATCACTGAAAGTGAATATATGGGTGCGCTTAACGGCTGGCCCAGAAAGACCGTTCTGAATACATCTCGGTTGGCTCGTCAAATGTTCAGTTGGCATACTTATCCCTAGATAGGTCCATCGAATAAGTCACATAACGCCGGCAGGTTGGAAGGGCACTGTGACATGATCCATATTTTTAATCAGGACGGACTACAATCGTCTGCAGTCTATGACCATCACATGCAGACACCCAACATGCTGTAAACCTCAAAGTCAAACATAATAGGCATTAGTCCAACCAAATGATGTTTGTTTGACTGTGAGGCAATTTTTGATATGCGACGTTTGGGATACAGATTGATGTTATCATATAAGGATTTGCATTTCGTTGATTCCATTGTCTGCTTAGATGATTACATTGTGACATCTGCCGCATTCGCTATCCATTCTTATCTGACTTTCGCTGTGTACTGAAAGATAAGGTGTGCGTTTAAAACATCGTAGCAGGAGAGTACTGAAATGGTGTGCTAATAATTCCTGTAATAAGATACGACCGCGTGATCCGTAATGCAGCAACAAAGATGCGGAAGTGACGTATCAGCTCTAGCAGAACATACACACATCTCTGGTTTGCTGTTTGCTCTAAACTCATATTTTGAGTAAATATATACAACCCATTCTCGAGCTTACACTCTCAACCATTGGATAGTGGTCACTTCGCCTTACATTAGCACCCATTGGGTAGTGTAAGAAGGCCTCTCTGCGCCTATGCACGACAGCCTTTCATAAACTATCGCACGTAGGAGAGTGTAAGGAGAATGGCTTGGCATGGGGCGTGAAATAAGGAAGGATCCCTTTTCCCGAGCTTCATCAGCCGGGCCCAAGATGGCGGACACACTGTCAGGTGAGGATGCTTCGATGTTTTAATTGTTATTAAATCGTCAATTATGTACACTAACCGAAGATGGACTCAGGTATATGCACCATGAAACTTGTCAAAGGGCACTTGTAGTAATATTTGTTCCATGCTTTAATTTTATAGTCACTTGTTTCATATTTACACGCTCTCTATCTTAGGTTACGCAATATATTTCGATCAGGGGAAGGGGTTGTCGTGTCTTGTTTATATTAGTGATAACCGTCGTGTGCGGCTAGGGAAGGGGGATTTGCTTCCCGCAAACGATTATGTCATGCCTATATTATCGGCAATCTGATATGATGATATGGAAATGTACAGCGTTCCTTTTATCAGCAACTAGGCAAAGAATCTCCGCCTCTGACAGCTCTGCTCTATTTACTACTTTCGATCTCTCACATCCGAGCTTTAGAGGCGAAGCGCAGCCAGTGAAATTACGGAGCTTCCAAAGTCAAAACGACCGATGAACTCACTAAAAACTCACCAAAGCCCTCCAAGCAAAACAATTTGTGACAAAATGCAAGATTATATCACAAAATGAAGCGAGGACTGTTTATATTACTACAGTTTTGTCTACTTGTTCTGTTTAAGCACTAAAATACCTAGCCGCACAGACGGTAATATTAATATATGTCAATAAGACGTCGTGCACGGCTATAAAATACGGCACATCATAAAACTTTGTTAAAAAAATCAACATGGTCAACTCCAACAATGCAACATAATTGCGTTAATTCTCGTTCATGTTTTCGATTCGCGCGGTAGCCATGTTGGACAACAATTTTAAAATTGTGTAGGATTTGGTTGATTCTGTTGATTAGAAGTATGACTGTTGTTGGACTCTAGGCAAGATTGATGATAAGACATTTGTTGATATGAAAATGTATATTTTTTTAACTGTCCCTTGTCTGCATTGCGAGAAGGAGCAAATTTGCTTATAACGCTTACGATACTGCATACCTCGCCCCTTAGGTGGCATCAGATCATCAAAACACCAGGGGCGAGTTAGCCTTGCCTAATCAGCAACCACCTCCTCTTTGTTCGTTGGTAGTTTGAGGGGTTCCTGTGGCAGTTGTACAGGCTGTTAAATGATAGCATTATCGATAGCTATAGACTGGACAACGAAATCGGTGAGGAGGCGTAAGTTGAGAGAAAGCTAGATAAACTGAATTTGATGTTTGTTTTGGCACTATTGAAGGCTAGAATTTCTGCAGATACAAAAATATATGTAAAAGTTTTGTTTAAATGCAGACCCTGAGAAGGCATTTGATAAAGCCGCTGCTAATTTACTCAAAGCACTTCGCCCAGCTCAGGCAAAATCTTCCCGTCTTGTTGTTAACTCTCCACTGAGGAGTACCTCTGGTATAATACCACATGGAGTGAAGCGCAAGCGAACCTCAGCTTCTTCAGCCAGACCAAATAATCATGGTACCTTTATTAATCATGAAATATTCCAGAAAAATTTATTTTACAAAATTTACTGATCTTTAAGAACACATTGAGGTGCATCCTTTGCTTGTGTTACAAACAGTTTCATCTTGATTTCTACTACCCACTCCCTACTGAGATGCCAGAAGATAATCCCAAGGCAGGATATAATCATTCAAATCGATTCCACTATACTGAATAGATTGATATTTTTGCAACAGGGTACCCGAGAGACTATGGGCAAAAATACGGCAGTCAGTGTGCTAATTCTGCCTGCATGGTGTTGGTTCCTGGTGTGAATTGTATTCTTATTACTATTACAGATTTTTTATGCATTACACTTATGTTCAAATCTTCCATATAACATGCTACGATAACATATTGTGACTTTTTCCAATGTGCATTTGCAGGGAGATATGATCTTCACTTGCCAAATTTCATTTGTGAAAACTGTGGTTACAATGATCCAATGAAAGTGAGTTTTGTTACAGCATCTAATATAGATAACCTTTTAACATTTGTTATTTTTGTGCTCCGAAATATAATATAAGTTATTATTCTTTCATTAGACATATATATATATATATATATATATATATGAAACTGGTCTATTGGAAACCTTTCACACTCGTAAGTGTGAGCTACCGGGGAGATCTGTGCGAGAGTTTTGGAGACCTAGAAATATCTAGAAATATCTAGAAGCCACAGTAGAGTAAGTATCAGTTATGGGAATAGCAATTTTGAAATAGTATTCATTGAATAATTGACATGAGGTTACACTCATTTGAATGTCAAACAATATCATTTGTCTCTGTCTTTGATGTATACTAGGTCATAGGGATAAGCAGCCTCATTCAGACATCTTGCCAGAGGAGCGGTTATACCAATTGCACACCACCTTGTCAGATGACTTTGTGGTTTTGCCTCCAGTAAGGATCCAGCTAAGAAGGTATGAGATATATGATATATATTTGGTTGATGTACTTATTTATTAGTATGTAGTGCCCTTTAAACAGCATCGTTAAAATGAAATTGTATTTATCATACATATTATGTTCCCAGTCGTATGGTGAAGAACAGCACATGTTCTGAAGTGAGCTTGTTAGACAGGGCCAAGTCTTACTTACAAAAAGATCCATAACACAAGATGCTCATTGAAAATAAGGCTGGTAATTATTCAAATTTCACTTAAACCTCCAACATTTGTGGCCATAAGGATCAAATACTTTTGTATCTGTGTACTAGACAGCAGCAAAAGCGCACAGGTCATAGGACAAAACTCTCTGCAGAACGCCAACGATTGTCACAGCTCCTAACAAGTTACATTTGCCTTGCCACAATCTTGCATGACCCTCTTCTCAAGGGTGTTCCTGAGAGTCAAAACTCTTTGCCATGACTGTATGGAGCGGGTTAGCAGTTCTTGTATCTGATATGCTCATACAAAAATGATTTTGAATTATATTATTTTCGATTCTTTATGATTTGTGACAAAACTGATACCTCTAAAAAAAGCGAGCTCTGGTTGTACAGTGGCTTCACCTGCAGCGCTACAAAGAAGAAGGGAGACAGCAGGAAGTCAACGTCCACTTGACCAACCAAAAATCACAACAGAAATCTCTCCGGACAGACATAAACCAATTACAGTCAAGTATGAATTACTTCTAGCATGATTTAAAATCCTTATATAAAACTCCAGACTGTTTACCATTAATAATATGTCTATACATTTCTCCAGACATTGAGACAGAATCCACGGCAACATCAGACAAGCTTGCAATCCTACAGAGGCAACACCATGACATCAACATGCACGAAAAGAATGCTCACCTGGTTATTGCTCAAGCAGTTGGCGATTCTGGGATAAGTACAGATATATTTGTCAATGGTATGACAGAACCTCCTGTGTCATCAGATTCTGAATATGGGTCTGATGCATAGCAGTCTGATCTCCTAAGAAGTTACATAACTTGATATATCAAACCATTAATACTTTGTCCAATATAAGATTCTTGCAAAATTAACTGTACATGTATGTGTTGTTTTAATCTGTTTGATATAGTACATTTAATGAGCACAACATTTATTAACTTGCACTCATTAACAGGCAACTGTGTTACGACATATCTTTCTGAAATAATTACAAGCACTTGAATGATTTGATTGCTGGCACTGATTTGTTTCTTCAGAAATTTACCATGCCCTGAGGATAAACCAATCCAGTACAATAATGTACAATGGTGGAGCTATGGAACCCAGTGGGCCTCTAAAGGACACCTCTGTCAGTTATGATCACAGCGATACACAATTGTGCAAGAATTGTTTTTTACGAACCATAAAATATTATCTATTGTTCAGAATGTAAATGGTATAAACATATAGATGCTTTTCCAAAATAATTCTCTACTGATAGGGTTTTGAATGGTGACCCATGGCTGTATTATTTGACATGCATGCATTGTTACCAAGTCATTATGCGGTTCGTCAGGCATCAACTAAGGTGTGTTTATCCTGGGGGAAATTGTTTGTCATCAGTTCCTTAGCATGTAATAAATGAACATTGTGCATAAATAATGATCAAAGTCTGAACTTTTTAATAAAAGTATTGATTGAAAGTGAGTGAGAAGAATGTTGTTGATGTAATTGTAACTTCTCGGTTTTTAAAAAAGACCTTAAAACATGAATGGTTAATACCTTACAACAACTAACTGTATGAGCTGGAAGTCATGAAATAAAGAAAAAAAAGTTCTTTTGATGCTAAGCAAGATTCCTTGAAAAATCCTGTACAGTTGGCATGCGAATTCTCCATAATGTGAGGTGTCCTATCCCTAGTCTTGCTGTCAGTCATCGTTAGTGTAAAGAAAAGACTACAAGCTAATAACAAGCAATTTATCCCTAGGACATATATCGACCAAATGGTATATTACCCGTATCTAGTATCCCTAAACACCTACGGAATATACTCATTGAAATACATATTGAGCCTTATTAATAAAGCGAAGTTAGGGTCTTGCTGCATCAGAACTATCGAATAGACCAGCAAATTTCCGCGATACCTTAGTTACTACATAAACTATCGCCATATTGACTGCTGCCAAGCTAGTATCATTCTCCCATGCTACAACACCGTAGCCAATACAACACTGTACAGTTACATGTAAAACACCTCTGTAACACCTTGCCCCTGACAATTAATTACGATCGGATGTCACCATAATTTGCAGACAATAACAATCGTCAAGATGTAACTCGCTAGCGCGACATATACCCATGTACTGACGTTGTTCTGTTATTAATTCATCTTACTTAAAGAATAGATCGCGTATTCCTTAGGCAAATATATGTCACCATGGACAGCGTCCGTGCTGTTGACTAGTTTTGATTATCATGTCCATGCTGCCAATATGCGATATCAGAGAGTCAACCATCAAGAGCGAGGTACCTTACTCACTCATTCAAACCGTGAAACCATGTAAGCTCGAGAGTCGACTATCAAAGTGTACGATATTCACTTATCTCAGTGCCTAACACTAATCCCGACTCTTATCACATCTAAATGTCCCGAGCATCTATTAATGTGTCGCTTAGGTAATCCAATGAAGCATACAGAACAGTTTTACTCCTTCTGCCTTTCTCCTAAAGGGAAATGAAACACCGTTTAAATGCGATCATATTCGTTCAACTAGATATCGGTAACCGAATAAATGCGTTTCAAATATAACTATTTGGGTATGAGATGTTTACACAGTCAAACAATATGACAATGCATATTGCGAATTGAAAATGTCATCTTATTGTACAGAACAGAGATCGGAGGAATCGATAAACTGTAAGATTTAGTGATGCTATTGACCGTGCCAAACGCCACGTAAACTGAAATAGCGGCGTCTTAAGTCGAAAGTTAACGTACGTTTATACCGTTTTATTCCAAAACTGGCATTTATGTAGGACAGACGCATTATGAAACATGGTGTGAGATGTAACGTAATCGTTATTACATTATCTGCTCCAATGCATATAATGCATTCTGCGCTGCGATTCATCTCGCATTGAAGTTACCACTGACTAGTGCTACTCCGGTGGTTTTAAAGTGACACGATTTTCCTTCTCGAGTTAACCAACTTTTCCCTCTAATCTAAGAGCAATCTATTATGACAGTCTAGCGGTGTACAAACTGGACACTAGTCTTATTTTGTACTAGCAGACTATATATCTAATTGTAGCTGCCCAATCTTAAACCATATCTAAAAATGACAATAAATTTCTGTTTGCTGGATTACGGGATTCCTTCCCACTGCGTCCCAACCAAAATCCCTGTACAACCTGACGTTCCACACCCAAATACCTCAAGACGGATATGCAAGTCCGGTGTTTAATCCATGGTATGAAGTTAAAGATGTAGCCTTCAATGCTTATAGCCTTGAATGCTTATAGCCTTGAATGCAAAGATATTGTGCAATCTGTGATCCGCAGCAGAGATCCTCAGATCACCAGTATACCGTCAAATTTGTGGAACAGTTTGCAATTGGCTAAGTGCGGTCGTTATGGAGAAGAAGGTTGACAACACAGACAGAAAAGACAAACAAATAGCCAAACAGTCGATCGAGTAATACCTTGTCAAGAAGGAGCAAAAGCTCAAGTTGTTTCAAAGAGCTAAAACGAAACTAAAAACAAGTCAATATTCACTCTAAAAGTCTTCATTCTAATAATTCAGATTTATTCTATAGTGAAACAAATCTATCCGAGACGATTTGCTAACCCATTTTGTATGAATTCTTGAAAATTTATATCTAATGGTTTAAGAGGATCATGTATAGTTTCCTTTGTGTAGCTTTATTAAAAGCTGAATTATTCGAGAAATCATTTTAGGTTAGAGCAGGATTTTTTTGCATATCTAATGGACCATCGACATTTCCTTCATTGTATCGTTACTGTCGCGGTATTGTCCTCAAATTTATCTATTGCCAATAGATTAACCTATAAATCAACCCCTTTTCCAAACATACAACTCGGCCTGGCAATAGGTTCTACCGCTTTATACCCTGTTCCTTCTTTCGCACATTCTAGCGGTTTTATGACTATAGGCGGCTGCGCGTTCGCCTCGCCGGGCTGACCTAGATAAAATTGAGCTGCTGGTAAGTGCGAGTGTCCTTGTTTTTACTTCCGGTATAAACAAAACAATTGATCTGCAAACCAACTTAGTGTCATACCGCCATTGTCGTTCCATTTTCCATTCATCTTCGAACTCTCGCATTCGTGTACATAGCGAGGCACAAGGAACTTAAATAAGTTGACTGATGAATGGAATTACGGAATGTTATCGTATATTCATGTTTTGCGTACGATCTTTGTGCGATTTTGAAGATAATGCTTAGAAGTTAGTGCTAGATATTATCGGTATCATGTTATCGCTCATATTTACGTTTGAACACGTAGTGATGCTGACTTCATCTTTTCCTGTGTTTCGATGTTTAAATATCAGTTGTATCGGATAGTGTCCTCACATTTTGTGTTTCGATCGGTTTGATTAGATACTTCTGATAGACCTCTAAATCTCACAGCAATTGGTCAAGTCGCACAAGTCTAACAAGAGTACGTCTGTTTTAGAAGGTGGATGTGGTTGGTGTTCATCATCACCTATAGTACAGATACTATCTTTACAATATGTGATGACGAACATCAACAACTCCCACCTTCTTCAGTGAAATGTTTCAACAGATATATCTAGAAGGTCCCTCCGGTGTTGTTGTTTATACTAAGATGATGATAAAGTGAAGTAATCCATGATGTGGTTACATTCTGAACAATAGATAATATGTTATGGTTCGTAAAAAACAATTCTTGCACAATTGTGTATCGCTGTGATCATAAATGACAGAGGTGTCCTTTAGAGGCCCACTGGGTTTCATAGCTCCACCATTGAACATTATTGTATTTGATTGGTTTATCCTCAGGGCATGGTAAATTTCTGAAGAAAAAAACTACTCAGTGCCAGCAATCAAATCATTCAAGTGCTTGTAATTATTTCAGAAAGATATGTCGTAATACAGTTGCCTGTTAATGAGTACAAGTTTATAAATGTTGTGCTCATTAAATGTATTATTGGTTTGAAATTTCAAGTACTGTAACTTCTTAGGAGATCAGACTGCTATGCATCAGACCAATATTCAGAATCTGATAACACAGGAGGTTCTGTCATACCATTGACAAATGATGATGATGTGGACAGATGATCTGAACATTTTCATATTTATTGATTCGATCCATTTGCGACAAATCATAACAAACTTAGTGGGATGTCATCTGACACTTTCTCTTCCCACCGTGCATTTCCAGGAGCTGAAAAAATACAAGAAATTGGATGACTAAACAAACACAAGACCTTGAATATACATGTACAGATTGTCCTGGTTTATTTGGGATATCCATTCACCGCCTCTGAAGATTGCATTTTTTCAGTATAAACACTAAAAGGGTGATTCTGTTGAATGTGGATCAAAACTTATGTTTTTTGGGTCAATTTAATAGTCCAACAACCTGAAGGTTAGCATGTGATTCACCAAAATATAACATTTCGATTTGTTTGTCATCTGAATCAAATCAAGTTTGTACCAGGTTATAATGATGTCTTTCTATTCTAGTTGTGTTAACATGGAAGATACATCTATGTTTGATTACAGAGCTAATGAAAGTACTCACCAACAACACTACTGAGTTCTGACTGATCAGCTGAATACAATAAAGCATACATGTTGATGCTAGGAACCAATTATATTTTATCTGGGCATTTTGATGATATAGCCAATTCTTGTATGGATAATTGAAACAATAAATGCATACACCTACCAGTGATTATCTTTTCACTCTCCGCACCTGCATCATGTATTTACTTGAGTTACATTTAATTGAATGGTTATTACAGGTAGAGAATTTATATTTTGAAAAAGCCAAATACTAAATATGTGAACTATGTATATACTCTGTTCATACTATCATTGACAGCTGTTGATTGTGGTTGGCCAACAGAATTCATCTGTTTCTCTGACGATGGCACCTTTTGTACAATCAGCAAGAGCGAGTAACCACCTGGCAGATGAGTGACATCACAAGTGTATAGGGTATCAGACAGGAAATAATGTCTCCTGAGTGCAATGTGAATGTAAATATATACATTGTATATAAGCTGTGTCAGGAGTAAAGTTGATGCACGCACTAACCACGTGATAATCATTTTTGTTTTTGCTCCATGTCACTAATCACATACAAGGTCAATTTGAACTTGACTTGCTGTCAAATGTATATTAGCTTACCCTTGTTGTGGTATTCCACATCAAGTATTTTGCTGTAGACATCTTTTAAATACCTTCGGTGGGATGTCAGCCCTGCAGCAACTACATCACTGCCAGGCCTCATGGTTACGTGTACCCTCTTTCTTGCCCCTATAGGCCTGGCAAGGAAGAGACAGTCAAACGCAACCCCCTGTAGCTGTGCCATCTAAACACAAAAAAGGCAGCCAAGTGTCTTTACCAATCAGTTTCATCAGAACCTACTTGAATATCAAAATAGGTGTATTTTTGTAAGATGGTACCCCATGGTCACTGAATAACAACCACTAGCCTTGTTTTCGATTGAATTCATGATTCTGTAAACATTACTGGGGTGCATATTGGCCCCCTTTTTGATTCTCCTTTCATTTGCTAATGCCTGCCTTCTTTGCAAATACTCCCTGAGGCTATACCCATACTCACAAGAATACCTTTTGGAGTGATTCAGTGTCTTGATTATTTCAGTTTTACCGAAAACCAAAATTTACCACAAATTATCCATTAAGCAACATTGATTTACAATCAAATAATAAATGCAGCTAAGCTATGAAAAGCTAGAAACAAGAAACTAGTAATAACAAAATCATAGTAAGTGTAGTTGGAATTTATCACATGATTTACCAGAAATCTCATTCACTAAGGCAAGGCAAATTGATAAATTATCCATCGGTACATCACTTTTAATATGTCTACGAAAAACGGCCTGATATACTAATTACACTCGCTTTGAGGACAGGGGTTACCTTTGGCCCGGCCGCAGTCTCTGGCAAAGAAGATAGCTGCAATCGAGCCAATGCTAATCCCTGTGGCTGCTACCATCCCTTGTCATACGAAAATCATTTTACCTCTGACACTTACAGAAACGACAAAACATATGTTGTCACGCATAAATGTATTTCAAACCCAGCATCATTGGACGAAGACATGCTGTCAGTCAAGATAAACTATAGCAGAATATAATATATATATATATATATATATATATATAATATTTAATGGAGATTATAATATTTATATAGTATGTGATGTTTCAATTTAAATGGAGATTTCATTTTGAGTAGAGTTTTCAGGTCAGATAGAGGCCAGGGACCATTTATTTTTTCTCAAGTGCGCCGCCGGGCGCAGCGTTACATGCTGGAAATGTGAACGAGTGCAGTGCAGCGGGGGATGAGGTGGGTGGGGAGAAAGGTGTGGCTGGGCTTGGGGTGGGGGATTAGTGCTGATGTCTGCTGCGCGGGTGGTTGGAGCATGGGCAGGGCGAAAAGGTGTTCAGTAAAGGGCGGGGTTTAGATAGAAAGGATATAAATGGAATAATTGTTTATATTGGAGTGCATATTCCATAGAGAGAGAGAGAGAGCGGATGGTGGTGGGGGGCGAGAGGGGGGCGGGGGGGGAGGTTGTGGGTTGGGAGCGGAGACGGATTGTAGGGGAGACTGGGAAGAAAGCGGTAGCAACGATGAGATTAGTGGGAACAGCATGGGGTCCGATCAGAAGGTAGTCATTAAAATATAAAGTTCATAGGATGAAAAGTTGACGTGATGAGCTGGGGGGGGGGGGGGCGTAGGTGGGGAGAGATGAAGCAATGAACGTGTAGTTTGTAGCCTGTGGGCAGGGCGCGGCGGGGCAGGGCGGGGCGGGACGGCGGGGGCGGGTCGGGATGGGAAAGGGGTAGAGGTGGGGGGGGGGGGGTTCAAGATGAAAAAGGATAGGAACGTTTGGAAAAGGTAATTTGGTGGGGGGGTGATAGGTTGTAGAGAATAAAAGGAGGACGGGGTGGGGTGGGGGAAGGGTTTTGCATGGGAAGGGTATACAGGGTGTACGAGAATGAGGAGCGGGAGAAGCAATCGATCAAACAGATTGGATTTAGAGGGGATGAGGAGACACGGGGAAGAAAGTTTGATTTTTATCTAAAATTCTTCATAATCTGTTTTTTCTCTTCAAGTTATCAAAAATTTTCAGTTTCTAACACATATTACATCTTTTTTTTATTCTGCGGGCTACTAACATTCTATTCAAGAGCTGCGTCGTCCGCATATACAGCCGCTAGTGTGGGATTCCTTATACTATCCAAGCTATGATATTGTAAGGGGCATTGACCACTATCCAATGGTGGAGAGTGTAAGCTCGAGAATGGGTTGATATATAACATTCTTGGTATTTCTCTATTCAGAACCAACAACTGTCACGCCGTTCGACACATCTCAACCTTTCGAGAGCATCAATGTTTACGCTAGCGTTAGAATGAGATACCCTCGTCATTTCCATCGGATTCAGTCTGGGATCAGATAACGTACTTGGATGCATCCGGGAGCTTTCTTTTGTCCGTCAGGATACATTATGTTTCATTTTACTAAACCCATGATACGCTCGGCGTCCGCCTTGTAATATTAACAAATTTACCCAAAGCCAATGCAATGCATGGATAATGGAGAATGGTTGACAGGGGCATCGAACCGTGACAGCCACGAGAAGAAATATTATCATCAATCTATTCCGTTAACAAGGAAGGACATTGGGAGTATAGTGTGTTTAAATCATTCACTGGGGAAGAAGATTTGTGTATGCGGATGACACAAGTATTGAAACGTCCAGTCGTGTCGCACATAAACGCTCAATGCTAATGCTAATTCAATGTTGTCCAACGAATATTTAAATGCTGTACATTACTTTTGGAAGAATGATATCTCAAGGGTGTGACCTTCCTCAAACATTAAGAAATACCGGAATAGACTGATGACAGAAACGTACGAGGCACGCAGAGTTAACGTGATAACCCTAAACAGTTCTTTGTATGGAAAATGCTGCATGTATTCTGTAGAAAATGCTATAGGCATTG
Organism: Urechis unicinctus; assembly: GCA_034190875.2. Classification (NCBI taxonomy): domain Eukaryota; kingdom Metazoa; phylum Annelida; class Polychaeta; order Xenopneusta; family Urechidae; genus Urechis; species Urechis unicinctus. Next base: position 71,829,792 of record CM067354.1, on the reverse strand, counting down.
CTGAATTACATGAATTGCGTATGTTGGGAGAACTATACAAATTGTCTTGATGTGCGTAGTAATGTGTGCAGACGGGTGCGTTTCTTTATTGGTGATTGTACGTGTAAAGATGGACGTACACCTGTGATGTCAGTAACACGACATACATCACACATACGTCATGACGTAATTCACTGAGAGCAAGGAATGATGGCAGAACTCGTGACGCAGCAACAAGCACGCAATAACGCTTAAATAACGTGTATCTATGTCAGACTCCATTGCGCAAATTAACGATAAAGACAGGCCCTTCTCGGGGAAAGCAATCACCCCTGATAAAGTGCGTGAATCCTAAATTAAAATCATCTTTTCAATATGGAATGATCTTCAGCACAAGATAAACACAATCTTTGAGGCGAGTGATCTACGGATCCGATAATACTGTTCAACATCAGACGCCAGCCAGTCAGAACATCGCTACGGAAGCCAACAAGGCCATGGGACAATAGATGGCAGTCCACAACATCCTGCTCTCGCTTGTCTTCATCAGAATAAGCCTGGGTTGAATCGTACGACCACCTAGCGGGCGCACAAACCTACGTGGGCGTGGCTACTGCGTTGCCATCCGGTAGAAGCGCAGCATCCCTTCATAAGCTGCTGCAGCAGAAACAGTGGACATTTAGTGAAGTTTAGTGATTAGCAGCGCTACACGGGTTACCGTGTGTTTGTGTATCGCATCACAGCCAAGTGTAAAAGGTGCATTGCTGAGATATTATCAGAGGTGTACAAGAAATAGATGGCATAAATAAGGTAAGGAGAAAGGCATTCACATTCCATTTGTAACAGTGTGAAAGGGCAGTACAGTTATCTTATAGCACAAGAAACATGATAAGAGACGATAATTGCGCTGTTAACAAATGTCATTGTATGGATGGTGGATATTCAGTGGCAATTATTGTGACCAGATCCTAGAATCGGAACAAAAGCCTCAAGTTATTCTCAAATTCATAGGTGAATGTCGTGCATCGCATTTTGAGTGGACGACTTTGCCATTTAACCTCTTTGATTCCGGGGCACAAATTAGAGCTGACAGGTGGTTCTGTTTTTGGATAGGTATGCATAGAGTCTGAAAGCTTAATAATAGTCAAGCATATTTTTATTTTTTTTGTACTTGTAGATTTCATGTCCGCAGCAAGACACAGTCAAGCGTGATTGGACAATGGAGATATTCCTACTAGAGCCCCGGATGTTCTATAGAAACAACGAGACGCGTATCACATGGTGTGTAGAATCATTCTTCAGATTTGCTAAACACTACCTTACCCCTGTGGTTGTTGTGCTTGGAATCATCACCAATATCCTGATTATCGTCGCCTTCAACAATCACAAGCGAACTCATAAGACGAAACCCGGTGAAATCTGCCTGACTGCAATCGCTGTGTCCGATATTGCCTTTCTTGCCACGCTGTTGGCCGTGTGGCTGTCTATCTTCTATGAGGCGTTGTCTTCGTCCGACCTGTGGTGTCTCATGACAACCTACACGTTTGACATCACGGTGTTCAGCTCGTTGTGGATGGTAGCTATCCTCAGTATAACTAGCATACTCTTGGTCTGTAAACCACAGTGGTACACGTCGCTCCTCACGACCCGGATGACGGCCCTCATTATGGTCGGCATCTTCATCATTGCTATCATCGTCTATCTCAATATATCACTGTTAAAGGGCATAGTGTGGACAACTCATGGACCTGCTTGTCTAACGCTGGAGTAATTCACTGAAACTCGGGAAGTGTTGGGAAATATTGATATCGTTATCAACTTTGCGATTCCATATTCATTCATTCTGCTTACGATCATAATAACATCATGGAGATATAATATGACGTTTAGTGAAGAAGGACGATCGCACCAAGGAGAGTCTGTGACGGACCCCATCATGCCCTACGGTGTCCCTGGGGATAATGCTGACTTACACGAGGGTTTATGGTGTCCGGGCTCCCAACAAATGTTAAACCAGCAGTCTGCCATTATCAAGTTGTCCCTCATCACTAGCTCCCTCCACCTGGCATGCTCAACACACCTTGTCATGTTTTACAGGTGTACGTGCGACTGGCACCCGAGTCCGAGGATCCCGCCACATTCTGGCACATCTTCCATTGGCAACAGCTCGTGCTCTTTATTATGTCTTCCAACGATAGTTGGAAGACATATTGGTTTAGCCAGTATTTTTTTTTTTTTTTTTTTTTTTTTTTTTATATTTTTTTTAGAGATAATATTGTTTGTGGTATATTGTTGGTACCGTATTGCTGGTCGTCCAGGCTTGTCGTTGGAAGACATACCGTTGGCGCATGTGCCAACTCTAAGTAGGCCAAACCTATAAGTGTGGTTTTATATACCTATATATATAATTATAATATAGGTGTGTGTATGTATTTATATATTATATATATATATATATATATATATGAAATATATATATATATGGCATATCTATATATATATATATCATATATTTACATATATATATATATTATACACATATATGTAAATATACATATATATATATATACATACATATATATATATATATATATATATATGCATATATATAAAAGATACATATATACATAGATATATAAATAAATAAATATATATAAAATATATATATATATATATAGATATATATACATGTATATACACTATAGATATATATATATATAATATACATATATATAAAATATAAAAATAAATATATTATATGTATATATATATATATAGATATATATATATATATATGTATATATATATATATATCTATACATCATATATATTTTTGTTAGAGATAATATTGTTGGTACCGTATTGCTGGTCGTCCAGGCTTGCCGTTGGAAGACATGCCGTTGGCGCTTTGTGCCAAACTCTAAGTAGGCCAAACTATAAGTGTGTGGTGTGTTTTATATAGTAATATAACATAGCTATATATATATAAATATAGAGAGAGATAGACATAGATAATCTAGAGAATATAAATAAATATATAGAGAGAATATAGAGATATAGATATAGATATATCTACAGAGAGAGATAGAGATATAGATCAAATATTATACATACTCATATATGCCACTGACTATATCATATATAGAAAATATAATATAGACAGACAGAGAACATAGATGGAACAGATAGATATAGTATATAGAGAAATATAATATAGGAGAGACAGATCTATCCCTATAGAATATAACATATATAGATATATAGATATAGGGGAGAAATATATATATATATATATATATATATATATATATATATATGTATATATATATATATGTATATATATTCATATATATTTTGTTTAGAGATAATGTTGTTGTTTCATTATATTGTTGGTACCGTATTGCTGGTCGTCCAGGCTTGCCGTTGGAAGACATGCCGTTGGCGCTTGTGCCAACTCTAAGTAGGCCAAACCTATATGTAATATAATTAATGGTGTGGGTGTTTTATATACTGGATAGTGGTATAATTATATATATAGGGAGCTATATATATTAGACATATGATAGAGATAGAGATAGAGAGAGAGAGTCTAATAGATAGATAGACCCGGAGAGATAATATAGATATATATATATAATATATATATAAATATATAGATAGAGATATAGAGCAATATATATAGAGATCGAAGATATATATCATATATAACTCTAAGATATACTATAGTGTATGTGTGTTTTATAGAGATATTATGTAATATACATATATAGATATATATCATATATATATAGATATATGTAATATATACATATATATATATATACATATATAATAGATATATTCATATATACAATATGCTAGATATAGCAAGATATCTATATATAATATAGATAATATATAGATATATATATCAAGTATAGATACAGACATATATATACATACATAATATATATATATATAGAATTATATATATATATATAATATATATATATATATCATACTATATAAAATATAAATATACATATATATATATATATATATAATAAATAAATATATATATATATATATATATATATATATATATATATATATATTCATCTATATATATTTGTTTAGAGATAATGTTGTTTGTGTTATATTGTTGTTACCGTATTGCTGGTCGTCCAGGCTTGCCGTTGGAAGACATGCCGTTGGCGCTTGTGCCAACTCAAAGAAGTCCTAACCTTACGTAATCGACCAGTAACGTGGGGTGTGTGTGTGTTTGTGTGCATCGAACCATATTCGTATTTAGCAACTAAGCTATGTACGACTACAATTGAGTAAATTACTCTAAAACTGGTCACTGCTACGGAGCACGTCGTCCTCAAAGGATCTTTTACATCCCTTTTCAAAGATGTGACCACCATTTGTACGTGATCATCCGAGTCACGAGTCAGGTTGTCACACCTTGGAGTCGAACCCACAGCCTGTGGATCAAAAGGCAAAGCAGTAAAAACCACCAAGCCACTGAGACCGGCTTAGTGCCATTCCCTCGGCTTTTTATTGACTTGGTTAAGGGGTCATGTCAAAACATCTGCTAAGGGGTCATATCAAAACATCTAAGGGCTGCTATCGAAAAATAGTGCGCGTTACCAACTCCCCTCGCTGACATCTATCGTAAACGTGTGCTGCGCATAGGGTTTCTTAACAAGGCGCAATCACAGACCCGATTGCTTGCCATTGGAAGACTTGCCGATGGCGTGCCTGCCGAATCTAGTTATGTCTTCCAACGATAGTTGGAAGACATATGGTTTAGCCAGTTTTTTTTTTTTTTTTTTTTTTTTTTTTTCTCCAGTCAAGGTTTTTCGGGCTTTTCTCCGGAACGGTTAAACATATCAACATGAAATTTTGGGGAATGATAGATCAAGTTGAGACACAACTGGCGATCCAATTTGACGCGCATGCGCAGTGTTGGAGGCTTATGGGATTGATTTTTCGTCGATTTTTTCCCCCATTTTCTGTAACTATCTCCTCCATAACTACTGCAGTTACGAACATATGAATTATATGGTTGTAACAAGCAATTATCGTAGCATGGAATAGGCGAAAAAAAATACTTGTTTTCACCTTTTGTACTTTGTATAATGACATATATTTTACAGTACCTATCGCGATTTTTGCTACGAGTTCTCTCCTCGCTGATATCTCTGAAACGGCTGTATTTACGGACATGAAATTTGTCAGTATTTAGAACTTGGCCTCGTGATAATGATTGTAACAGTATTTTTAGCATTCACAGTAACAAAAAACAGTAAAAAGGACGATTAGTTTCAAGGTTTTCTACTGCAGCAGCTTAGCGGCAGGCTAACAGCAGTTCGCAGTTTAAGTAGGCCAAACCTTACGTAATCGACCAGAGCCTTGGCTGGGTTTGCATTGACTTGGGTAGGTGGTCATGTCAAAACAGGCTAAACCTTACGTAATCGACCGGCGGCATTTCTCACTTTCGTCGGCTCAATATTGACTTGGCAAAGGGGTCATGTCAAAACATCTAAGCGGCAGCAGCTTATAATAGTGTGCGAGATAATATCGGTGTGTGTCGGTCCGCGACAGTATATACAGTCTTTACGGGTCAGCGACAGTGTGCACTGGAAGGTGCAATCAAAGCGGGTTATATATACACAACTCAAATAAGTCCTAACCTTATATATCGATATAGTATACGTGGGTGTGTGTGTGTTTGTATGCATCGATACATATTCGTATATTAGCAATATATATATATGTACGACTACAATTGAGTAAATTACTGCTAAGCTGGTCACTGCTACGGAGCACGTCGTCTCAAAGGAGCATATATATGTTTCAAAGATGTGACCACCATTTGTACGTGATCATCCGAGTCACGATATCAGGTTGTCACAGGAGATGGAGTCGATATACAGCCTGTGGATCAAAAGGCAAAGCAGTAAACCACCAAGCCACTGAGACCGGCTTAGTGCCATTCCCTCGGCTTTTTATTGACTTGGTTAAGGGGTCATGTCAAAACATCTGCTAAGGGGTCATATCAAAACATCTAAGGGGCTGCAGCTTGTGACATCTATCGAAAAATAGTGCGCGTTACCAACTCCCCTCGCTGACATCTATCGTAAACGTGTGCTGCGCATAGGGTTTCTTAACAAGGCGCAATCACAGACCCGATTGCTTGCCATTGGAAGACTTGCCGATGGCGTGCCTGCCGAATCTAGTTATGTCTTCCAACGATAGTTGGAAGACATATTGGTTTAGCCAGTATTTTTTTTTTTTTTTTTTTTTTTTTTTTCTCAGTCAAGGTTTTTCGGGCTTTCTCCGGAACGGTTAAACATATCAACATGAAATTTTGGGGAATGATAGATCAAGTTGAGACACAACTGGCGATCCATTTGACGCGCATGCGCAGTGTTGGAGGCTTATGGGATTGATTTTTCGTCGATTTTTTCCCCCATTTTCTGTAACTATCTCCTCCATAACTACTGCAGTTACGAACATATGAGTTATATGGTTGTAACAAGCAATTATCGTAGCATGGAATAGGAAAAAAAAAATACTTATTTTCACCTTTTGTACTTTGTATAATGACATATATTTTACAGTACCTATCGCGATTTTTGCTACGAGTTTCTCTCCTCGCTGATATCTCTGAAACGGCTGTATTTACGGACATGAAATTTTGTCAGTATTTAGAACTTGGCCTCGTGATAATGATTGTAACAGTATTTTTAGCATTCACAGTAACAAAAAACAGTAAAAAGGACGATTAGTTTCAAGGTTTTCTACTGCAGCAGCTTAGCGGCAGGCTAACAGCAGTTCGCAGTTTAAGTAGGCCAAACCTTACGTAATCGACCAGAGCCTTGGCTGGGTTGCATTGACTTGGTAGGTGGTCATGTCAAAACAGGCTAAAACTTACGTAATCGACCGGCGGCATTTCTCACTTTCGTCGGCTCAATATTGACTTGGCAAAGGGGTCATGTCAAAACATCTAAGCGGCAGCTTATAATAGTGCGCGTTACAAGCTATTCTCGGTCCGTGTATATACTGTCTTTATGTCTCAGCGACAGTGTGCACTGGATGTCCCGGTGCAATCAAAGCGGGTATATATACACAAACACGCATACACGCACATATATATATATATATATATATATATATATATATATATATATATATATATATATATATATATATATATATATATATATATATATATGTATACACACGGTTTCCGATGCCAAGCTTCCGAGCGCCGAGCAGCTATCTATAAGAGCATATAGATGTGAATATTTATAAGGGGGTGTGTTTAGGGGGATAGAGAGAGAGAGAGAGAGAGAGAGAGAGAGAGAAAGAGAGAGAGAGAGAGATAGAGATAAGAGAGAGAGAGAGAGAGAGATAGATAGAGAGAGAGACAGAGAGAGAGAGACAGACAGAGCGGAGAGAGAGAGAGGGAGAGAGAGAGAGAGAGAGAGAGAGAGAGAGGGAGAGAGAGAGACAGAGATATAGAGACAGATATATAGATAGACATACAGAGAGACATATATACATATATATATACCTATAGATATATATATATATATATATATATATATATGCATATATATATATATACATATATATATATATATATATATATATACATATTTATAAAAGATACATATATACATATATATACATAATATATATATATATATATATATAGACATATATATATACATATATATATACAATAATATATATATATATATATACATACATATATATATATAAATATACATATACACATATATATAAATATAAAAAATAATATATATATATAATATACATATATATATATATATATATTCATATATATTTTTTTTAGAGATAATATTGTTTGTGGTATATTGTTGGTACAGTATTGCTGGTCGTCCAGGCTTGTCGTTGGAAGACATGCCGTTGGCGCATGTGCCAACTCTAAGTAGGCCAAACCTATAAGGGTGTGTGTGTTTTTATATACGTATAGATATATAATTATATATATGTAGGTAGAGAGAGAGAGATATACATAGAGATAGATAGAGAGAGAGAGAAGATATAGAGATATATTTAGATAGAGAGAGAGAGAGACACAGAGGGAAAGAGACGGAGAGACAGAAATATAGACATAGAGAGAGAGAGAGAGAGATAGAGAGATAGATATAGACATATATAGAGAGATAGACAGAGAGAGATATATATATAGAGATAGAGAGAGAAATAATATAGAGAGAAGAGAAGAAGATATATATATAGAGAGAGACACAGATATATAGGAGATATATATAGACATATATATATACATACATATATATATATATATTTATATATATATATATAGATATATATATAATATATATATATATATATAACAGATATATATAAAATAATAAATATAAAAATAAATATATATATATATATATATATATACATATATATATATTCATATATATATTCATATATATTTTGTTTAGAGATAATATTGTTTGTGTTATATTGTTGGTACTGTATTGCTGGTCGTCCAGGCTTGCCGTTGGAAGACATGCCGTTGGCGCTTGTGCCAACTCAAAGAAGTCCTAACCTTACGTAATCGACCAGTAACGTGGGTGTGTGTGTGTTTGTGTGCATCGAAACATATTCGTATTTAGCAATTAAGCTATGTACGACTACAATTGAGTAAATTACTCTAAACTGGTCACTGCTACGGAGCACGTCGTCCTCAAAGGATCTTTTACATCCCTTTTCAAAGATGTGACCACCATTTGTACGTGATCATCCGAGTCACGAGTCAGGTTGTCACACCTTGGAGTCGAACCCACAGCCTGTGGATCAAAAGGCAAAGCAGTAAACCACCAAGCCACTGAGACCGGCTTAGTGCCATTCCCTCGGCTTTTTATTGACTTGGTTAAGGGGTCATGTCAAAACATCTGCTAAGGGGTCATATCAAAACATCTAAGGGGCTGCAGCTTGTGACATCTATCGAAAAATAGTGCGCGTTACCAACTCCCCTCGCTGACATCTATCGTAAACGTGTGCTGTGCATAGGGTTTCTTAACAAGGCGCAATCACAGACCCGATTGCTTGCCATTGGAAGACTTGCCGATGGCGTGCCTGCCGAATCTAGTCTTTTTTATGGCCCTGCGCTGACATTTTGGTGTTTACTTACTACAAACCTCTACTTCAGACGTATGTTCTCGCTCGGTATCCATCGAAGGAGAATACAAAAGCAAAGTAGAGCAGCTGCTGTCACAGAACCTACGGAGACAAGTGAGCAACGCAGCTGTCAAATATAACACCAATTAACAGGCCCAAGTAGACCATGACGAACGTTAGACAGCGCTCTTGCCTTATAGGACGAATGTTGTGACTTTTGAAATGCAACCGTTACGGAATGTGTGACTCACCGAGATCTATTTATTCAATATTATTGGCCAGGCAATGGGCATGTGAGATTTATCGGCCACTGTGGATAAGATCCCTGTACCATGAAGTGGAATCTGTTAGCATCCAAACATACAAAGCCTAAATTATACATCGCATGAAAACGTATATGGTCAAAGGACGGGTAAACCAGGCACGAGTATAATATCAGTGCAAACATGTTTACATTATGGCCGATACAAATGCATAAAAATAAATCTACACCAGGTATTAACTGATATATGTCGTAACAAGCTGAACAATATTTTAATCTTATTACTAGATATAAAATCTCTCCATTGCCGTTTCTTAATCCTATTCATCCAACACCAACTTGTCAGTGCGTGTCATTCCTGTCCTATAGCCGCGACCCTGAATACATCAACAGCTCCGTCCTTTGCCAAGATTGTAAGTTGCCATTCCCCGTATAGGACACCAGGTTTAAGATTGCAATTATGTATATAAACTAGATGTATCCGTCTCTACATGAGAACATTATATCTGTCATTATATCGAATCTATATTGGACCTTAACTCCACAGCAACCCGGTATTTCTGCAGTAGACTCGTAAAAGCTACTGGCCACATTCGCACCCACACAAACCGGAAGGGGTTAGCAGGTGACTTTACATAGTAATCAGCGAACAGTATACGAGCACATTATCATGCTATGATCATGTGAAACGATTCCAGAGAGGTAATGTATATTATTTGGCGATTCACATCCACAGGGTCAAAGCTGAGAATCCCATATATTGCGTTTGTACGTAACATGCCCGGTACAGGATATATTTCAGCAAGTTTGATACCTGAATTACGGCCCCGATGGTTTGCATTATTGTGTAAATACTATGCAATATTTAAGTTGCAATGTCAGAATTCGGGAACAAAGCTAACCACTCGCCACTAGGACTCCAATGTGGAATTAAACGCCGATATATTTCTGTCTGTGGTGGCGTCAGTCAAAGCAGATTACCATAATGCACTCAGAAATCTACAGTGATTAGAAGTTACAATGTCCAATGAAACGGGTTGATTATCTTGGTTATCAGTCTGGCGTCAGGTGATAAGCCTATGTCCGTTTGATAGGTCAATATCCAAAACGTAGGGGTTTTTTGCGATTATATTGAAGGCTCTTTGTCTTTTAAGGACTATCTATTGGGAGCATAATAGAAGATAAGCTTCTTAATGGACATATTGAAATCTAGCTGGGTTCGTAAATCATATCCATTCTTGACAGAGAATGAACGAGTCGTCAAAACGTAAACTTCTTCAAATAGGGGGCGCTCCAGGCACAGTACAGTTGATGCTGTTCCCGTTTGTAATGCATATGATAAATCGTTTGTGAACAAGGATTTTGCACTGCCATTGTAACTGGGAGAGAGAGAGAGAGAGAGAGAGAGAGAGAGAGATATATATATATATATAATATATATATATATATATATAGAGATATATATATATAGAGAGAGAGATATATAGATATATAGAGAGAGAGATAGATATCTATATATATATATAGAGATATATATATATATCTATATAGATCTCTATATATATATATATATATATATCTCTATATATATCTCTATATATATATATGTATATATCTATATATATATATCTCTCTATATATAATATATATATATATATATATATATATATATATATATATATATATATATTAAATTTGTGTAACTTTAATTTATCATGTTTTGGGAAAATACAACCAGTTCAAGCATGAGGGCCCACAATGTTTGCAATAATCAGTGCCGCATTATGGTGTAATGCTTGGGAACTTTATCGATAACGTTGATTCCTGAGCAGGACCCGATAAAGAACGTAACTCCATTGACGCTTCATTTTAAGTCAGAGACCTGTGATTTGTCACCAGGCCGAGGCAATTGTCATCGCTCGAAACAATACAAGAGGAAGTAAAAACAGCATGCAATTGCTTCCGGAGGCGAGAACTCGCACTTTATGTTCACGTAGGAGCATAGGCCATGATAAGTGTACCCGTCGCAGCTCATTAACGCTTTCCAATGGGATGATAGCAGTGTCTACATAAGTCTACATATCACCGACTTATACCTAACCGCAATATTTGGTTAATGCATAACTGAATATAACGCCCAGTTCGTTAAAGGTGCAATTGTAATGGCGTTGCGCTAGGCATCCATTAAGGAAAGCTGCACAATACTCGTATCTGTTTTGCCTTAGGTAAACCTTTATAATCCAACAAGGGGTGACATAAACCGATATCAGGCAAGTAGAGCTTCAATTACTCCACTACTCACTATTGATCATGCCACCACTCGGCTTATGCTGGCATACGGAGTATGCTTTTTTCCTGCTGCTAGTTTACTTCCCGGCTAAATATTAACAGCTTTGGATTGTATGGCCGATATTTTTGTCCATGTGCATAACTTTATTCATTTTTCAAAATCATTTATCAGCGATTGTTCGTTGTTGTATTTCTCACTGTTGAGCATCTGCATAAAAACAATATCTGACCGTATGAGACAATAAGCTGGTTTGTTCGGACAATTGTACTACTAGGGCATAGATACAATGCATATAGAGACAAGAATACCATTTTACCATTTGCGTTGAACTTAACGTCTATCGATTTCAGTTATAGCGGTGTACTGATGAACGCAAAAGTTCTATATCTTTATCAAGGCGCATTTTGCATTATTCACAACGCCTCGTGTCACCAAATTATGGTGCTAATTAGGATTTATAGGATTATTTGTTTTAAGTAACCCTAATTAGACATAGCCAACACAGAGAAGTGCCGCTAGGACCTTTCATTAGCGATGGGGATATGTGCCTCAATTATTAACGTCCGCAATATGTTACCAACAGCAATATGAACCAATGGTTAATTACGGACTCGTGAATTTGGATTTCACGCAAGACATTATAATGACTCTATTCGGCCTGCATGAAGAATCCTCCTTGTAAAAATACACAATGCAAACATAAGCATTTGGTCAAATCCAGCTGTTTCACGGTTTAGTTGTTATCATGAGTGCACTGAGTTGATGAAAAACTATTCCTATTCCTTTCAGTTTGAAACATAGCTACCTTAACGAAGCCGGCACTAACTATTTTTAATGAGCCTCATTGTAGCAGCTATCATCATTGATCATCGTTTGCTAATTAATGTTCCATTTCTATTCGCGTCTCGTATTGGGAAGCATCAGGGTGATATTGCAACTGACATGAACAAAGTGAGGTCTCCGTTACTGTTCAATTTACCATTGATCTTGCAAAACGAAATGCAAATTCAAATTCGTAGATTTCACTGCATATTTCTTTTCACATTGGCTTCAATTTAGTTGTCACCATGGGTTTCCATTGTGATTGAGACCATGGCTTGTCGTTGTGATTGAGACCATGGTTTGTCGTTGTGATTGAGACCATGGCTTGTTATTGTGATTGAGACCATGGCTTGTCGTTGTGATTGAGACCATGGCTTGACGTTGTGATTGAGACCATGGCTTGTCGTTGTGATTGAGACCATGGCTTGTCGTTGTGATTGAGACCATGGCTTTCCGTTGTGATTGAGACCATGGTTTGTCGTTTTGATTGAGACCATGCCGTGTTATTGTGATTGTGAAGGTGATGTCATTGTGTCTAAAATTATTCGTTTTCATTGCTGTTTACATCGTGGCGTCGTACTGTAGTTAAGACCATAGTTTGGCTTTGTTCACGATACCAAATTTGTAGATTTTACCCGAGGTCAACGCTGTGTAAAGCTGGCTTAATGTGAGTTATTCCTTGTGCACTATATCAGCCATAACTAATTATAGATTGAAACGGCATAAATGAATAAACGGAGCAATAATTTACCAGATAAAATGGTAATATTCAAATAACAGCATATAGTTTGCCTATCGCACTATCCTTTTATTATAGTCTATGTAATCGTTTGACATCAGGGTAGCACAATGTATACGGCTTGTCCCGTATTGTAGTGATATCTAAGCGTATCTGAGCGTTATGATGTTACTGTATAACATAACGAGCTAGTATGAAGATTTGCATCATCTTGTCTTGACATTGCGACTGTCAACCGGCTGTTAAATAAAAGCTTATAAACCGTTTAGATGATACCATATCATTAAACGTATGAAATTAGCTTATCGCGTGTTTCGTGGGTAAATCACGGTTGGATCGGCTTAGGCTATGTTTGAACTGGATTTACTGCTTCACGGTTGTCGCTTCAGAGTATATTTGGTACGTGCGTTTGACAATTTGAAGTCACTGCTCTTGTGGAAGACAATATGAAGACCGAGGTTTGAATATTTTCAACACAAGAACGCTTACTATTGGTTATGTGCATTTCGGACACAGACAATCGATTTATCTTGGTTGCAATGTAGTAGAATTACACGTCTTTGCTCGTTGGTGCGCAACATGCAACACAGCGTGTCATTAAACACTCAGGGAACATCAGCACAGAGATTGTTGTCGTTGGTGTTAACGATTCATGTAGATAACAACTCAGGGTATAGCGATGCACATTTAACGTTCAGGAACCATTCGTTCCACATTAGTTTGGGACCTTTCATCCTGCAAAGAAAAAAATAGCCCATTATTCTCGCACTTTACTAATCCGACAGCTGTATTTAAGATGCATCGATCATTTGCCGTCAAAAGTTTTACTAGGGTCGACGAACGAAATAGCAAAGGTCGACAGCATTAAAATCGAGACGCAATCAGATCAAAGATATCTTAAATTGCAAAGACCACTGACAAAACTCATAGCGTATTTATTTAAATATATAAACATATAATATATAAACATATATAAACATATCTGTATATAAATATATATAAATATATATATATATATATATATATATATATATATATATACATAATAATAATAATTATATATGAGTATATATGTATAAATTCATAAATATAGAAATAGATATGTATAAATATATATTTATGTATATATACATATGAATAGATATATATACATATACATATACAAATACAAGTATACAAGTATACATGTGTATATATATACATGTGTATATATTTTTATATATACTTATTTATATATATATATATATATATATATATATATATATATATATATATATATATCGAACGCGACCATTAGTGGACAAACCGCCAACCTTTCGTAGACTTGAGTCCACGAAACGATATACCAGTATGTCCACATAAAGTCCACGCACATTTTCGTCCAAAATACTTGAAAATATTTGAATGTGATAGTCTAGTCTTAGTAACGTACAAAGATAATCTTTAACCCGTGATTTCTTTGGATTTTGAATATAATAGCGAAATAAAATTTTAACAACTAACCATTCGTTGACAAAACCCGCAAACCTCAATATTTTCCATACAACCATATATACTTAGATCCAAATTGGCGAAATAATGTTTAATCATATGTGTTAATATGTTTATTTGAAAAATTAAAATATTTGATTTATTTTTTTATTTCATTACCGAAAAATGATTCAATCTAATATTTCGCGAAATTCCGTTCATAAATATTCAACAAATATATATACAATCCATGATGACTGAAAATGATTCAAAGGTTGGATTCCACAAATATTCGTATATATGGGCACACGAAAGGTTGTAAATTAGTGTCTTGACCTTTCGTGGACGACCTTTCGATAACCAAAAGTATAAACTAGGAATAAAAAGTGACAAAAAGATTTTTATTTGCATTAAACTATTTCATTGTATCAATTAAAATATGCCGAATAAATAATTGATAATTAATGATAGCAAAAATGTACTATAAAAATTTGTCCACGAATGGTTGGAGTCTACGAATGGTTGTAATCGTCAGTATATATGTAATCGTCTATATATATATATATATATATATATAGAGAGATATATATATATATATAGATATATAGATAGATATATATATATATATATATATAGATATATATATATAGATATATATATATATAGATATATGTATATATATATATATATATATATATATATATATATATATATATATATATATATATATATATATATATATATATATATATATATATATATACACACATCAACTATTATTTGCATTTTATGCAACTTAGACATGGTTTAATCGTGAGTTAATCGCAGCGGTCCATGTCGCTTGTGAACACCCAAATGAGTATTGTGTTTGAAACGATCATTTCTAAAGCGGGTAGTTTTTGGAAGTGTTACTGACATTCTTCTTAAAGCAGACACGATAAGCATGAAGTAAGACATATGTTATTAATTGTATCAGATAAAGACACACTCGAACGTCAACAGCACTTTCGGTTTCGCAATATATACATCCAAACTACAAAGAGAACGGTCGCAGATTATTCCTCGTAGGATTTTCTCAAAGCCTACCTCTCTATGCTGCCCGTTATACAAGTAAGCATCAAGCACCGTTTTAATTTGACGGTAACTCAAACATCTAGTGCTACTATCGATAGTGCAGCATGTCTACGCTAATAACATTCTACAATTCTAGCGGCATTCCAGGGCATCGAAGATGCGGTGCCTTCAGTCTATAAGGAGTTATGTTGTTTATTAGTCCTACACAGGACCCTCTGTCATTTGTTGCATTTCCACACGCGAACATGTTTTCCCCTCAAGCTTCTAGACACAAAGATTGCAGACACATCAGTCTACTACGCTTGCCTTCCTGGTCATAATAACGCCATTTGGCTTCACCCGTAATTATAAACGTATGCTTGTGTAGCTACGTGATGATTTATGCGTTAGCTCCACGCATTACAAGCTCTCTTTTTACAATATACAAATCTGTGTTCTTCCCAATTGATGGCATACATAATGCATATATCTTCATCAAGGTCCGTTTTGTGTAATCTACCCCGTCGCGATGTCGCTACAGCTGTGAGTTGATGTTAGGGGCACCAACCACCAACTACAACATTATAAGTGATTTAAGAATCAGCCTGAAATATTTTCGGACGCAACGCAAACTTTATTCGAACAATGATTCAGTTCCGTCATTGCACCTGTCCTGTTGGGAGGAACCGCACTTGTGAGGAATATAGTACAAAATATGGTACAAGCTTGGAAACTTTGACATTAGCGTTCATCCCCAAGCAAGCCACGACAAACAGCACAATGCTATTGACGCTTCCTCTTAATGTCATTACTCAAAACGATACAGAGGAGAGTCAATTGAGCATGCTATATCTCCGGGAATATAACTTCCACTTTATGTTTCACTTAGGAGCAGTTAACACATCTAGTCTCCGATTCGTGTAACCGTCGCTGCAATGAAAGGGAGAATGCAATGAGTGCTAAGCTCATTGACGCTATTAGATGAAGGGAAGAATGAAATGAGTGCTAAGCTCATTGTCGCTATCAGATGAAAGGGAGAATGCAATGAGTGCTACGCTCATTGACGCTATCAGATGAAGGGAAGAATGCAATGAGTGCTAAGCTCATTGACGCTATCAGATGAAGGGAAGAATTCAATGAGTGCTAAGCACATTGTCGCTATCAGATGAAGGGAAGAATGCAATGAGTGCTACGCTCATTGACGCTATCAGATGACGGGAAAATAGATATAGCTTCACACGCTATAACAACTAACTGGAAAAGGCGATTGCATTTTAAAATTCGTGCTGTCGTTTTGTGATATTGTATCACGCGTTGGTCGCAACATAAGCACTTAAGAGTTGTTATTATAATTAGATTTAATGAAAGAAAATATTTTGGGAAACTGCAATGAATCCCATCAGGTCAGGAACCCATTTGAACGTACACTTCTAATCGCAATATCTTCATTCTTGCGTGATACTACAATCGAGCCGATCACAAATGAGTTCTGAAGCAACTTCTTTGACTGGTTGTTTCATACTCATCCATGTACAATTTGTCAAGACCGTGGTTTGTCTTAAATGTTCTAGACAGTGTCTTTTCTTTTTATGCCCGAAAGCATGTCTTACCTGTTTGCTTTTACATCTGGTGCATATACTACAAGATTGCTTGCCATAATATATTGCAATGTCAGCAGGATTGGTAGTTTTCTCGATCGTAGCATCTAACGATTCGTACAATGGTTCTTACAAAATATACATATCCATGGCTTGTTGCAGGATCCGAGGCAACGAAATTCGTACGGTAGTCTGACTCCACTTGAACGCACGTTTTGTTTAGTACTTAACAAATCCTCACATCAACCAGTAACACTCTTGGTAATCGCTATGGTGAACCATTCTATGATCAAAACAACCCGAACAGTGAACGATTTAATTGAACGAACAGATGCTCACTTTTAGATAAGCTTGCCTAAATAGGTGCGGAAGACATTTATTGGGGCATATGAGACGACCTTTTTACTTTCAACGGTAAATGCGATGGAGCTTCATGCAATACAAAGCGTGTAGGATGATCTACGTGTTCAACTACTTTAGTCCATCTTGCTATATCATCCTGTTCTGTTGCAGTATGTACAATGCGCTATTGTTATATGATCATCATCTTTAGTCCATCTTGCACTATTATCCTGTTCTGTTGCTGTATGTACCATGCTCTATTGTTATATGATCATCATCTTTAGTCCATCTTGCTACATTATCCTGTTCTGTTGCTGTATGTACCATGCTTTATTGTTATATGATCATCTTTAGTCCATCTTGCTATATTATCCTGTTCTGTTGCTGTATGTACCATGCTCTATTGTTATATGATCATCATCTTTAGTCCATCTTGCTACATTATCCTGTTCTGTTGCTGTATGTACCATGCTTTATTGTTATATGATCATCTTTCGTCCATCTTGCTATATTATCCTGTTCTGTTGCTGTATGTACAATGCTCTATTGTTATATAATCATCCTCTTTAGTCCATCTTGCTATATTATCCTGTTCTGTTGCTGTATGTACAATGCTCTATTGTTATATGATCATCCTCTTTCGTCCATCTTGCTATATTATCCTGTTCTGTTGCTGTATGTACCATGCTCTATTGTTATATAATCATCCTCTTTAGTCCATCTTGCTATATTATCCTGTTCTGTTGCTGTATGTACAATGCTCTATTGTTATATGATCATCCTCTTTAGTCCATCTTGCATCTGTTGCTATATTATCCATCTTGCTATATTATCCTGTTCTGTTGTATGTACCATGCTCTATTGTTATATGATATTGTTCTTTTATACCATGCTCTATTGTTATATGATCCTCTTTAGTCCATCTTGCTATATTATCCTGTTCTGTTGCTGTATGTACCATGCTCTATTGTTATATCATCATCTTTAGTCCATCTTGCTATATTATCCTATTCTGTTGCTGTATGTACAATGCTCTATTGTTATATATCATCATCCTCTTTAGTCCATCTTGCTATATTATCCTGTTCTGTTGCTGTTGCTGTACACAATGCTCTATTGTTATATAATCATCCTCTTTAGTCCATCTTGCTATATTATCCTGTTCTGTTGCTGTATGTACAATGCTCTATTGTTATATGATCATATGATCATCCTCTTTAGTCCATCTTGCTATATTATCTGTTCTGTATGCTGTATGTACCATGTTCTGCTGTATGCTCTATTGTTATCATCTTTAGTCCATCTTGCTATATTATCCTGCTTTGATGCTCTGTATGTATCATGCATCTTGCTATATTATATATACCATGCTCTATGTCTTTGATCATCATCTTTAGTCCATCTTATATTATCTGTTCTATTGTTGTATGTATCATGCTCTATTGTTATATGTACCATGCTCTTTAGTCCATCTTGCTATATTATCCTGTTTCTGTATATGTACCATGCTCTATTGTTATATGATCTTTATCATCTTTAGTCCATCTTGCTATATTATCCTGTTCTGCTGTATGTACCATGCTCTGTATGTACTATTGTTATATGTCTTTAGTCCATGCTCTATTGTTATATGATCATCCTCTTTAGTCCATCTTGCTATATTATCCTGTTTCTGTTGCTGTATGTACCATGCTCTATTGTTATATGTACCATCATCCTCTTTAGTCCATCTTGCTATATTATCCTATTCTGTTGCTGTATGTACCATGCTCTATTGTTATATAATCATCATCTTTAGTCCATCTTGCTATATTATCCTGTTCTGTTGCTGTATGTACCATGCTCTATTGTTATATGATCATCCTCTTTAGTCCATCTTGCTATATTATCCTGTTCGGTTGCTGTATGTACCATGCTCTATTGTTATATGATCATATTTAGTCCATCTTGCTATATTATCCTGTTCTGATGCTGTATGTACCATGCTCTATGTTATATGATCATCTTTAGTCCATCTTGCTATATTATCATGTTCTGTTGCTAAACAGGAAGTGCCATAGATTGTACACTCATCAACGAATAATTCGGATATTCAAAGTTATATGGCAGGTCCGCTTGTGATTAGGCTCGAATTCCGTCCAACATATTAATTTCTATCATATTAAGACAATTCGCTACGTCTAAGAAGAGTATCATTATCAATAATAGTCACATTCCTGCGTAGTGAATTACTGATAAGTGCAATAGTTCTACACATTTGAAAGCTCCCGGTAACCGCAATGGACAAGACCACCGGTGTTCTTAATTATAAGCATCCTTTTCATCAAGGTACTTTTGCGTAATTTTGCCCCGCCTCGCGTCTCTTCTACGGCGGGTAGATAAAGATGTATGGGGACATTTTTATTGGGGTCATAGAGAAGGTAATGGAGTGCCACAACTAGTGTCTGGACAATGGGTGTCTACATTGTTTACCAACACAATATTTTACAAGCAGCAACATGAGCACAAGTGCTTGAATATTGCCGACATATTGCCGTGTAGCTGTATGTTTTGCTCGGCAACAAACGGCTGTAGTTATATTCGCCAAGTATTATATGTCCTCCAGGTTAAACATTTAACGTCATTACATCTACTAAAAGGCACCTTAAGCATGAGCCATTATTGCGATTTAACCCTGGCTATGACACCAAACGTGCATAACAAATGAAACAAATACATCATATTGTGGACCGGAATCAAAATGCGATAACCCATCAGTGTATGTTACTATGATTAAATGAGCCATCGTCTGGATGGAACAGGAACATACGCTCTACGGTCGTACCCACTGTTTCAGTCGATCCCAGAAGGAATAAACGTAACGGTTCAAGCGTTTCCAGATGGTCTGTTGTTATTGTACTACAAACACGCTGCAAGCAATGTTGCTTACCATTGCTAGAAATATTTCCCATGTTGACTGCTGGCTGCTGTTATAATTTGAATTCGGAGTTAAAACACGCCGCTTTTGGCCATCAAATCTGACGTACGACACTGTTGTTTCACTCCTGCTACAGATGGTATGGCTTAAACGCGCATCATACCTAATGTCACATGTAGTTTACAATTCTTATTAGTTGTTTGATTGCATATTAGTTGTTTGCTATGCTGATAATTAATTGAGTATTCTTATTAGTTGTTAACTATGCTAAATAGTTGTTTTCTGTGCTTTTCAGCTGCTTACTATGTTAATTAACTGTTAACTTTGCTCTTAGGTGAATACGAAAATTGTCTTTCACAAATCAAGATAGCACTATCATAGCGTACTTATCATTATATCAATAGCTCATTCGATCGTTGTTGAAATGTTGAGCATGTTCCACAGTTGGACTATATAAAGAGTATCACCACTGCGGTAGTCAGTTCTATCGGTGTTCTCAAGAAGTTCCAGATTTATTATAGGAGTTGTTACATAAGTCTTGACCCTTCTAAAACAGTGCAAGTTGGCAGTATCGCTGTATGTGTCAGTTGATATTAGCTTTTGCTTTTGGTATAAAACATTGGATATAGGTGCACTGTGAAGTAGTAGCATAGAGGTAGCGGTTCTGGCGTAGCTTGGTTTATTCAGCCCACAGGGACTAAAACGCAATCAGCTATCCTTTGTGGTCGAGGAAAAAGGCGGGTTGGGCCCGACCCCAAACGGGCCCAACTGCGCACCTTTATTTGCAGGCAAATATGTAGGAGCTGTTTCTTTATGAACAGGGACTCCAGCTATTTGTCGCGGTGTTAGTACTTCTTCACCACCAACTTATTCACTCACTTTGCATTTTTAATCTCAACCGCGTCAGACATCAGGATCGAGTTCATCTTTAGAATCATGCTCACATACTCCTTGAAAGGTTTACCGGCGTACTCAATCTTCATTGCCCCCCAGATCTTCGTATTGGTGATTAGTTGCTGGTCTCAAATTGGGTGAGATCCGTCTGCATGTCTGCGTACACGTTAGGTGGGCGGATCTCCATAAGCAGTGAGTCCGTGTGTGTATAGCAGACCCAGGTCGCTACCATATCTGGACTTCATTGTGCTACAATAGATGTCGTACATCAGGTGCTCGGAGAGGTCAAATATGCGCATCCCTACATACACTGGACGGTTTAGCACTAGGCGGATCTTTTGCATGTGCAGGGCAGCCAGGTCCTCATCGAATACTTTCCTCTTTTCCCAAACACTGAGTTGTTCATCAAATTATACAAGTCCTTCACGAAATGGCTCGTAGCAACATTGCGCAGGTCGTTGTTCATGCGAATGTAGGGCTCCATCTAGGGTCTCTGACTGAATACGAACTCACGGTGTATCTTCGTATGGCCCATTCCAAGTGATAAGTAGAGCTTGAAATTCCTGTAGGGGATCACAAACTTCTCTTCGTTGTGCAGGTTGGGTACCAGCTTCTCAACCTCCATAGTGGGCACTGTATGATATTCCAGATCCTCTACCCGCCGATCGGCTGGCTGGTCCACCCAATCAATCACATCGGTGGATTGGGCTGGCTCATCGCCCAGCCATACGGGTTGTTATCAAAGTAATGGATGCAGCTTGCTTATCCTTTTTGAAGCCTTCCACGTACGTATGGTTGACCACGCAGGCCCGTCTCGATGAACAGGTGCTTGTTATAGTCGATGAGTAGCTCTAGCCCCACACCGGAGCTCGAACGTCCCATGACTAACCGGGCTGATGTAGTAGCTGGCTGGGTGCAGCCCGTACTGCTTCAGGCAGGTGTTGCCGAATATCTCGCACACTTCCGCCATGTGCAGCAGGTCTGTTCGCAGGTACAGTCCATGGTAGTCGCCCATGGTTCCACACCCGAACCTTCTGCGTCTATTTATTGTCTGCAGCAGATATGCCTTGCTCCGACAACATACTGTAGAACTCCTGGATCGGAGGTAGCGGAGCATCAAACCTATCCCAGCCGTCCCTGAACTCGTAGGGGTACACTCCCTTACGCAGTACCAGGTGGCGCTTCATTTTGTCTGGCTCATACTGGGCTGTTACTGCAAAGGCTTCTGGGTTACTTGCAGAAACCAGCTTGTCAAGCGATGAACTGCGCACTGTCATTGAAGCGTAGCTGGCCAAGAAACAGGGCCATGCGGTTTTACTTCAGTTTATCATCTGGCAGAATACCCTGTTTAATTAGCATGTCCTTTTTGGCCATGGCTAGGGCTACGTCGGCATCAATTATGCCCAGGTCTCGTGGCATGACTCGGGATTGGCCCTCCCAGAGTCATCTTACCGAGCTCGGCGTAACCTATGAATATATAACAGAAACAACTGCACTGTGGTACAGCACGTTGACGAGCAACTTTCGATTAGTACCAGGCGTTATCAAGATGTGGGCAGATCTGATTCCATATGAAATGGATGTTTTAAGTGTACTTTATCGACTTGGCTTTGTTGCACAGCAGGCTGTTGGTTGTTGAACTATTACGACTATATCTTTAAAACAATCACATGGAATTCATCAACTCTGGATTTAATAATAAGGGGGCTGTTGGAGGGGATTGGGACACGGAAAGGGATGATGGGGAGACTTGCATCTTTGACGGTAAAGAAACGTTGGATACCTCGAGTACGGCCCTTCCGCTATTACTGAAATGCCGACTGGTTTAACGGACGATCAAGTTGTCTCCAAAGAAGAAACCAATGTCTTAGCTACTCGATGGGAGAAGACAGTACCTAAATTTGAGCTGCAGACTGACCTAGGGTTTAGATCGTCTACACAGGGTAATCTTTGGGTTAAATGGGGCCGCGAGTAGGAGCTTCCGACCTGGAAGGACAATCGTAGCAAATTCCTCTCGACTGGTTCTATAAAAAAGCACGATGTACAGCTTGCCCGGGGTGATTCCGGGGTGATTCCGGAACTATTATCAATGAGGCCACAGCAGTCTTTCAGACTTTCCGTGAAGTTCTTTCAAAGGGTTCTGTTGCTGTTGGGATTGTACAACTACAAGGCCTGGGCGAGGTGGTAACAGAGGCTACAGATGTTATCCATGGAACAGTTGAGGCTGGAACTGACACAGGCGATATTATATCTACATTGCTCGTATGGCTTGACAAGGTTATGCAGACCAAGAGAGGTTAACTGGCTTAGTTAACCGCGATTGAAGGGAATATCAGCAAATGGGAAGCCAAGTTGCCAATGGCAAGTTTGAAAAAATAAGGAAGTGGTGTGGGGAGTCGGGCGTAGAGATTTCCAGCGAGTGAGCTTGCAGAGCTGCTGACCTTTGATATGTCCCTGTAGAATGCTAATGACAACACTGCAGATGATCGATGCGTAGGCCTACGGTTAATCATGTATACTGTGGGCCGGTTCAGCATTCAAAGAAGAGATCATGTATGGTGGTCATGGACTGCAGGAGGAGGAAAATCTGCCAAATTAAAACCTGGCCACTAGAATTTCAGGCATCTGCAGGAGGTGACTGTAGTTTAGAGTTTGATGTTGTAGTTATTACACTCAAAGTTCCTGATAAAGGGGCTGCGCGCATAACAGATGGAGAGTTAGATGTTTGATGACGGTCTTAGTGGGTTGGGATTTGTTCAGGTACTTACACAGGTGACCGGCCCATCAACTTTAGCCACTTCAACACGCTTTATGTCCACCTCGATCAACTCACAACTAAGCTCTTTTGGTGGTATAATAACCACAAACATCGCTAATCCTGTCTCTAAGCCGGTTACTAACAGAACTGTGCATGAGTCCAGGGTATAATATAAGATAGCTATTGGACAACCGCGACCTTCCTTTGAGCGTTGTTCCTGAATTCACAAGATGTTAATAAAAACGACTATGAACCTCAAGAGAAGAAAACGGACCTCTCTGAATATGCAAATGAGGCCTTTGTATTGGATAAATATGGTGATACAATAATCAAAGCGCTCAACATGCAAGGTAGAAAAATACGTCGGCAGCATGACCCCAGCGGATGCTGCCAACAAATCAGTGCGTTGATCTCCAGAAAGAAGAGCACCTTAAAGAATCCTCGCGGAAGCAGATTATTTCGCCTTTGGTTGAACTAAAACGCGGTATCTATGTAACTGATGATTTTAATTGTGATTGTGGCGGGTACACTATGTCATCGTGTGATAGAGCACCACGTTAAGGGAGCCTAACCATGTTAGGTCTAGTTATCATTATAAATGAATTAGATATGATGTGGCTGCAGATCAGAAGAGAACCCACCAATCAATCTGATTCTACAAAAACGTTAAACCACCCATTCCGTAGAATGAAGGTGATATTATCAACATCAGGGTAGTTTACAAGAAAAATGTGCTGTTGCATCACTCCAGCAGATTGCCTCATTGAGGACCCTCATTGCTATTTAGGCAGAAGACAAAAGACATAGGTTAATTGAACGCATCAGTGATGATTTGGTGATAGCACCAGTGGTGTCGACGATGGATGTCGAATGCCAGCGCCGAGGAGCACTTTCCAGTCAAGTTTCACTCCTGATTGAACTTGAGTTTTGGACTCAGTATGAAACAACAACAACCAACCTTTTCGACATTGTCATGGTGCCTATTGTACTCGGGCTCGAGATAGGAGCTGTGGCCTGCGATGGCCTCTCAGTAGCAGGACAGTTTATGACCATCTGCTGTTAATCTTCAAGAAGCACAATGAAGTCAGAATCCTGACCGGTGGCAGCAATTAACGACGGGAAGGTCTCTGATGAAGAATTCAAGCTGATTTGTGACGAGCTATCTAAGTTCCATCAGATGATAAGGGAGATGCAAGCTGGAACACAATACCCACACCAATGTGATCATTGCTGATGAGACAAAATACTGGGTAATACAGCGCGTACTAAACGAAATCTGTGCTGCTTTTATGCAAAGATTAACTGTACAGTACTGTGTGGCGAAGATGAGCCACTGGAGTACACCCCATTAGGGCGATTCCATTTTGAAGCAAGAAAAAAAGTGTATAATAGCAAGTGTATAATAGCGCTTGAAAGTTGTGTCAAACAATTGAAGGAAGAAGTGGATTATCTGATAGAAGAGAAAATAATCTTCGGGAATGAGCTGAAAGATCTTGTCAGTGATTTTGTGACTAGAAACGATGACCTTGTTGAACGAGTGAAACACCTCGAAGGGCGTCAGCTGGTGTGAGATGCAGGCCACGAAATGCTGGTTTCATGCTGGCCTATGGTCACGTTTATTTGCCTGCACATTAACGGGGAGAGTCAGGCCCGTTGGAGGTTGGGCATGATCCGCCTTGTTCCGCGACCCAAAAGTAGGGCTAGTGGCTGTGTAAGGCGTTTTATCCCCTTTGGGCCAAATATACCAAGTTACGCCAGACTCACCATTTCCTACGCTACTTAAGATGATGACCAACAAAGCTATATTTGTGATATACAATCAAATATGCATCGAACAAACAACAAGCCTCCAATTTATGCAATCTAAAGTTGTCGTTTTCTTGTTAGCAAATCAGTGATGGCATTAATGACTTGCTACAGTCTTTTGGCCCAAATACATGAATCATTGAACCAAAACAATAAGGGAACGCTTCATTCAAGCGAATTAACCATCAATGGTTCCAAATATAGTGTGGTATTGTTCTTCTTCAAAACCTAATGACCCCATGTTAAAGCTGCTTCGCTGAAGTATCGTACACACACAAAAATTGTGCCAGTTGTTGATATCTTTGTTGGCATGTTTCAAGTTTCTAAGAGCCATTGTAAGAGACGGCGTCGTCGTCAATACTATGAATAATTATTCCTTGTCCTTTTCATTATTATCATCGACATCACCATCAAAGTCATCACCACTAACACCATATGTGGTTCTTACACGATTTGGATTGGTCCCTACGCTGATGCACGAGTCATTTTTCAAAGTGACTGTTTAAGCTAAAACCCATGATCGCTTTTTAAATTGACATTGATCTCATTACGCTCGTTATTTCTCCAGTATTAATTAAAGTAACACGCCACAACTTTTAAGGTCGACCAGCGTAATTTCTTTGATATTGTGAAAGGCAAAAATACTGATGTTCACTGGTTGCCATAGATATGTACCCTCACACTAACTCAATCGTAGTTCTGTCACTCAGTACAAATTAGCTTATTTAGCATTTTGTGAACACAATTGCACTCACAAATTCACATGACTAGCAATGAGTAAGAATATTTATGCATGCGTAAACACACCATTCAAACGTTATTGCTACTTGTATCTCATTGATTGGCAGCCATCCAAAAGGTTTTACTGATGACCTGTCAAAAGAAATCGTTTAGAACATTTACATGAAAAGACGAATGATGGCACGAAATGTGTCAGATAGATGACTTCTTCAGCTAGATCAATGGTACCTACCCACACCACATGTGTAAGGACTCTTATATGACAAACATTCATTGGAATAATACATATTGCATCATGTCATGCAGTTGATTGATAGAGGACATTAGTCCAGCCTGATGATTGATAGAGGACATTAGTCCAGCCTGATGATTGATAGAGGACATTAGTCCAGCCTGATGATTGATAGAGGACATTCGTCCAGCCTGATGATTGATAGAGGACATTCGTCCAGCCTGATGATTGATAGAGGACATTCGTCCAGCCTGATGATTGATAGAGGACATTCGTCCAGCCTGATGATTGATAGAGGACATTCGTCCAGCCTGATGATTGATAGAGGACATTCGTCCAGCCTGATGATTGTTGTCTTATATTCTATGCAAGCAACTAAGGACCAAAATGTCAATTGAATGACCTTGCTGGGCCCGTGAGTAGCAGTTCTGCTGACATCAGCATTGTCACTTTGCTCGAAAGCCCAATGGTGCTATCACAGTCAATTCTTGGTAACCCCCCCTTGCCACCGGTACCACGTGTAGCTCGGCTATTATGCTAGCAGTTAGGTCCGTCAAAGGTGTCGTCGCTGTATATGGTATTCCAGAATTTGAATTAAGCTGAGGCTGCGTCCTTGTGTTACCAGACTGTCAGCAATCAATGTTCGAGCATTGTTATCGACGGAATGAAGCTGTACGTGTTGCGAGTCAACTCTATATAACCTTCATCGGTAGACGGAAATCACTAAGCATTTTTCGAAAAGATGTTAGCCAATCAAGAAGCATAGAAAACTATACCATATCTTTGATTGCATCACGGTGTCATATTAAATTACAATTTCTCGACGCATATGCATTATACAAACTGATTTAAAAAATACATTAATGTTCTCGCCAAAAGCCCGTACAATACTTTTTTAGCAGCATACAAACACGATATCAAATGCATGAATTGACATAGTCTCATTGAAATATTGATATCATTGACCGTTCCTATATATAAGCTCATAATAAGCAATTAAGAAACATTTGATAATCTATATTATTATTCTTAACCAATGATTGGTAGTAACTGGTAGGCAGAAGGTGTATTGGATCAGGGCAGGTACATATCAAGTGGAAATTAAGTCGTAAGGTTTCAGGGCAAATGAGGCTCAATACCGACCGCAATGCTTCTTCAACAATTTTCAGTTATAATAGGCATCAACATCTCTCTGTTTTACAACAACAACAACAACAACACGATGTTAAGTTGTCCAGCACCTTACATTTCTCTTCAATCAGCAACAGCAGCATAATCAGATAGAAGGAACAACGAATATATTCCTTGTTATTAAATAAACATCATTTATCTTATACCGGCATTCGGTATTTATACACCGCAGTGCTTCCATAGAAATCTCTGTCGGGTGTGTTTTCTGCTGTATATGATGTAAAATCTTAAAATGCAAAACAGCAAAGGAGGAATGGCCGCCATTTGTAAGGCATATTTGCTACATTATGTGACTTCGCCTAATGCGTCTGTTTCCATCAAAGAGGTGATACTTACAGTTGACAACGCCATAGTTTGTGTCACATTGCATTAGCTATACCATTTATTACAACGCAAGTGTTAAGTCACTTGATGTCTTACAAGAATAATTATTGTCAAGACCATCGTCATTTAGCAGGATCCAGAATGATAGGACAAGTCAACAATCAATGCACTATTTGCTGACCTCATCGATATCGTGCAGCCAGTAGCTAGTGATGCTCATAATGTAACTACAAATCAGGAAAACAATAAGAAAGTCGTGGCTCTGAAATCGATGCACAGTATATTGCATTCACATTCCACTGAACATGTGTCATTTAGAGACACACTGTGGGATGTGGGATGATACGTTGAGCTGCGGACGCTAAGCTGCGGACACTGTGCTGCGGACACTGAGCTGCGGCAGGCTGAGCAGCGGACGCTGAGTTGCGGACGCTGAGTTGCGGACGCTGAGTTGCGGACGCTGAGTTGCGGACGCTGAGTTGCTCAGCTGCGAAAGCTCAGCTGCGGATGCTGAGCTGCAGACGCTCAGATGCGAACGCTCAGCTGCGGACGCTCAGCTGCAGACGCTGAGCTGCGGACTCTGAGCTGCGGCTGGTGAGTTTGCTGACATTTTCCTGCTTCCCAATGAGTCGTAAATTAATGGTCATACGTCGAACGGAAATGTGTGGCTGGGTGGCATTAAGTATCAAACGGGCCAGTGTGGCTGGGTGGCATTAATCATCAGACGGCAAAGTCCAGTCTACAAGTTTTCTATGCTATTCCATAATGCCTCCAGAAGCCACGATCTGTAATATACCAAAATAGGAGATTCGCTTTGAGCGCCTATTATAGAAGGAATGAGGACATTGTCCGGGGATTGCTTTCACTTATCGCGTTATTATCCCCCCCCCCCCCCCCCCCAGGGGCAGCCGGTGAGCATTCTACAATGTCTCAGGCCCCTACCCTTAACTAAAGGATTGCGTAATCTACATAAATGACGCTTAAGACGCGGCCCCAAAGTTACAGTATAAAGCAAAGAAATGGAGGACAAAAGCTTAGTGTTAGGGAAACCACGGCACTACTCCAAAACGGGAAATCCAGGCAATATGAATGAGGTTCATGGTCCGGAATTCTATGCATATCTGATGGAAATACCCTTACAACGGCTATAATTCCATGATTGATAATCAAAAAAAGTGCAGCGGAGGGCTTTCGTCGTTGATGAACAAGTCATTTTTGAAAGTGCCTGTTTAAGCTAAAACCCATGATCGCTTTTTAAATTGACATTGATCTCATTACGCTCGTTATTTCTCCAGCATTAATTAAAATAACACGCCACAACTTTAAGGTCGACTAGCGTAAGTTCTGTGATATTGTGAAAGGGAAAAATACTGTGGTTCACTGGTTGCCATAGATATGTACCCGTTCTTGACTTAGGTGGCTACGACATTTGGTCTGTGCACTGTCATCGTTCTTTTCTTTTCATATTAGAAATATAGTTTTCGGCCGCATAACTGTTACTTTTTAAGATCAACACAGAGCAGAACAGCGTTCCTGGCTGCTTGTACAACGACGCTGTGTATCTTGTGATTTTGATTCTATTATATCAACACTGGTTGTATGTGCCGAGTGTATCATTCTAATCACAATGCTCATATTGTGTTGGGTTGTTTGTGACGAGTGTATCATTCTAATCACAATGCTCATATTGTGCTGGTTTTTTTGCGGCGAGTGCATCATTCTAATCACAATGCTCATATTGTGCAGAGTTGTTTGTGACAAGTGCATCATTCTAATCACAATGCTCATATTGTGTTGGGTTGTTTGGGACGAGTATATCATTCTAATCACAATGCTCATACTGTGCTGAGTTGTTTGTGATGAGTGAACATTCTAATCACAATGCTCCCATTGTGCTGAGTTGTTTGTGATGAGTGTATCATTCTAATCACAATGCTCATATTGTGGTGGGTTGTTTGTGACGAGTGCATCAATCTAATCACAATGCTCATATTGTGCTGGGTTGTTTGTGACGAGTGCATCATTCTTATCACAATGCTCATATTGTGCTGGGTTGTTTGTGACGAGTGCATCATTCTAATCACAATGCTCATATTGTGCTGGGTTGTTTGTGACGAGTGTATCATTTTAATCACAATGCTTATATTGTGTTGGGTTGTTTGCGACGATTGCATCATTCTAATCACATTGCTCATATAGTATTGGGTTGTTTGTAACGAGCGCATCATTCTTATCACAATGCATATATTGTGCTGAGTTGTTTGTGATGAGTGTACATTCTAATCACAATGCTCATATTGTGCTGGGTTGTTTATGACGAGCGCATCGTTCTTATCACAATGCTCATATTGTGCTTGGTTGTTTGTCACGAGTGTACATTCTTATCACAATGCTCATATTGTGTTGAGTTGTTTGTGATGAGTGCATCATTCTAATCACAATGCTCATATTGTGCTGGGTTGTTTGTGACGAGTGCATCATTCTAATCACAATGCTCATATTGTGCTGGGTTGTTTGTGATGAGTGTATCATTCTAATCACAATGCTCATATTGTGCTGGGTTGTTTGTGACGAGTGTATCATTCTAATCACAATGCTCATATTGTGTTGGGTTGTTTGTGACGAGTGTATCATTCTAATCACAATGCTCATATTGTGTGGGTTGTTTGTGACGAGTGTATCATTCTAATCACAATGCTCATATTGTGTTGGGTTGTTTGTGACGAGTGTATCATTCTAATCACAATGCTGATATTTTGTTGGGTTGATAGTGGCGAGTAGATCATTCTAATCACAATGCTCATATTGTGCTGGGTTGTTTGTGATGAGTGTATCATTCTAATCACAATGATCATATTGTGCTGGGTTGTTTGTGACGAGTGTATCATTCTAATCACAATGCTCATATTGTGTTGGGTTGTTTGTGACGAGTGTATCATTCTAATCACAATGCTCATATTGTGTTGGGTTGTTTGTGACGAGTGTATCATTCTAATCACAATGCTCATATTGTGTTGGGTTGTTTGTGACGAGTGTATCATTCTAATCACAATGCTCATATTGTGTTGGGTTGTTTGTGACGAGTGTATCATTCTAATCACAATGCTCATATTGTGCTGGGTTGTTTGTGGCGAGTGTATCATTCTAATCACATTACTCATATTGTCCTGGGTTGTTTGTGACGAGTATATCATTCTTATCACAATGCTCATATTGTGCTGGGTTGTTTGTGGCGAGTGTATCATTCTAATCACAATGCTCATACCCAGTGGGCACAACACGTGGAATCCACGTGGAAAATACGTGGAGAAACTGGTGTAATTCACGTAGATAATACGCGTAAAAGGCAAGTTGAATTCACGTGGATATGGACACGTGGAAAACACGTGTGCTCTTCCACCTAAATTCAACGATACAAAATATCTGTATTCAGGTGGTTTTTACTTCCTCTTTAGTAAATTTTTTGTTTTTTAATATATTTCACAAGATCATTGAACCAAGTACATTTATTTCTCAGAAATATCCAACTATAAGTGCTACATGATCACAAATAACAATATTAAACATGCTTTAAACATTACGAGCAAATGTCAACATACAAAGGCAACAAATTAGTGGAAAAAAGCAGGTTTGTTCATGAAACACATTAAACCAGTCACTACATGCATGAGCATCATGAATATACACAGATATAACATGATTTACTTTCACCCTAATAAAATGCAAATTATAAAATGTACTTAAAAGGCCACTGAAATGCAAAACCGAATAATTGTTATCGCATTTTGATGATAATTTTTAAGTGACTTTCTGGGTGACGTCACCTAATTGACACAAATCAGTCAAATTCGTCTGGGTAAATGGCTTTTATCAGTAAACCACTAAACGAAAGTGAGTGAATGAGTTTGATGACTTCATACAGGAAAGTCTGCGAGTTTGATCGGTAATATCTCGGCAACCAGTTATGACATCTCAGTCATACTGTTGTCAAAATGTCACAAAATCATCTTCATAATTAGGTGACAACACAAATTTGAATTTTGCATTAAGTGGCTATTTAAGTAAACGATCTAGTCAATTCTATGAAAAATATAAATGTGTGAGTAAATCAACAATCATTACCAATAGGCAATATTTAAACTTCTCTTGGGTGCATTCCTTAGTCGGTTGGCTTGAAAGACATTAACAGCAGCCTCGGTGAACCCATGACTCTTCACTACACTTTCTGCACAGTACAAAGAGGACAACATAAGCTATCTAATTTCATACATCGTACAACTGACTTTCATTATTTATTGTGTATCATTAAAATCAAAAACTATCCTGGACTTCCAAGTAATTAGCCAATGGTGAACCTACCGACAATTAATTTGCAGAGTGCCATTTTCTCAAAGCTGGCTTTGTCACCTGACCCGTTCATGTTAAGCTTGCACTGCTGCAGGGAATTAGTGATTAATCTGCAAGCAATATGTCTGAATGAATACAATTGGTGCATGAAAATTTCTTAAACATTGCCAATTCAGACAAAATGCATAAGTGCAAGTTGTTTGGATCATGGATTTACATCATATACATATACATAGAGAATCTCACCTGCTTGTCAAATCGTTCATCGTATCCCGGACAATGCACAATGATTTTCATACACTTCTGAAACTGACACAAAAATGTGACATTTGGAAAATATTTCATTGCTGTTTATTAGATCTAATGCCCACTCCTCCTTGAAAAAACTGCAATTTTACATACCCACAAATTCTTTCTCTGGTTGCTCATTTAAATGTTGAAGTTCCTCAGTGCTGTTCATCTGCACAGCTTCAGGAAGCATTTTGCCACTATCGGCCAGCTCTCTCCTCTCCTGCCTGTTCAGTATATCCCTGATTTGCAGAGGCAGGAGAGGCAGCGCTCCTGAAAACCTGTGCACAAACAAATTATGCAGTGTTCAATTACTATGCTGCTGACTACAAACTCATAAATAATACCTTTCTCAATAGCAGCATTAAAACAGAGAAAATATTTAAAGAAAATATTCACAAATGTGCACTTATGTTAAAGGAAAACCATCATTGCTCAACCGACGACTGCTAGAATGAGTGACAGATGAGCCATGACTGTGGGACTGAGTGACAAATGAGCGATGACGACCGTGTGGAACGGATTGACAGATGAACGATGACTGTGAGATGGACTGACTGATGAATGATTACTGTGAGATGGACTGACAGTAGCCCTACAAGACGTCTGGTATAAATTCATGTTACCGTTACACCAGAGCTAGACTGACAGATGAACGATGACTGTGAGATGGACTGACAGATGAACGATGACTGTGAGATGGAGGAACTGTCAACAGATGAACCATGGCGTGTGTATAAGATGGTTGTGGTGTATTAAGGAGCAAGCCTAAAAATACCACGAGGCGTGCCTACAGCCTTTTCGCTGCAACTAACTAGCTGCAACGGCTGGCACTTTGCTGAGAGCGATAATACCGGTTTCATGCACCAATGAGCATAAAATCATAAACCATGAAGACATTATATACGGCAAGCAGTTTTTGTACAGCTACTTGAGTAAACTTACTTTCATTGAAAGAATAACATTTGAATATGACTCACTTGTAAACTTAGAAACTGTCAAAAATATAGCAAATGAATTCTCAACTTTCCAAAACTGCAGCAAATCGCGCCAATCAGCGGTTAGCGGTTAACCCCCGGTGGGGTCTCCACCACGGACCAGCAGGTCACGGGTTCGAACCTCGCCTACGTTTGGAGAGTATCTCACCTGAATTTCGACTCATTATTCCAGGACACCCCTGTCACGATAGTAACTAAGCAGATGAAAGCCAAAAACCGTCATCATCCCCAGAGCTCATAGATCGATAGCACCAAAAGTTGTGAAACCCACTATATCTTGACATATCTAGCACAAGCCTAGCTGGGGCTGTCAGGTTAACACATGGCCATATTTCTGGTATAAACTGAAAAAAAAAGAATATTTAAATAATAATTTACAAATGGGTCCTAAAATACACGTCTTTTCCACGTGTTTTTGACACGTCAATTCCACGTGATTAATACTCGTGGAATCCACGTGGATATCACGTGAAAACACGTGGATCCACCAATTCACCAAAAATCCACATGATTTCCACGTGGATTCCACGTGTTGTGCCCACCGGGTATTGTGCTGGGTTGTTTGTGATGAGTGTATCATTCTAATCACAATGATCATATTGTGCTGGGTTGTTTGTGACGAGTGTATCATTCTAATCACAATGCTCATATTGTGTTGGGTTGTTTGGGACGAGTATATCATTCTAATCACAATGCTCATACTGTGCTGAGTTGTTTGTGATGAGTGTACATTCTAATCACAATGCTCCCATTGTGCTGAGTTGTTTGTGATGAGTGTATCATTCTAATCACAATGCTCATATTGTGGTGGGTTGTTTGTGACGAGTGCATCAATCTAATCACAATGCTCATATTGTGCTGGGTTGTTTGTGACGAGTGCATCATTCTAATCACAATGCTCATATTGTGCTGGGTTGTTTGTGACGAGCGTATCATTTTAATCACAATGCTTATATTGTGTTGGGTTGTTTGCGACGATTGCATCATTCTAATCACAATGCTCATATAGTATTGGGTTGTTTGTAACGAGCGCATCATTCTTATCACAATGCATATATTGTGCTGAGTTGTTTGTGATGAGTGAACATTCTAATCACAATGCTCATATTGTGCTGGGTTGTTTATGACGAGCGCATCGTTCTTATCACAATGCTCATATTGTGCTTGGTTGTTTGTCACGAGTGTACATTCTTATCACAATGCTCATATTGTGTTGGGTTGTTTGTGATGAGTGCATCATTCTAATCACAATGCTCATATTGTGCTGGGTTGTTTGTGACGAGTGCATCATTCTAATCACAATGCTCATATTGTGCTGGGTTGTTTGGTGTATCATTGTTTGTGTTGGGATGAGTTACGAGTGTATCATCTAATTGCTCAATGTTGGGTTGTTTGTAACGAGTGTACATTCTAATCACATGCTCATATTGTGCTGGGTTGTTTGTGATGAGTGTATCATTCTAATCACAATGCTCATATTGTGTTGGGATGTTTGTTACGAGTGTATCATTCTAATCACAATGCTCATATTGTGTTGGGTTGTTTGTAACGAGTGTACATTCTAATCACAATGCTCATATTGTGCTGGGTTGTTTGTGATGAGTGTACCTTCTAATCACAATGCTCATATTGTGTTGGGATGTTTGTTACGAGTGTATCATTCTAATCACAATGCTCATATTGTGTTGGGTTGTTTGTCACGAGTGTACATTCTTATCACAATGCTCATATTGTGTTGGGTTGTTTGTGATGAGTGCATCATTCTAATCACAATGCTCATATTGTGCTGGGTTGTTTGTGACGAGTGCATCATTCTAATCACAATGCTCATATTGTGCTGGGTTGTTTGTGATGAGTGTATCATTCTAATCACAATGCTCATATTGTGTTGGGATGTTTGTTACGAGTGTATCATTCTAATCACAATGCTCATATTTGTGTGGGTTGTTTGTAACGAGTGTATCATTCTAATCACAATGCTCATATTTTTGTAACGAGTGGGTTGTTTGTGACGAGTGTATCATTCTAATCACAATGCTCATATTGTGCTGGGTTGTTTGTGTCGAGTGTATCATTCTAATCACAATGCTCATATTGTGTTGGGTTGTTTGTGACGAGTGTATCATTCTAATCACAATGCTCATATTGTGTTGGGTTGTTTGTGACGAGTGTATCATTCTAATCACAATGCTCATATTGTGCTGGGTTGTTTGTGGCGA
This sequence comes from Urechis unicinctus, assembly GCA_034190875.2. Classification (NCBI taxonomy): domain Eukaryota; kingdom Metazoa; phylum Annelida; class Polychaeta; order Xenopneusta; family Urechidae; genus Urechis; species Urechis unicinctus. The sequence goes on along the minus strand of CM067354.1, from coordinate 71,793,345 downwards.
GTGTATCATTCTAATCACATTACTCATATTGTCCTGGGTTGTTTGTGACGAGTATATCATTCTTATCACAATGCTCATATTGTGTTGGGTTGTTTGTGACGAGTGTATCATTCTAATCACAATGCTCATATTGTCCTGGGTTGTTTGTGATGAGTGTATCATTCTAATCACAATGCTCATATTGTGTTGGGTTGTTTGTGACGAGTGTATCATTCTAATCACAATGCTCATATTGTGCTGGGTTGTTTGTGGCGAGTGTGTCATTCTAATCACATTACTCATATTGTCCTGGGTTGTTTGTGACGAGTATATCATTCTTATCACAATGCTCATATTGTGCTGGGTTGTTTGTGGCGAGTGTATCATTCTAATCATAAGTGTTCCAGTTTTCTTATACGAATACGATGATTGATGGTATCGAACGCTTTACTTAGATCAATGAAAATCCCCAAAACATTTTTGTTTTCTTGGTGAGCATTAATAATTCTATCAACCAAGTAGCTTATAGTTAGAGTAGTGCTGTGTTTCTTTCGAAAAACGAATTGATAATTATATAATATATCATGCTTACATATATATTCATTATTCGTGTATGCATGAGTTGTTCTAGTATTTTAGAAATACACGAAGAACTGATATTGGTCTATAATTACTAATCTGAGAGTAGTCGCCATTTTTAAATAATGGTATAACTCAAGCGATTTTTAGTTCTTTTGGAATAATTCCACTTATAAGTGACATGTTAAGCGTGTGAACTAAGGGTTTTATAATGTGTGTTAAAATGCTTTTTATTATAGTTGGAGAAATGTCATCCCAACCTGGACTTGAGTGTTTCAGGGATTTTATTACAGTTACCTCTATTTCATCTGTGTTTCTATTAAATATAGAGTCAGCATTCGTAAACTTTAAATATGTAAGAACATCTGCATTACAGGCAGGGATCTGTTTTTCAAGGGTAGGTCCTATATTAAGAATTTGTTGAACTCGTTTGCAATAAAATTTTGTCAGTGGTAGTTTTACCATCAATAATGAATTCTTCTGATAGTTTGGTCTGCTTTTTCTTATTTAGGACATTTTTAATCAACTCCCACGACTTCCTCATGTTACTTTTGTTTTTAGAAAAGGCATTTCATAGTAGTTTTGTTCAGTTGTTTTCATTAGTGAACGCAGTTTACATTTGTAGCGTTTGTATTGAGTTTGGTTGGTCAGCGTGGGGTATTTGATGCTTTTTACGTACAATTTATTTTTAACTTTGATTGATTGTTTTAGTCCTGATGTTAGCCATTTATATCTATGTTTATATTTCGATTTTGATAGTTGAATAGGGAAGCAGGCATTGTATGGATCTTTAAGATAACAATAGAACCTTGTGTATGACTCCTGTGCGTCATTGGTGTCTAAAACATCCCTCCATTCAATTTTCCCAAGTTCCGCACAGAATTTATCTACTTTTCGGGCCGAGATTTGTCTGTAGTAACATTGGTCCCATTCAGTATTAGTTTTAATGCCGTGGTCGATACAGAACACTGGAAAATGGTCACTAACATCTGTACACAAAATGCCGGATATATAATTGTAATGTGGTTGAAAATTGGTAAAAATATTGTCTATAAGTGTGGCGAAACGATTTGTTACTCTCGTGGGTTTGGTAATAAGTGGGGTAAAAGAGAAAGAATACATCATTTCAAGGAATTCTGCTGTAGCGACATGGCTATCTACATTTAACAAGTTAACGTTTACATCGCCCATTAAATAGCAGATTTTGATTTCATGCTTTATAGTAGACATTATATCAGATACATAATCTATGAAGGCACTGATTGAAGTGCTCGGTGGTCGATAGACTGCACCAATTATTATATTCTTACGATTATTGTGAGATTGGAGAGACGTACATTTAGGAATTTCAACGACAACACATTCAATGTTACAGTTGCAGATCGAGAGGTCATCTCTATTATGATAATGTAATTGATCATTAATCAGGAGAGACACCCCTCCACCTGGTTTATTTGTTCTGTAATAATTAACTGTATTGTAGCCGGCTGGACTAAAATTTCAAACTATTATATCTGTCAGCCATGTTTCAGTGAGAGCAATAATGTCAAATGAGTATTTCAAAGAATTAATATAGGCATCAAGATTGGCATAGTTTTTTTGAGCACTGCGAATAATCACGTGCATAAGCGATAACATGTCAGAGTTAACTTGAGAAGCTTTACAAAGTGCGTTGAATTTATCTTCTACATAATAATTACAGTTAGCTATGGTATAGTCTTTTTGATTTCCGTTGTAGTAATTCATATCTGGATCAAAAGCGGACAGCGGATTTTCTTGTTCAGGATCATTAAGTTCATGTACATTCAAAATCATGCCCTCTACATTTGTCATGTTATGTGGTCCACATTCCACAATATCATTAATAGCATCCTTAAAGTCTCTATCATCATTAAAATGATTGAATGGGAATATACATTGTACACAATTAACACAAAACCAATTGTTGCATTCTCTGGAGGTGTATAGTGAATCATTTCTACATACTTGTGACAGACAATTTAAATGAGTAAGCCGACAACATATGGAACATTTTAGATAAAAGGAATGAATGTTCACACTTTTGTTACATATGTTACACAAATGTGATCTTATAGTTAATTCCATAAGTGTACAAAATGGTAGTGCTGGTGTAGATAGTACACAATATATGGATATAAAGAATGGTGATGAGACTTACATAAAGGCGGTTTCGTACAACGTTATTTCACAGTTTCTCGAGATCTGTCACCTCGCGTATATGGAGGATTTTCGCCTTCAGATCTTTCACGAGTACTTTTCCATCATGTGTCCAAATGTCGGCTACTTTTCCGTTCATTTTCAGCTGTCTTGCTTTCCAAAGTATTTCGGAGCGTGTTTTGGTTAAATCCTCGTTAATAAAGATCGGCGTGGAACAATGCCTTAGGCTGGTCTGCTTTTTGTAGATTTTCTCACGTATTCTGTATGTCGCCAGTTTCAGTATGACAGGACGGGATCCAGGTCTGCTTTCTGTCGGCGGTATGCCGACTCGGTGCACCCTGTCGATGTCCGATGTTGTGATTGGTGGAGACATATTGAGATCCTTATTCACAAGTTTTATTATCTCTTCACAACAGTCCTCATGTTTATGTTCAGGAATGCCGTAAATCCTAAGACTGTTCCTGCGGGTATACTCTTCAAGAGTGTCGGCTTGAGTTCCAAGATCGAGCACCCGTTTTTCTAGTCGTTCAATGGAGTCGTCTTTTCTCTTTATATTTCTTTCAGCGCAGTGATTTCCTTGTGCAATGGATCACAAATTGTCGACTTTAAAGTCTCAATGACCGCAGTGTCACTGAGAGCGGCTTTAAGTCCTTTAATAAATTCATCCATTTCCAGGCCCATGCTTTCGCGAAAGACTTCTCGGCCACCTTGCCGTCATGAGAGATTATGTAACTGGTAGTCGCGCCTGGTCGGCTGTAGAGGGGAAATGGTGCGCTATTTGACAGAAGATTGTTGGTAACGTTGACTTCAGCTGTACACAAAAGTTGCAATTTTCGCTTTTTAGAAACACTGTAAGCCTATAACATTTCACTATGATCTTCTCACCACCATTATATATCCACGCGGCGGGTTACATTTAGACGTTGTAACCAGAAATACGCTAAAAAGTCCAAAATAGTAGCACACAGAAAATGTGTGCCTTGCGTCTAGGTTATGTCGATTTCCTAAAGACATTATCTATGTCCGTTGTGTGTTCACCCACCCCAACCAACCACCCTATCACCCACCCCAAGCACTATCCCCACCGATCATCGCGCAGTACATCATTTTTTTGGGGTGCCGGCCACTATTTTCTATATTTAGCGGCCTGCCGGCCATTATCTTCTATGTATAGCGGCCGATCACTATCTTCTGTGTATAGCTGCAGGCCACTATCTTCTGTGTATAGCGGCCTGCAGGCCACTATCTTCTATGTATAGCGGCCGGTCACTTTCTTCTGTGTATAGTGGCATACCGGCCACTTTCTTCTGTGTACAGTAGACGGCCATTCTCTTCTGTGTATAGTGGCCGGCTGGCAGCAAACGACACCGGGTTGAACTCTTCGAGGAGCTACATATAAAACTTTCGTCACTCCGCCATTCCAAACACAGGATCATACAGCGACAAAAACTGATCTGATTTATTCGCTCAAAACGTCACTCGAAACAACTCAAAAGCAACACAATTCGACCTATCTACCTGATATATTCACGGCATCCTACCAGCCATCTGCTCTTCCCAACCTACCATACACGTTTGACATTAATAATCTGCTTGAGTATCAACACACGGACGTAATCATCGGTGATTGGGCTAGACCATTATGATCCTAACTGTAAGATCATATGTTAAACTATCATTCGATATAATGCTACTGCGAGCGAGATTGATGGTAGGATCATAATGGTCTAGCCTAGGCACAAGTGGACGTAGTAATCGTCGGTCATCACGAGCCGAGCCTCACCCCCCTACCATTATACAGAAACATGGGGTGACACAGAGACATGGGCGACTCAGCAACATGGGGTGACACAGAGACATGGGCGACATCGCAACATGGGGTGACACAGAGACATGGGGTTACAAAGGGCCATGTGTTTATAGAGAGGAAAATGTGACAAACTAATTGCTAAAATAAGCTGTTATTTCTGATCTGGTCACGATTATGTTTTTTGTCATAGCTTTTGGTAGAACGTTGTTTATTTAAACATCAACGAAATCTCTAGAAACTGGTTGATCTGAAAGTCAGCGAGGTTTTTGTGTAAATTGGCCAACCGCGACTTGGATGGGAATCCATTAGTTTTCTATTTGCGTGACTGGTTCAACTAGTTTCTTTGTACCGTTTCTCGTGGGTGGAATGATGTGTTCACCGCTGATGCGTTCATTGGCATCACGGCGTTCGTGTTGACTGCATCCACGCAAGCCTTGGGATGTTTAAGGTGAGTACCGACATTGATTGGCAGACCATCTCACGTGGGAAAAGTGCCATCACAAGGAATTCTTTGCCGCTCTCATTGGCTCTTCAATTGAAGAGGGTCTCTCAGCTTAGACCAGTTATACACCAGACAACGTTCATAACATTGTCATTCTCCAGCTTATTTCTGTATACTACCGTGAAGGCTGAGATATATTAATGTGGTGAATTTATAGCTAAGCAGACCACAGGGCTCGGTTCCCGATGTCAGACAAAGGGGGCTCGGTCCCCGATGTCAGACAAAGGAGGCTCGGTTCCCGATGTCAGACAGAGGGGGGCTCGGTTCCCGATGTCAGACAAAGGGGCTCGGTTCCCGATCTCAAACGAAGGAGAATCTGTTCTCAATGTCAGACTTCCGAACATCGGATTGAAACATATTGTCAATGGCGAAACAGTTCAGTTCCCGGCTCGCAATAACTAAATCAACCATGGAATTTCAGTTGTCAGCTTGGTAATTTACAAAATTTGCATGCTAATCAAAATTCAAACTTACTCATCGGTGAACCGACGTAAACCGCAATCCCGAAAATCAGCAAGTTCCGGGGGCTGTGGGGTAAAACCCAGTGTGTATGGTCTGTCGGTTAGGTAAACCCGAGCAGATGGTATCTGTCTGATGGGTAAACCTGAATGGATGTGACGTTTCTGAATGCAATTCTACTACGCGCTTACAGACAAGGATCGCATCAGCCAGGATTCCTCTTTCAATCTCTGTTCGTCTGATGTTGCAATAAGTAACTGACAATGAAGACAAATCACGGATAGTTGGTCACATGTCAAGGTCAGGTTAGATTATTGGATTTCGGATCCCAATAACTGTGTTTTCGCCATAGACGAAAAGAAACCTTTCAGTCATACATGCGCCCGAGCATGCGCATTATGAAGAGAAATGAAAACTTTTTCTAGGGCTCAGGTCCATTGGCTATTAATTCATGTTTAGTTAAGGATATGAATTCGATCCAAGGATCATGATTGATGTTACTAAGCAAAGAAATATATCCAAACTTTTTAAACAGAGCTCAAAAGTCCATCCACAGCACCATGGACCATGGTTCTATGGACCATGGTTCTATGGACCACGGTTCTATGGACCACGGTTCTATGGACCATGGTTCTGTATAATATGGTTCTATGTACCATGATTATATGGACCGTGGTTCTCTGGATCATGATTCTATGGACCACAGTTCTATAGACCATGGTTCTATGAACCATGGTTCTATGAACCATGATTCGATGGACCATGATTCTGTGCACCATGGTTCTATGGACTATACTTATATGGACCATGGAATAAAGGTAAGTCTTGTTTTGTATTGGGAGAAGTTCATGGGAATTGTGACTGCGGTCAACAGAAACCCACCAATTTTATCAAGAGAGCTCAGAAGCTTCGACCTTGTGGCTTAATGGAATGACCTTTGACTTCAATCCCAGCAGCAGTTGCTCGGCGGGTGTGAGCCCTGTGACACTTTGAGGATGGGATGGCGTCTAAGCATCACGGTCTTCGTGATGCATCACCTGTCGATGTTACACCTCGTTGTTGAACGGAGTGATGACCTCAAATCGTCCATTTCATTATCACAACAAACTAATCCAACTTGTAAATTGCATGTATTTTATCACAATTGAAATAGCATTTTGTTAAAAGAAAACGTGCAGTTGAAACAATGATTTTTAGCTTCGCTAGCAACTCTTTGGTTGGAGCACTAGCATTGGTCATCATATCAATTATCATGACCATCATTGTGAACCATTGACAAACTTATACCATTATGATGCCTTGATCATCATGATGCCACTGTCATTATGATGCCCCATTATTTTGATAACGCTGCCATTATGATTCGGCTGGGAAATTGCTCTATCAGAGATCTTAAGAATAAGTCCTGGGAATAGCTTTCTACATGTCAGTGCTTAATTAATATGTATAACTTGATGTGACAACAGACCAGTATAATAACTCAATCCGTTCTGCATAAAACTGGAGCTCACTTTAAAAGCGATTATGGATTCACGAGTTTTTATCGCTCAAGGTAGAATAATGTGTTGTATATAGGTATTTATTGATTGAGGGTTCTAGCTTGAGGTCATTCCTTGCTAGCATTCAATGTCGAATTGAAGAACTTTCAAGTCGGATTCTGTGAGTGCGGGAAGAAAAAAAACATGTTCCTTCTAAATTCAAAACTAAATCTAAGTCGGTAAACTGGACCTGTGCGTGTGTACGACATACTGAAGCAATACAACGCATGAGGTTGTTCTTATAATGATGAAAGTAAGGGGGTGTACTGTAGGGACTCAATGGCGGGAATAACAAGGCGCCACCTACCGGAACCTACAGAAGTCGGTGTTATGCAGCGAAACATTTCGGTCACATGCCGGGTACTTCCTTGGAAATCGAAATTGAGCGATAGTCCAACCAGCCAACGACCAGGAAGCAACCAGGAAGTCAGACGGCAGTGCAAATCGTACAAATTGTCTCATTTCAAATTATTTTATCTTCCATATAAAGGGTAAGTGTAACTATATGTATCTAGTGGTCATTTGTGTATAAATTGGATGAAAATTTAGCGAGAAAGAACTTCCCCAGCGAAGCTGTATTTAGTAAATATTGTCGGAAGACATTCACTTGACACTTCGACTTAACTCTTTAGCAGTTTAGTCAGGACTCAGGCCAGTGAGGGGCGTCAGCCGAACCTCACCGCGCTTGTGTCTTAATGTTTGTGCCAGTAGTTTTCAACTTGCTCTAACTGCCATTCATATTCAAAAACTTGGATGAATGATATATCGAACGGGAGCTAACGTATAAAATATCAATAAAATTGCCTTGCTTCTCGCACTTTACTCAGTTTCGAATTCTCTAAATCTCTTCGTAATATAAATAGATACCGTCGTGCCCAAAGATATGTGGGTCGTGTGGCAATTTTTTAATTTCGCTTGCGGGTAGCTTCGCATCAATGTCGTGTACTTACGTAATTATATATGTCGAGAATTGAGATGAATATCCGTTTAACCGCACTATTTTGGTTATCCACTGTCTCGTGATTATTTAGCAATTGTCACATGAACTTTGAGAGAACACAACTTTAGAAATATCTTGGAGATATATGACGTCACATTACGCAGTTTCAGTTTCAATCCGAATCGTCATGTGGCAGCAGGTCCCGAGGTGGGGGGGGGGCACTTAAGTATATAGAGGTAGTATACATGTGCCGGGGTATGTTTTTTCGGCCTCCCGACGGCTTTTGTTGGGCCTCATATTTGTAGGACGGGGTATGCTTTTGCCATTTTCACCTTGTATGATAAGTACGGGTTTTGGAGATCCCGGGGCGCACCCCTACTAAGGACAAGGCCAAGTGCCCCCTCCAGGCTGTAGGAATCCATAAGTGTTATCTTTTTTCAATTGTCAATGTGATATCGTTGAATACATATCCCCCCTCTAATGTAGGTATTGCCAAAAGATAATCATTGACAAAATGACACATATACTTAAATAATAAAATTCGGAAAGCAAAAGTTCGCTTGCGAATAGCCGTGCACGACGTTTATTAACGTCGTGCAAAGATTAAAGAACCGAATGCGCGTGAACGATACATGAGTCCAAATTGATAATAATGATATACAAGTCAAGATAATTACACAAATGTACATATGAAGAATAATTTTTCACATAAATGAATGTTTATTAACAAGTTGAGTTAGTTTATGTGTGAGATTTCGTCAAAGGCGATTTAATCCGGCCACTCAAATTAAAAAAAAAGTTCATGTTTATTTTGAACGACAAGATCGGTTTCTTCTACGCGCATGCGCAGACAAGGTTCTTCGCAAGCGAACTTTTTCTTTCTGAATTTTATTATTTAAGTATATGTTTTACCCATTTTTTGTCAATGATTATCTTATGGAAATATCTACTTTGAAGGGCGATATGTATTCAGCGATATCACATTGACATTTAAAAAAAGAATAACACTTATTGATTCCCGCAGTCTGGAGGGGGCACTTGGCCTTGTCCTGAGTAGGGGTGTGCCCCGGGATCTCAAAAACTTGTACCCGTCATACAAGGGAAAATGGCAAGAGCATACCCCATCCTACAATTATGAGGTCAATAAAACCCGTGGGGAGGCCTAATGTTGACAATAAAACCTACCCCGACACATGTATACTACCTCTATATACTTAAGTGCCCCCTCCCCCGGGACCTGCAACCACATGGCGAGTGAAAATGAAACTGTGTAATGTGACGTCATATCTCCAAAACTGGGGCTGCCGTGAACGAAAGTTGTGATTCTAAAAGTTCATTTGACAATTGTAACAAAGAAGCTTGCAGCTAACGGCAAGTGTAATTTGATACTAAATAATCACGAGACAGTGGATAACCAAAATAGTCATGATCAGCGGATATTCATTTCATTTGTCGACATATATATTTACGTAAGTACACAACTTGGTGGGAAGACCCGGGCACGCGAAATAAGGACAAGGCCAAGTGCCCCCTCCGCACGACCCACATATCCTCAATCACGACGGTATATATTTATATTACCGTCGTGCGCGGCTAGCTTGCGAAGAACCTTGTCTGCGCGTGCGCGCAGCAACCGATCTTGTCATTCAAAATAAACATGACCTTTTCAAAATTTGTCTGGCCGGATTAAATCGCCTTTGACGAAATCTCACACGTAAACTAACTCAACTTGTTAACAAACATTTATTTATGTGAAAAATTATTCTTCATATGTACATTTGTGTAATTATCGTGTATAATTGGAACTCATGTATCGTTCACGCCGCATTCGGTTACGATCTTTGCACGACGACGTTAATAAACGTCGTGCACGGCTAATTGTTTACATGCGAATGTTAGGGTATAAACAAATATGTTTCTTCCCAATTTTATCAGAGACCCGCGACAAATGTGAAAATCTTTTTTCCGTATTAAAAGAAACCCTTTTGTTGTCACTTCCAGTTCAAAACGTTGGCCAATCTTGTCATGCTCGCCCCGTGAGCCCGTATCTGGGTCAACCTTACCTTGACTCAACACGGTTACGCATGCTCACAGCCACCGCTGATCGTGCGTTGTCAAACAAAGTCTAACCCGTGATATCCATCTTCTATATACGGGGGTAATTCAAATATAATTTGTTGTGTAAAAGTGTTTCTTAAATTGTCTTTGTAAAATTATAAGCTTGATTTAATTCATCGGTCCAATTTTGATAGTTTGTGGAAAGACTGCATTATTGCCAAAAGGTTAAGCCTGACTTTGTTCCACCCCTGGTAACATAAGTAACATACATAGGGATGTATTAACAAAGAAGCTGCAGTCTGTGTCTGCTAAAGCAAGTGTAATTAGCTGATTGATACTCAAGTGGTATTCACCAAATACTCTTCTAAGTAGCCGTTGAGTTGGCAGAAAGCCAAAAACGTTAATGTCGTCATAACGAAAGTCACATAATGCAACGCAAACTATCAGAAAATTGCGATCTTTTTGATCAACAGACAGATCTCGGGATAACCTGGTTTGAAGGTGTCCGGTTTTTTTTAACACTGTTGACAGGTCATCCTGACTAACAAAATTACATAAATTTGCCCAAATATACACAAACACCTGTAATTACAGCATTATCATTGATGTTGAGTTACACCAGCATCAGTGAGGTAAAGACAAACTGCTATCAGTAGCCATTAGGACAATCCTCCATGGACAGTTTTGTCAACTTAACATCCAAAGGAAATATGATGTTTATTGACATCAAACCAATCATTGATTGAGGTTTTGTGACAATATGTTTCGTTTGCTGAGATTTTTTTCCCTGTATATCTTGACCTCTCAGATTCATAGGAATTACATCCGCCATTTTAATCAAGAGACCTTTGCCACCGAGCACGATTATTGCCTTCCAACTCAATTTTTGCTGATTGTAAAACTTAATGCATCAATCATACAAAACTATTCCATCCCTAAATTACACATGGACCCCTTGTATGCTGAATACTGAAAATAATCAACCCTGTGTGACTTTTGATTCCTGAATATTTAGAGAAAAATTTGTCATCCTGTTCACAGACAGAGAGTCATTGTTTGCTGTATTAGATGATGGTGTTGGGTGGGGAATAGACTGCTCGGGTTAGATTGTTACCTACGTTACACTTGCTTGCTGTATTAGATGATGGTGTTGAGTGGGGAATAGAACACTCGGGTTAGATTGTTACCTACGTTACACTTGTTTGCTGTATTAGATGATGGTGTTGAGTGGGGAATAGAACACTCGGGTTAGATTGTTACCTACGTTACACTTGTTTGCTGTATTAGATGATGGTGCTGAGTGGGGAATAGAACACTCGGGTTAGATTGTTACCTACGTTACACTTGTTTGCTGTATTAGATGATAGTGTTGAGTGGGGAATAGAACACTCGGGTTAGATTGTTACCTACGTTACGCTTGCAATCTATTCTGATGATGGTGTTGAGTGGGTAATAATAGACTGCTCGGGTTAGATTGTTACCTACGTTACACTTGCAATCTATTCTTTAGATCTCCATCTCCTGTTTGAAACTTTCTAGCAGTCAATATACAATGGGACATGATTCATTCTGTGGACGACTTTTTACTATTTATGAAGGGGGAATGACCAGTAATGTTTTTAGTTAACATCCAAGGGAAATATGGTGTTTATTGACAACAAACAAATCATTGTTTGAAGTTTTGTCACAATATGTTGTGATTTCTGACATTTATATCATTGAATATCTTGCTCTCTCAGATTCTGACAATGGAATTACTGCCTCATCTTTGTCAAGCTGCACAAGCATGATTATTACCTCCCAACACAACTGCATTTGCTGATTTTATAACTTAATGCATCAATGACACAAACCACTTTTGGTGGCATGTTGTCTTGTCAAGCAAGCTTCCATCCCAAAATTACACATGGATCCCTCGTCGGTTGAACTCCACTAAGCTGAAAATAATCAGCCCTGCGTGATTTTGATCCTTGAGTTATCGGAGAAAACTTTAAATCAAATATCTTGTTTAATATAATCCCAATGGAGTTTGCTACCTGAAATTACACATTAATTGGACTTCCTATGGTAATGGTCTTTGAATACTGGAAATAAGCTGTGCATGACCTTTGAACCCTCAGTTTTTATTGGAAATATAGTGCTCTGTGTAAACTCTAAGAAACGTGATGGGTTGTTATTGAAGACAGATTTGATAACCTCTTCCCTTCTCAGTATTTCTGTTGATTTGATGTTGTATTTTCTTGGAGATTTTAGAATCATTTTTGGGGCTCTCAGTGGAGGCATTACATTCTGAATCAGCGAGTCAATGGATGGCAAGAGATAGGATAGTGAGGGTTGATTGATTGTGAGGAAAAAGGAAAGAGAGGGTCGAGTGATTGTGAGCGTCAAGTGAGGATGAGGGAAAGGATAGTGAAGTTCGAGTGATGGTGACTGAGGGAGAGGAAGGCGAGGGATAGGATAGTGAGGGCTGATTGATTGTGAGGGAAACGGAAAGAGAGGGTCGAGTGATGGCGAGGGAAAGGATAGTGAGGGTCGAGTGAGGATGATGGAAATGATAGTGAGGGTCGAGTGATGGTGAGGAAAATGGAAAGTGAAGGTTAAGTGATTGTGAGTGAATAGATAGTGAAGGTGAGGAAAGAGGATAGCTAGGGTCGAGTGAAGGTGAAGGAAGAGGATACTTGGGGTCAAATGAGGTTGACAAAGAGGATAGTGAGGGTCGAGTTATGGTGAGGGTTATGATAGTGAGGGTGAAGGAAATGATAGTGAGTGTGGGATGAGGGATGCGCTGAAAAATGTGAGGATCACGGGAGTGAAGGAAAGGATGGTGGTAGTCGAGTATTGATGAGGGAAAAGTAGTGAGGGTCCAGTCAAGGCGAGGGAAAGGATAGTGAGGGTCGAGTATTTGGGGAGGGGAGGGAAAGGATAGTGAGGGTCGAGTATTTGGGAAGGTAAAGGATATTGAGTATTTGGGGAGGTAAAGGATATTGAGTATTTGGGGAGGGTAGGTGAAGGATAGTGAGGGTTGATTAATGGTGAGGGGAAAGGAAAGTGCGGGTCTAGTAAGGTGTGGGAAAGGGAAGGTTGGGGTCAAGGTAGAGGATGGAAAACTATAGTGAAGTTTAGGTGATTGTAAGGGAAAGCATAATGAGGGTCGAGTGATGGTGAGGGAAATGACAATGGAAGAAATGATATTGAAGGTCGGATGAGAGATGTGCAAAAGATAGTGAGGATGAAGTGAGTATGAGGGAAAGGATGGTACAGGTGATAGTGGGGAAGGATAGTGATGGTCGAGTGATAGTGGGGAAGGATAGTGATGGTCGAGTGATAGTGGGGAAGGATAGGATAGTGATGATAGTGGGGAAGGATAGTCGAGTGATATAGATAGGGGAAGGATCAAGTGATAGGAAGGATAGTGATGGTCAAGTGATAGTGGGGAAGGATAGTGATGGTCGAGAGATAGTGGGGAAGGATAGTGATGGTCAAGTGATAGCGGGGAAGGATAGTGATGGTCGAGTGATAGTGGGGAAGGATAGTGATGGTCGAGTGATAGTGGGGAAGGATAGTGATGGTCGAGTGATAGTGGGAAAGATAGTGATGGTCAAGTGATAGCGGGGAAGGATAGTGATGGTCAAGTGATAGTGGGGTNATAGTGGTTCAAGGATAGTGATGGTCGAGTGATAGTGGGGAAGGATAGTGATAGTCGAGTGATAGTGGGGAAGGATAGTGATGGTCAAGTGATAGCGTGGAAGGATAGTGATGGTCGAGTGATAGTGGGGAAGGAGTGATAGTGGAGTGATATGTGGGGAAGGATAGTGATGGTCAAGTGATAGTAGGATAGTGAGTGGTGGGGAAGGATAGTGATGGTCAAGTGATAGTGATAGTGAGGTCGGGATAGTGGGGAAGGATAGTGATGGTCAAGTGATAGCGTGGAAGGATAGTGATGGTCAAGTGATAGTGGGGAAAGTGAGGGTCTAATGACAGAAGGGAAGGTAAAGTGAGGGGTTATGGTGATGGAAATTGGCAATCACTGATAAAATGTTACAAGGGACCGTTAACTATGGAAACAGTCAATGTCGCGCGCTCCTGTGGTTGGCCATCAGGGGAATAAATCCTAACAGTGTACGCGTCAAATGACTTGTTTGCGCGTAAAATGACTAGTTAACGCATTGAATAAAATGTATATAATAGCTTATAATCTAGTTAAAGCGTAAATTGACTAGTTTGCGCGTTGAATAAAATGTGAAGAAATAAATGTTATTTAGTTTACGCGTAAAATTACTAGTTTACACGTAAAATGACTAGTTGATGCGTAAGATGACTAGTTGACGGTACACTCAAGTAAACTAAACTTTTCCGATGGAGCGCCGTTTGCGTCAGTATTCCATATATATATCACCTCATGGTCGACTCGCTGATATCACGTGACCAAGACTGGTATTGGTTAATAATAAACAATGTCGGGTAGGACAGGAAGAAGAGATCGAGCGAACAATAACGCTTAAAATACATTGTTTTTGTGACGCGTTGTCAACGACGGTTTTTCGATTGGCGAGCACGGATGGATTTACGATCCGAAACTCGTCAATATTGTATTTCATTCCTAAAGTTTCCGGCTGGTTGACCAGAATTTATCACAGTGATCCATACTTGAGTCTCATTGATATTGGTGCTCCGCATAAACTCATTTTGTTGACCTCCTTATTAGCTACGACAGGATTTATGCGAACTTCTAATTAGATAGATGATTGGCCCAAGACAAATATGATAAAACTACAACGATGTAGGAAGCTACTGGGGAGCTCACTTTACGCGTGAACTAGTCAATTTACACATAACCTAGATCATAGGCATTTCTGTAGACTTTAGGTGTAAACTAATCATTGAAAGTGTAAACTGCTTGGACTTATGACACTGATGGCTGACCATACCGGTATTGACTTCAATGGTCAGGCGGAATGAACTTTGACCCGATTTTTTGATTGCTCATAGAAAAGAACCGTAATACTTAATTGAAATACGGTTTTTACATATGTTGAGTGACAAGTGTTTAGTGACATGTTTATTAACGTGTTAAGTGACATGCGTTAAGTGACACGTGTTAAGTGACATGCGTTAAGTGACACGTGTTTAGTGACATGTGTTTAGTGACATGCATTAAGTGACAAGCGTTAAGTGACACGTGTTTAGTGATATGTGTTTAGTGACATGAGTTAAGAGACATGCATTTAGTGACATGCGTTCAGTGACATGTTTTTATTGACGTGTTTCGTGACATGTGTTTAGTGACTTGCGTTAAGTGACACGTGTTTAGTGACATATGCTTAGTGTCATGTGTTTTGTGACATGTGTTTAGTGACATGTGTTTAGAGACGTGTTCAGTGACAAGTGTATAGACTTATTGGAATTTCATCTTTTCCTCTAAAGTGCCTTCTGAATTATGTTTGAGAAAAGAACGTTTCCGCGATTGATAAATTTCATATCCAAATGAGATCGGCTTACGTTGTCATAAGTTTTAAAAAATTTCTGCAACTTCCCTGAACCGTTAACACAAAAGAACCGATTGGTGTTTGGAAAACTATTATATTTAGCTGTGCGGGTAATAATAACTATTGTGTTTAGTGTTTAGTGACGTGTTTAGTGACATGCGTTAAGTAACATACGTTAAGTGACGTGTTTAGTGACATACATTAAGTGACAAGTTTAGTGACATGTGTTTAGCGATATGTGTTAAGTGACATGTGTTTAGTGACGTGTTTGGTGACATGACATGTGTTTTGCGACATGTGTTTAGTGGCATGTTTTTATTGACATGCGTTTATCGACATGTGTTTCGTGACATGTGCTTAGTCGCATGTGTTTAGTGATATGCATTGAGTGACATGCGTTAAATGACACACTAAGTGACATGCGTTTAATGACTTGCGTTAAGTGACATAAGTTTAGTGACATAAGTTTAGTGACATGTGTTTTGTGACATGTGTTTTGTGACATAAGTTTAGTGGCATGTTTTTATTGACGTGTTTAATGACATGCGTTTATCGACATGTGTTTCGTGACAAGCGTTAGGTGACATGTGCTTAGTCGCATGTGTTTAGTGATATGCATTGAGTGACATGCGTTTGATGACATGTGTTCAGTTACGTGCGTTAAGTGACGTGTTTTGTGACATGCGTTAAATGACATACACTAAGTGACACGCGTTTAGTGACCTGCGTTAAGTGACATAAGTTTAGTGACGTGTTTAGTGGCATGTTTTTGGTGACATGTGTTTTTTAACATGTGTTTTGTGACATGTTTAGTGGCATGTTTTTAGTGACATGTGTTTTGTGACATGCGTTTAGTGACATGTTTTTAGTGACATGTGTTTTGTGACATGCGTTTAGTGGCATGCTTTTATTGACATGTGTTAAATGACATGCGATTAGTGACATGCGTTTAGTGACATGTTTTTAGTGACATGTGTTTTGTGACATGCGTTTAGTGACATATGTTTTTAGTGACATGTGTTTTGTGACATGCGTTTAGTGTCATGTGTTTTGTGACAAGTGTATAGACTTATTGGAATTTCATCTTTTCCTCTAAAGTGCCTATGTTTGAGAAAAGAATGTTTCGATGATTGATAAATTTCATGTCCAAGTAAGATCGACTTACGTCGTCAAAAGTTTTTAAAACAAATCTGAACCGTTAACACATGATATTCATCCATCACAGTAAGATAATCAAAAGAACAGATTGGTGTTTGCAAAACTATTATATTTAGCTGTGCGAGCAAGAATAATTAACTATTTTCCTATTTGAGTTATAGTGATCAATGTATTTCAACCAGTCCTTGCAATTTGACATCAACTATGACTTGTTGATTTCAGATCATTGACAACAATCAGGATGGCTTCCAGTGATCCATTCGTGTCCAAAGGTGGCGCCACATTTACCTCTGAGATAACCAGCGCCATTGACACTCGACAAGTTCAATGGGAGCTTTATAAGAAGCAGCAGTTCACTGACTTCACGTTGATCACCCGGAGCCAGGAATATAAGGTGCATCGCGTGGTCATTGTGGCATTATGCAGCTTCCTTCTACCAATCCTAACTGACAACCTCTCCTTGTCCAGCCTGGGTCTGACCATCAATGACGAAATGATGCATTTCCTGTTAGAATTTCTCTATTTAGGGCGGGTTGAAGTGCCCCAAGAATTTGCCTCAGTGCTGGGAGACGCGGCCAAGAAGCTGGGCATCAAACAGCTGGCGGATGACTGCCAACGAGTAGTGCTGACTAACTGTGTACCAAGTGTCAGTAACTGCCTGAGGGGGTGGGCCTCTGCTAACCACATCAACGACCAAATGCTTATTCACAAATTTGAAGCTTTAGCCTTGCATAATTTTAAGGAGCTTGTAGACGATCGTAGTTTCCAATCGTTGGATCTCTCATCTGTTAAACTATACATAAGCCATGCTTCACTTGCTGTAGAATGCCCTGATGACAGATTATTCGCTGCTATTAATTGGGTAAGCGCTGACACCCAAACCAGACTGCGTCATCTTCCCTCAATAATTGCTTGTTTAGATCTTAATAGTATGATCAAATTGACTTTGAAATTTATAGCTAATCGTGATCCTGTAGTAAGTGCCCATTCTGCTTCCCGCGCCATCTTAACAGCAGCTGCAGCAGCATCAGTTAAACCCGCATCTACCATGCCGCCCACCTCCCTTATCACTGCAGATTCCTCTGTATCCACGGCAACACCAGCTTCCTCGTCAACAGCAGCTCCCTCATCATCACCAGCTCCCTCATCATCATCAGCTCCCTCATCATCACCAGCTTCCTCATCATCATCAGCTCCCTCATCAACACCAGCTGTACCATCGTCAGTCGCTGTACGTCAGTCGTGTACGGCGACTGTGTGGGGTGGTTCATCCAGCCTGTCTATCTACCCTGCGTCCTGGACGTCGCCTAACACCACCACTGGTCGGCTTCATTGCAACGTGGCCTGCTGTGGTCTGGGGGAGAGTATATACATCGCCAGGGCCGGTCAAGACGGGGGAAGCATTATGATGTATAATGTGATACAGGAGAGCTGGCAGACCTGTGGTCAGCTACGTCACGCTCGTGAGAGGTCCTGTATGTGTGTCAGTGACAGCAGTCTGCTGGTCATGGCGGGATGGAAACCTGGTTCTCCTCCTACACTGGTAGGTGAGGTGGAGGTGATGGACATCACTACACACCGTGTGACTGATGCAGGTCGTCTGCGGGGAGTATCATGTGTCGCCGCCTGCTGCTGTGTGTGTGATGGCGGTGACGTGGCCGTACTGGGGCCGTGTGATGACAGCCACACGTGTCTACTACAGCTGTACGGGGTGAAGACCAGAGCCCCAGCAGCCTGTATCAAGCTTCCTTCTGGGTTCAGTGGTCATCCATGTGGCATCGTCCACGTCAACGGCCAGCTCGTGTTTATAGATCTGCCCGGCTCTATCTACACCACTCCAGTGTCTGCTGTCAGACAGCAGGTAGCGACTCGCGTACAGGAGAACACCCGCTACACCTCCCCCAACAGGGGCGCTGTACTGACACAGCGTGACTCACAGCTGATACTGCTGGGAGGTTACGAAGCAACACACCACGTAAACTTACTCAACTTGTTAATAAACATTCATTTATGTGAAAAATTATTCTTCATATGTACATTTGTGTAATTATCGTGTATAATTGGAACTCATGTATCGTTCACGCGCATTCGGTTACGATCTTTGCACGACGTTAATAAACGTCGTGCACGGCTACCCCAACAGGGGCGCTGTACTGACACAGCGTGACTCACAGCTAATACTGCTGGGAGGTTACGAAGCAACACACCACGTCCACACGGCTGACGTCACAAAGGTGCTGGCATACCAGGGACGGGGATGGTCGCCCATTAGCGTCCAGTGGGCGAAGTCGAGGTGGTGTTTACCCGGCGCCGTCTGCACGTTGTCTCTACCTGCCGGCGCTCTATAAGGTCACAGGTCACGCCATTACAGCGCATGTCACGTCTGGCTGCCTGAAGACGACAGAGCTGACTCTGTTGTAGCATGTCGGACCAATGTGTATTTTGTCCTCAGCCATCTGTTGTAGGAATGATCCATGACGCTGTGATCACATGTTGCTGTACATATTGTTAACCTTGACATTGTTGGTTATGGTGAAATGTATATAACTACACAGGACTTGTGTATGTGGGATGGGGGGGGGTGGCATGTTTTATTCTGCCCAATGTGATGAGATTGAAGCAGCCAATTATATTCCTCTGATGGTCTGTGTCTGGTGTCTTCAATCAAGTTGGTGCTGTCTGCTATCATAATGTTATCACAGCTTGTTGTCTGCTATCATAATGTTATCACAGCTTGTTGTCTGCTATCATAATGTTATCACATGCAGCTGTCTGTTATCAAAATGTTATTATGAAGAGAGAAAAACATTTTTTTGTCTGTTATTGGATTGTTACACAGGCTGTTGACTGCTTTTGTAATGTTATCACAGGCTGTTGTCTGTTATTGTAATGTTACACAGGCTGTGTGTTATTGTAATGTTGTTACAGCCTGCTGTGTGTTATTGTAATGTCATTACAGCCTGCTGTGTGTTATTGTGATTTTATTACATACTATCTCAGATAAACCCCATTCTGTCTGTGCTGATGGGGTAGAGTGCCTAGAGATTTCTCTAATGAAAACCAATTTGTTGAACTTGCCTGTGGTATCACACTTGCGCATTCGAATAAAAAGCATTTATTTGACATTATGGTGTCATTTCACCACAGATTGTGTCATTATTTTCCTTCTAGGAATTCTTTTTAGTCAACAGCTGAGGAACAACTTTTATTATATTAGTCATTCATATTATGCCATTCTTTTGTTAACCACAGAATCTGAGATTGATCCCTGGGTTTGAAAAATGCAATTGGATTATCCGCGTGAAGTGGTGATCTCTGACATCAAGCGACCCTATGTGAACTGGTGACGGTGATTGACATAATAAGCTCACAAGACGCAAGACAAATCTTCCAACTGTCGAAGTTCACGTTATGATGGCTCAACCATTTTGTTCATAATGTATAAATTTATCAACATAGTGCGCACAAGTTATATGACATGGTGGCATCCAACGAAACAAAGCTTACGTGACCATGTAAAGCTATGAGGGAATATCATGTATCAGATATAGCAACGAAATGATCTGGTTAAGTATTCTACCGTTTTCAAAAAAGCCAAAAATATGTTTTCATACAACTTGTCATATGACAGAAGAAATGATCGCGTTTTAGGGTGAACAGGACAGCAATGAAGATATATTCATGGTCCGTGAAGCCGAGAACTAATTTCACTCAGAAGATACACAGGTCATGGAGAAACTGGTAAGCATTGAGCAGCTACTAGAAGAGAACACTGGAGGTATACATATCGGAATGTCAGCGAGATGAACTCGTGAAGGTCAAGGTTGCTCCATAAATAATCAGATGAGGTGTGGAGCAGAGATCAAAGTAACACTCATCGGACTGAAACCGTTGTTCATATTTTGATGGAGATTGAATGAGCGTGATGGAACTGTCAATGGAATTCTACAGATGGCAATGGAATTCTAAAGATAGCATTGGAATTCTACAGATATGAAATGCTAGAGGTCGGGATATTAGTTCTAAAGATCAAGATAGAATGCTAGAGATCACAATGGATTCCATACTTAGCGAAGGAATTCAAATGAATGCAAATAAAGATCACGATGCAATTCTATAGATTGCGATGGAATGCTAAAGATCCCGAAGAAATTGTGAAGTTTCCCATGGAATTATAAAGATCGCGTAGGAATTCTTAAGATCACGATGCAATTCTAAAGATCCCGACTGAATGCTAAAGAAAATGATGGAATTCTACAAATTGTGATCGAATTCTAAAGATCGTGATGGAATTAACAATATCACGCTAAAATGATAAATAGTAGAGTAGAATTCTAGTGATCCCGATGGAATTTGAATGCTGACGTCTTGATTGTCAAAGGAGCTTTATCACCCTCGATTTATGATGCACAAAAATAGTATGTCCCCAATAAGGAAATATATATGATCAGCACCATGGTAGAAAAGTTACTCGGGTGAAGTTCACGCGTCATTGCCGAGCTGGACTTTCTCGACCTACGGAGTTGACCTTCCTTCTTGGTCCATACGACGGTAACAATTGATTATCTGGTGATTAATTATCTATCGCTATTTTCGGACAAGGAATACAGAGATCTTTATGTGGTGTTGTCGTCGGCAAGCAGTGAAGGGTTCTGATTGGGGTAAGAGACATCAGAACGAATGAGGAAGGAACTGAACGTGGACCGTCGGGATTGCTATTTATCGGCGGCAAAGGCTTTGATCAATCAACTTGGAAATTAATTCAGAGGACGTTCGAATTTTGCTAAAATTGCTAGCACAAATGACTGTTTTTTTAGCTGCTGAGTAATTCCATGAAATGAGGCAATACGCGACGTAGCTTTCTGCTGTCTTATTCAATGTAGTACTCACAGACGAATGCAAATGAACGCAAAGACCTCCAACATGCGGTTTAATCTTCTCGCGGCCACACCATCACACCTTCATTGACTGACAATGCCCTTGGACTCGTTCATGAAGACAAAACGTTCATCAACATTATAGTTTTCTTTCACGATGCATAAACATGTGTGAATCATAAGGTCGGCGTGATCGGCGGTGATAACAGAACGCCCCTCACACCAAACACATTCTGATGGCCTTCAGGGTATCGCATACAGGTAACGTTCTCCCTCCATATTGAAAGTTGCATAGCAGGAATTCTAGGATTCTGGGCAGTCGTTAGCGTTGGTCGTTACAAAGTGCTTGTCGACAATGAATTAACTACTCGCAGTTTGAATGAACTTTGTTCGACAGTTGAATATTATTGGTCTGACTACAATTCTCCTTGTTTGCTATATCCTATGACAACGCGAATCTTTCGTGGTACTTATTCTATTCTAAATAAGCAAGCGACCGCTCTCTGACGGTCTCGTTCTAGTACCAGCCTGTATGTCAACCGAGCCAATCAATTTCATACTTGGAACGTGGTCCTGATATACCCAAAAGTTGGTGACAATTTCGGTATCAACGAGATCAAATTCATTGGAACTTGTACCTATTTGATGAATCGAAGCCAGGGAGCTTTGGATATGCAAGATAAAGAAACGTCATCTTGATAACTTTGGAGCCCATCCAAAGATACCACCACGTTCTACTGAGCCACCTGACCGCGCAGACTTTAACCGCATCTTACTAGAATTCCCGCCTGTTACTAGAACTCCCGTCGGTTACTAGAATTCCCGCATGTTACTAGAATTCCCGTCGGTTACTAGAATTCCCGCATGTAACTAGAATTCCCGTCGGTTACTAGAATTCCCGCATGTTACTAGAATTCCCGCCTGTTACTAGAATTCCCCCGTTACTAGAATTCCCGTTACTAGAATTCCCGCATGTTACTAGAATTCCCGCTTGGTACTAGAATTCCCGTCCGTTACTAGAATTCCTGCCTGTTACTAGAATTACCGCCTGGTACTAGAATTCCCGTCGGTTACTAAAATTCCCCCATTTTACATGAATTCCCGCCTGTTACTAGAATTCCCGTCCTGTTACTAGAATTCCTGCCTGCTACTAGAATTCACACCTGTTACTAGAATTCCCGTCGCCTGTCGGTTACTAAAATTCCCCCATTTTACTGAATTCCCGCCTGTTACTAGAATTCCTGACGCCTGCTAGAATTCACACCTGTTACTAGAATTCCCGTCGCCTGCTAGAAATCCCACCTATTACTAGAATTTCCGTCGGCTACTAGAATTCCCGCCAGTTACTACAATTCCCGTCGGCTACTAGAATTCCCACCTGTTACTTGAATTCCAACCTGTAACTAGAATTCCTACCTGTTACTAGAATTCCCGACGCCTGCTAGAATTCCCTCCTGTTACTAGAATTCCCGTCAGCTACTAGAATTCCCACCTGTTACTTGAATTCCCACCCGTAACTAGAATTCCTACCTGTTACTAGAATTCGCGACGCCTGCTAGAATTCCCACCTGTTACTAGAATTCCCGTCGGCTACTAGAATTCCCACCTGTTACTTGAATTCCCACCTGTAACTAGAATTCCTACCTGTTACTAGAATTCCCGACGCCTGCTAGAATTCCCACCTGTTACTAGAATTCCCGTCGGCTACTAGAATTCCCACCTGTTACTATAATTCACGTCGGCTACTGGAATTCCCACCTGTTACTATAATTCTCGTCGGCTACTAGAATTCCCACCTGTTACTAGAATTCCCACCTGTTACTAGAATTTCCACCTGTTACTAGAATTCCCGACGCCTGCTAGAATTCCCACCTGTTCTTAGAATTCCCGTCGGCTACTAGAATTCCCACCTGTAACTAGAATTCCCACCTGTAACTAGAATTCCCACCTGTTACTAGAAGTCCTGCCATCCCCAGGAAGGATCTTTCAGGGTTGCTTGTGGTTGTGGTTGAACATAAGCCGCCACTTTGTCGGGTCTGTTTGAATGCCTAGAGCATTGACAAGTTATCCCAATAACTTCAATTATGGTAGACCAAAGGCGCATTTGGAGGGCTTCAACTTGAGTCCAGTCTTGTGTAATCTGTTAAATACCTCCTCAAGGTGTTCAGAATGTCCCTCAATGCTACGGGAATATACGACGATGTCATCAAGGTATACCATGGCACAGTTAGCGATTAACCTAAGTTTTACACATAGTCCATGGTACGCTGGTACACGGCGGGCACATAGAACGATCCGAACGGGTGAACTCATAGAGTCCGCGATGGCAGGGAGTGCTGTTTTAGCGATGTCCTCTTCAGCAACAGCAGTTTGATGTTTAGCCCGCCTTTTGTTCAAGCGAACTAAAAATGACAGAACTTTATACTTGGTCCAAAATTACTAGGATAAGGGGTAGGGGATATCGGTCCTTCTCTGTGACGCTATTTAATTTGCGATAATCCACGCACAATCGGGTAGTGCTATCTTTCTTCGGTACCAGGGTAATGGGTGACGCCCAGGGTGACTTATCACTCCGTCACGTGATATCAATGCCGTCACTGACGATTTGTCTCTTGGGTGATGCAGTTCGGCAGGGGGTCCTCTTGTGTTTATCCGCATGGGTATTACATTACAGTAGCCATCATCGTCTGACTTGTGGGAGAATACGTCTTGATTTCGATAAATCCCACTTGAAATAGAATCATCGCCTACTTTTGGCTGCGTCGTTCCTATTCCAGCATACCCATCCTTCCACCTACATCTGGCAGCAACCACGCCTCGTCCACACTTTCTCGTTAACAGCACGTTCCTCCTCTCAACATCATGACATACATCACGTGACTGAGTCCAAGTTGTTAAACTGGATGTGGCCGAGTAAGGTCCGGTTCATGAGTAGTGACACCTGTTCTGGTCGAGCAGGGCTCGGCTTGGCCGATGGTAGACCCGGTTTTTGTTCGGCCCATGCTCAGTGTATGTATTTACATATGTATGTTTGTTTGTAGGTTCTATTATGTATACGAATATATGAATGTTGTGTTTACTCACTATTGGTCTTTATAAATACATAACCGTTGAATTCGTTAATTAACCTCTCATGGAGCCTATGGTACATCAATTAGCATTGGTGGCGTTTGTCGGGTTATCCTCACTCACTGACTGATTTGTGTGGGCTGTTATAATGTCCACTTGATGAATAGGGTGTAACCTCTATCAAAGGGTCTTCGCCGCTCGGGAAAGCGAACACAACTTGCGATCCCAGCTTGTGGTTGAGTCTTTGCGTCCATGACAATGGCGACCCCGACGTGATTGCTGTATCCACATGAGACGGCGGAGACCAGAGGGCAGAGCTGGTGAGGGTGAACCAGAGACGCTATGCTGCTGGCAGCAATCCTCTGAAGCGTAAGTTTGTCATTCTTGCCGAACTCCTGCGCTTGGGGATCACCATAATTGGCTATCTTGATGACACCATAATTATGGCTGACTCTCAACATGAATGTGATCACGTGGTGTCCACGGCGGTCTCTGTGTTTGACAAAACAGGGTTAACATCACATCCAGACATGGACCCTAACCGTTTTTCTCGGATTTATCAGATCGTTTGCCATGCGCATCTTTAACGAAGACAGTATCTATCTATTAGTTCTTGGCGAGTTGATTGGACAAGTTGCTAGTGAACCTTATTGGGGAAACTTCATTCTCTTTCACAAGAAGCGCGTGAAGACGTTGCTTGGCGCCAAAGCAATATCATGACAGTATTGCGATCACTTAATCAACCTCCTGTGGATCTGTACATGAAGGCGGACAGTAGTGATCACTTAATCATCCACCTGTGGATCTGTACATGAAGGCGGAAAGTAGTGATCACTTAATCAACCACCTGTAGATCTGTACATGAAGGCGGACAGTAGTGATCACTTAATCAACCACCTGTGGATCTGTACATGAAGGCGGACAGTAGTGATCACTTAATCAACCACCTGTAGATCTGTACATGAAGGCGGACAGTAGTGATCACTTAATCAACCACC
The DNA here is from genome assembly GCA_034190875.2 of Urechis unicinctus. Classification (NCBI taxonomy): domain Eukaryota; kingdom Metazoa; phylum Annelida; class Polychaeta; order Xenopneusta; family Urechidae; genus Urechis; species Urechis unicinctus. Next base: position 71,767,714 of record CM067354.1, on the reverse strand, counting down.
TGTAGATCTGTACATGAAGGCGGACAGTAGTGATCACTTAATCAACCACCTGTGGTTCTGTACATGAAGGCGGACAGTAGTGATCAATTAATCAACCACCTGTGGATCTGTACATGAAGGCGGACAGTAGTGATCACTTAATCAACCACCTGTGGATCTGTACATGAAGGCGGACAGTAGAGACTTTGCTTTGGTTTTGTTTTGCAGGGTTGTGTTTACTGGAGGCCCGGGGTCAGTGCAAGAATTTGCTTAACATATCAATTATAAACAGCTCTCAGCAGCTCATCAAACTTCGTAATCCTCTTTTCGCAATATGACCCACGCCACAGCAGTAGCTTACATCACTCGATTCGGAGGCAGACATAGGGATCTTAATAAATAATCCCTCTTTATCTGGCAGTTTGTCAACAAACGCTCGAAACACAAACGCCCACGTGATCGCTCGGGCGGAACATTTATGTGACAAAGAATGGCAATAACTGCAGCTTTTGCGTTTCGCCGCTAGGGAATAAGGCGGAATGATGATACAGAGAAACGACGACTCCTCACATAAAGTCGCCGTTCGACTGATATATTCACGAATGTGGTCTATAGAGACGCAGTCGGCGCATCCACCGGATGGAGTCCAAGCTGGAGCCCTGCTGGATTGGTCCGTATAGTGTTGCTGTGTCGCTCAGCAAAGGCAAGCTAAAACAACACAAAGGCCGTGTCTAGCTAATGCAATACTAAGGCCGTGTCAAGCTAAAACAATAGAAAGACCGTGTTAAGCTAAAACAACACAAAGGCAGTGACAAGCTAAAATAATACAAAGGCCCTAGCCCACGCAGGGCCGCTGTCGACTTCTTCTATGTGCCCTAGCCCTCGTAGATTTCCTGTTCCACCACCCCGTATATAACAATTCATTTTTCTATTATAAAAAGTGAGAACTGTTCAAACTCTGATCCGTACAGAGGTGACTCGTCACAAACGAATTTCACAGGAGCTCTGGTGACGACTATACCATCGCCTTGACGTCATTCATTACATGTTGCTTGCCGTATTATATTGTAATCATCATAAACAATAATCACCCACGCACACCACCCAACTGTGTGGAATCTTCTGTTGATAAAAAGTGTCGTCAATCTTCCAGGTGAATTTTTTCTGTCTCTGTAGAAAACCCTCCCCTAAAAGAACATAATCATCTGAATGGACAGCCGCGGCTTCATCAGTAGGTGGAGACCACGCCAGCAGAGAGACGCTCAGTGAGACGGCGATGTAATAATGATATCACCGGTGTACCATCTTATTTGGCGCGATATTGAATTATTGACTGGTGCCATGAGCATGTTCCGTTTTTATAATAAACAGATTTCGTTTAGCTGATGCTATATGGGCAAGTAACACTTAGCTGCGATGCTGTGACAATATACTTTGAAATGAAAGCATAATTCAATGAATCCTGTTGATGCTCCTTCTGATAGCCCTACAGGACGTCTGTCTAGGTATATATTTATATGACCGTCCGACCGGGGCTAAGTCAATGAATGTGATAATGTGCATTTCTTGCCAATACCTTAGTCATTACTTATCAAATATGTTTACTTCAAATGAAAATACCAATAGATATTGATTATCCATCTATAAAAACTTGAGTAGTCTGGCCTCCTAAACTTTTCTCAGGGGATAGGCTTTGTTGCAGTAAATAATGTAGTAGACTATATGGGTAATATTGACAGTTATCCTTGATCCGTGTTTGCACCATAATGGCTACACTGTCAGAGGGTCTAAGGCTCTTAGGCTCCATAGAATATATCTACCTACACAGACAATTCATCCATTGAGTAAACTGATGATATGGATGAGAATGAACTCAAACTTCAACAATTCTCTCTAATTCTGAATGAACCTCTATATAGAGCAGACGAAAACTATCGTCTGAATATGATCTATGATGAGAGTATTATTGGTCGTTACTGTCTAACCTCGACGCGGAGACAATTATCTTTACAATTCGCCCTGTCCAGAGCGTGACCTCTGTAACAGCTGTGTAGGGATCCAGGGATCCTCGGTAAAATGATCAATCAAGCTTCAGCTGCCAGCGTCGACCAACCGTCGTACAAGGTGAAAATGGCAAAAAGCTCTCCCCGTCGTACAAGGTGTTATGTAAATGTATAAACCATCATACGATGTGAAAATGGGGTAGGCGGCTTGGATGATTAATCATTGAAAATCCGATAGGGACCCGATCTACTTACGCATCGGCAGGCTAGGATTGTGTTAGCGTACCACGTAGTACGTTATGTAGCGTAGCGTCAAACACGTCTGCCATGGAGAGTAACAGGGACCATTGCATTGGCATTGTCAACGATCGGTGGGAAATACCGAGATGAAATCTCCACATACTGAAACTAAATATTTATTAAACCCGTTGTGCAGATGTGAAGAGAAGAATATACCCCGTCGTACAACACGAAGCCCCTAAAATACCCCGTCGTACAGATTGCAGCTGAAAAATATACCCCGTTGTACAAGTACAGGTACGAGACCCAACAAAACACACCCTGTCACGCGGTACTTGTATGCCTCTCTCTATCCACTTAAGTGCCCATCCCCCACTACCCCGGGGGGTCAAACTGCGGCGCCCGTAACCTGATGGACCCTTTGGAGTAGGCGCGCGCTCCATCCTTTCCGTTATGACTTCCGGATTCACCTTAGTAAGGCAGGTTGGAGTCTAGGTAATCGAATCAGATGTTGTCTTCTACAATGAGAATCTAAGAAAGTAGATTACATAGAAATTATCGTTAAACATTTATGGGTGATTATCTTATTATGCTACTATTAGTTTCTTTGCAAATTGAATAATTGACATTTTTGTAACAGAAATGCAACACACGAGCAGACTGATTGCCATGTTTACACCATTCGTTATGTCCAACTATAAACTCATACAAGTAGAGTTGTAGTCCAATTACAAGCCAATGGATTGTTTCAAAATCATTTATTAATATAACCATATGAAAGGTGAAAATGTAGACTTTTTAACAAGCTAAAAAATTAAAATTCACATAAGGGTACTAGCTTGTTTATCGCCTATGTTCTGTATATATTTAGAGATGGCTTTGAAGAGTCCAAAGAAATGATCGAAATTGTGTCTGAAAAAGTCAACACAATGACAAATTTGCTCAATACTTAAAATAGTATCTTTTTTCCAAGCAGTGAGTATCTATATTAGCATGTGTTTAGTCACTCACCGACCGACTGACTGACCGACCGACCGACTTGCCCAAACCCCTCCGCCACTTATGCTTACACTCACACGTTCACTCGGTCACCAACTCACTAACAAACTGATCGCCCGAGTGACTAACTCAATGTATTATCAACTCACAATATCAATCACTAATTCACTCACTGGGTCATTCACCCACACTCGCTAATTGTAACACATACTCACTCCCTCATTGACTCACTCACTAACTTACTCAGCGTACGACACACTCACTCAGTCACTCACTCGTTCACACATTGACACACTTGCTCATGAGCTGGTTCACACATTGACTCACTTGCTCATGAGCTGGTTCACACATTGACTCACTCAGTCACTCACTCGTTCACACATTGACTCACTTGCTCAAGAGCTGGTTCACACATTGACTCACTTGCTCATGAGCTGGCTCACACATTGACTCACTTGCTCATGAACTGGTTCACACATTGACTCACTTGCTCATGAGCTGGTTCACTCCTTCACTCACTTGCTCATGAGATGGTTCATACATTGACTCACGTGCTCATGAGGTGGTTTACTCATTGACTCACTTGCTCATGAGGTGGTTCACACATTGACTCACTGGCTCATGAGCTGGTTCACTCCTTCACTCCTTCACACACTTGCTCATGAGCTGGTTCACTACTTCACTCACTTGATAATGAGCTGGTTTATACATTGACTCACTTGCTAATGAGGTGGTTCACACATTGACTCACTTGCTCATGAGCTGGTTTATACATTCACTCACCTACTTATGCAATAATGCTTGTTTGGTGCAGTCATTGACACTGCTGGTCTCCAGCTCGCCCACATACTCATTCAATGACTCACTCACTAACTCCCTAACTGACTCATAAACTCATTCGTTATCTTACTGACCCACCCACTCACTCATCCCACCAATCACGCACTTACTTTTTTACTCACTCACTCACTCACTCACTCACTCACACACTCACTCATTCTTTCATTCATACACTCATTCACTCGCTCATTACGTTCACAAAGGTCTGCACGCAGTCGCTAACTCACTAAACAAACACACTTACTCGCTCACTCATAGCTCTATAACTGACTCGACCACTGTTTCATGCACTCCTTCATTCACTTACTTACTTACTTACTTACTCATTCATTCATTCATTTATTCATTCATTCATTCACTCACTCACACACTCACACACTCAGGCATTCATTTACTCACTCACACACTCATTCGATCGAGCATTCACCCCCAAACAATATGTGGGACAATATACCAAAATATCTATATCTTCTGAGATACTACGGCCAAAACAGCCTTTAAGGTGTAGACATGAATTCAGTGTCCTTCTTCCAAACCTCTTGATTAATCGCAAATCGGTCTATATAGGCCAATTTTCATCCGTAATCTTTAGCTGCGCATAACAGTTTGGGGCTCGTCGCCTTCCACGGCTGAACTGTGTAAACCTTTAAAACGGGGGTCAGGGTGAGGTCATAGCGGGGATGAGAGAGTGTTTACATTGGTGATACGTAAAGGGTCACAGCAGGAATGAGAGTGGTGTCTCGGCGGGGATAATGGTGAAGTCTTGGTAGGGATAAGGATGGGTAGACAGCGGAAGTACGTATAAGGTCACGGTACGTGTAGGGGTGGGGTCATTGCAGGGATCAGGGCTGAGGAAATAGCAATAAATGAGACTGGAGTGCGGTCACAACTCGAATAAAGTTGGAGTCGAGGTGAAATTAGGGTATAGTCATGGAGAAATTAGTGTGGGTCATGGAGGAATTAGTGTGGGTCATGGAGGGATTAGGATGGGTCATGGAGGGATGAGGGCGTGTCATGGAGGGATAAGGGTGGGGTCATGGAAGAATTAGGGTGGGGTCATGGAGGGATTAGTGTGGTCATGGAGGAATTAGTGTGGGTCATGGAGGATTAGGGTGTGCCATGGAGGGATAAGGGTGGGGTCATGGAGGAATTAGGGTGGGGTCATGGAGGGATTAGGGTGGGGTCATGGAGGGATAAGGGTGGGTCATGTAGGGATTAGGGTGGGGTAATGAAGGGATAAGGGTGGATCATGGAGGGATTAGGGTGGGGTCATGGAGGGATTAGGGTGGGGTCATGGAGGGATTAGGGTGGGGTAATGAAAGGATTAGGGTATGTCATGGATGGATAAGGGTAGGGTCATGGAAGAATTAGGGTGGGGTCATGGAGGGATTAGTGTGGGTCATGGAGGAATTAGTGTGGGTCATGGAGGATTAGGGTGTGTCATGGAGGGATAAGGGTGGGGTCATGGAGAAATTAGGGTGGGGTCATGGAGGGATTAGGTGGGATTAGGGTGGGGTCATGAAGGGATAAGGGTGGGTCATGGGGATTAGGGTGGGGTAGTGAAGGGATTAGAGTGGGTCATGGAGGGATTAGGTTGGGGTCATGGAGGGATTAGGGTGGGGTCATGGAGGGATTAGGGTGGGTCATGGAGGGATTAGGGTGGGGTCATGGATGGATTAGGGTGGGGTCATGGAGGGATTAGGGTGGGGTAGTGAAGGGATTAGGGTGGGTCATGGAGGGATTAGGTTGGGGTCATGGAGGGATTAGGTTGGGGTCATGGAGGGATTAGGGTGGGGTCATGGAGGGATTAGGGTGGGGTCATGGAGGGATTAGGGTGGGGTCATGGAGGGATTAGGGTGGGGTCATGGATGGATTAGGGTGGGGATGGAGGGATTAGGGTGGGGTAGTGAAGGGATTAGGGTGGGTCATGGAGGGATTATCATGGAGGGATTAGGGTGGGGTCATGGAGGGATTAGGGTGGGTAATGAAGAGATTAGGGTGGGTCATGGAGGGATAGGTTTGGGTCATGGGGATTAGGGTGGTAATGAAGGGATTAGGGTGGGTCATGGAGGGAATAGGGTGGGGTCATGGATGGATTAGGGGGGGGTCATGGAGGGATTAGGGTGGGGTAGTGAAGGGATTAGGGTGGGTCATGGAGGGATTAGGTTGGGGTGGAGGGATTAGGTTGAGGGTCATGGGGGTAGGGTGGGGTCATGGAGGGATTAGGGTGGGGTAATGAAGGGATTAGGGTGGGTCATGGAGGGATTAGGTTTGGGTCATGGAGGGATTAGGTTTGGGTCATGGAGGGATTAGGGTGGGGTAATGAAGGGATTAGGGTGGGTCATGGAGGGAATAGGGTGGGGTCATGGAGTGATTAGAGTGGGGCCATGGAGGGATTAGGGTGGGGTCATGGAGGGATTAGGGTGGGGTTTAGGGCAGGGTCCCGGCGTAGATAGGGATGCATTCTTTGAGGGGATAAGATGGGGTCACAGTGGAGATGAGTGTGGGGTCATGGCAGGAATAGACATTGTGTCGATAATTAGAATGGGGCGAAAGCTGAAAACCGGTTGGGGTCCTGGCGTGGGTTAAAGAGGAAAATGACACAGATAATGTTGGTGCCATATCAGGAATAAGGATGGGGTCACAATGGAGTTGAGGGTGAGTTTGCCAGGAGTATAATAGTGACAGCAAGGATTAGGGATTGTTAGCGTGGTGGAGGAGGATGGTCGGCCATAATGGGTCATGAGAGATTATCGTGACGTCAGCGCGGGGATAAGGTTGGGGTCTTGGCCGACTTCCGACTTAATGTGGGTCTGGGTGGGGAGAGCAGCGGGATTACGACAGGGTCTGGGTGGGGAGCAGCGGGATTACGGCAAGGTCAGGGAAGGGAGAGCAGCGGGATTACGACAGGGTCTGGGTGGGGAGAGCAGCGGGATTACGACAGGGTCTGGGTGGGGAGAGCAGCGGGATTACGACAGGGTCTGGATGGGGAGAGCAGCGGGATTACGACAGGGTCTGGAAGGGGAGAGCAGCGGGATTACGACAGGGTCTGGGTGGGGAGAACAGCGGGATCACGACAGGGTCTAGGTGGGGAGAGCAGCGGGATTACGACAGGGTCTGGGTAGGGAGAGCAGTGGGATTACGACAGGGTCTGGGTGGGGAGAGCAGCGGGATTACGACAGGGTCTGGGTGGGGAGAGCAGCGGGATTACGACAGGGTCTGGGTGGGGAGAGCAGCGGGATTACGACAGGGTCTGGGTGGAGAGAGCAGCGGGATTACGACAGGGTCTGGTAGGGGAGAGTAGCGGGATTACGACAGGGTCAGGGTGGGGAGAGCAGCGGGATAACGACAGGGTCTAGGTGGGGAGAGCAGCGGGATTACGACAGGGTCTGGGTGGGGACACAGAGGGGCTGTTTGAGGGTTCTATAATAAGCTGCTACTTAACGCAAGCCTTTATTAACAGCCATTCTTGGACATTTATATGCACCCCCCCCCCTCCCAACGCCCTCAATAGCTGGTGCCTATTTACTAGCTCAGTTAGTGCCAAGCAGTCTGGTAGTTGAGTTGCATATGGTGTGAATATAGATGAACTGTTACTGGCCTCTATGTCTTTGATATTGTGATTTTCTTATGAAGTCCAGTATATCAGTATAAATGACAATACTCGTTCCGTCATGGTCAATATACAAGTAGACAAGTCTAATATATGTTTCCTGCTTACCATCTTTACTAGGAGCTAATAACCCAATGACCATATTTAGCAAATAGCTTGGTTCGAGCGCTTCGAAAAATATCCATCATGGCTACGATCGATAGATCAATGGAAGGAAAACTGGTTTAGCGATATTTTAAATCATCCGTGCTGGCGAGAAGCAGACACGGTGCTGCGCTGCATGCGATAATGTAAGACCAGGCGAAGCCAGACACTGTCAGTAGTGACCAGATCGATGAGCTGCAGTACAGAAACTACTGAAGTTATTTGTTATTCTCAGTATTTCTAAAGAGTGTGACTGATAGATATGACACATCAGGACAATGCGAAATCAGTGTTGCAAGTCGGATTCCGCATTTGGCCGGGAATAGCAGTTTCCATACATCAGATACCAATGGTTGGTTTCTGATCGATGTTTGTTTGGCGCGCATCAATGAACTACGACCCGATTGCTTCTTGGCAAAAAGTTCAAAAAACAAGAACACGACAGCCGTCGTAACACGGTGAGGTCTCTTGCAGTAATTTTTCTCCGAATTCAAAAATGTCACGTTTATTTTAAGCAGCTTCAATAAAATATTGTAGAGATGCTGCTACACAAATAAACGAACCCTCCGGTGTTATATTGCGTACAATATATCAACTCTTCAAAAATGTACTATACTAACTGGTTAAAGATATAACATTAAACACTTTGATGTGCATGTAGGCGTATATCGGTAAAAAGCTATCATAGATTATTTTCTACGCTTATTTAACCTAGTCGTTTAAATACAAGTTATTCATTAGTGAAACTTACCCCGCCCTTTCAACATACCGCAATATTCCCCACAGTCCATGTAGATTTCTCGTTCCGATATTACAAAACACAAAAAAATTATGAAATGGAAAGGAATCGGTAGCAGTTTTAAATGTTAATAGCCATGCGATGCTATCGGTCCACTATGTGGTTGTTCGGTCCTGGCTTTGCGTAATAAAACAGTCGATGAATCATGCTCTGATGCGCTATTGGGGAACTTACATAGTGGGAGATAAATGGGGGGGTTCTCAAGTTCGCAGCATTATTTGTGATCATCACGTGTTGAAGTCACAGCTACAGCCACCGGCAGGTCCTGGTGATCAATGTGATTAATATGAGTCAAGAGTGATGGATGCGATCATTGTGATTAAGTAGTGATAATGGTGATTAATGTGATATTCCAGTGACAGTTGTAATCGACACTAACAGCGACAGCTACGTTCATAGTGACAGCTGTTATCAGCACTAGTTCATGGTGATATACGTGATAAAAACAAGTTAGAAGTAAAAATGAAGAAGAACATGAGCTCTGCGATGACCGCACGTCAATAGAGATAGATGTGATGAACACAAGTCTATAGTGTTGGCTGCAATCGTTATGATAAGACATTAACTACTCTGACAAACACGAGCTGTGAAAGCTGAAGACGAAGCCAATAATCACTGGTAGCTGGTTACTACGAGTTAACAGTGGTGGCCGTGATCATCACTAAGTAACCATGGTAACAGTGACCAACGTGATTGTTGTGACCTCCATCAGCTATAACAGTGATAGCCATAATCCTCACACATTAACTGGACAGTTAATAAATGAATAATTAATACAAAAGAGCCACAGAATATGAAATATCAGCCTTCGGACTTCTGTAAATGACATTGGACATTTTGTCAACGGGTGTTGAAATAGACACATGGCCACCAGCAAAGAGACCAATTCGTATGTGACTGGTGTGTGTGTATATTGTGTGTGTGTTATTTGCGCATGGGCGTATGTGTGTGTTAACAAGAGAGTGCGTGTGGGCGTGCACTATGCAATAAGCAAGAATTTACCGAAATCTATGTCCGTGAAAATGGACAAAATCAAAGCGTTCACTCAGTGAACTTCTTTTATACTGTAATATACCGTTATGATGAAGAACTTTCACATGAAAACTGACAAAATCATAGCGCACTCCGGTTTTGCTTGTTGTCTCACGCCAGTCTAAGCTGCTATAATTTTCGTGCTTTAAATCACACTTTGAGGAGGATCTATCATAACTACATGTATTAAGTTAATTTTTCCCCCGAATTGAACAAGCTACTTTGGGTTGAAAACAAAAGTAAGATACAACCATTACCGAAGGATAAACAGCGCGATAACATTCGATTTCAATTCCGCTGTAACTTTAATGCGATAGAAATTTTTAGAACAAATATTCTAACATATGGACTGACATCCATAAAGAACTGAATTAGGATCAGTTTGCGTTCTGTTGAAATCCGCAACTCGGAGACACAAACTGAACCATCGCTGTTCTCTTTGTGCTAAAACTTTCATTTTGTAACCATACAGTTAGCAGTTATTCAGCAGTAAACTTTGAATAAAGGAACCTTACATGGCGCAGCCGTTAGGATTTGGGATACCTGGTAAATGTCGATCCGGTGAAAGTGAGCGACATCAACATCGTCCGTCGTAAACGCAGTGAGTTGCTTAACCATTCCGGTAATGGACTGCCCTACACTTTATGGAATTATCACACACCTTACCAACCTGATGGCTTGTACCTAAGCTCATCACCGGTCACATCGAAGACATCGAAAGCGCACTGGAAGAGGGACGTAGAGCACGCAGTGGCCTCAACCCATGACGTCGGCCACCAATCTCGCCCCCTGGGGCTGTCCTAAACGCAGTCGACTTTCAGCCTTTGAACGCGGCAACATAACCTTAAACACAACATACAAATCTCCCGTTCAGCCAAGCATCTATAATACCGCCAAACACAATGACATTGGACGCCTCGAACGGGTACCGTCCCCTCCCTCCGGCACAGAACGCCATGGCAGCTACAACATACGTCACCGAATGGGGTCGTTACCGATACAAGAGGAGCCCTCAAGGCTACCATCCTGTTGGGGACGCATGTACAGGAGCTTATGATGACCTCGTCACTGATGAATAACACAAGGCAAAGGTCATCGATGACACATTCACATCGTTATTTTGACGGATTATATTACGCAGTGCTCAGAATGAGGGATAGTGTTCACCCCCAAAAGAGTTGAAATTGAGTTTGCAGGATTGACTGTCACAACTGAAATGATTGAGGCGTTGGGCGACTACCCAGTCGCTAGTGACCTCACCGGAATGCGATCCTGGTTTGGTTTGGTGAACCAGTTAGCATGTACACAAGTCTTCTCAGATGAGCTTCCATTCACGATCGGAAGTTTGTCAATCTATGAATTTGCCAAGTCACTCTTTGATTAACCTATAAATGCACAGCAAAGCCCTTCATGCCTTCTTCAGGATTCGTCATTACAACCATATAGTATTCAGTGCAACAGGGAAATGTGAAACGTGAATGTGGGAATGTTATTAAATCTCATGGCTTAGCATTGTAACTGTATATCATCACTGACACTACTGACATGTATAGAAAAAAAATTAAAGTCAGCATTATCCATTATCATTATGGGGCACTTCCGCTTTTTTTGAAAAGACCATTGGTGGCCAAGCAGACGTGTGCTGATACACTGATGTCCCACATATCTGTGATGACAATTCCTGATTTATTCAAAACTAAATAACATCAAGGTCAATATGCATGCACCAAGTCGCTGGTTTTTCACCCAGCACAGGGTGCAATGTGCACAGCAAAGCCGTTTGATGTCTTGAAGTGGATTTGATATTACAAACCTTTTATATAAAAAGTTTGCCAGCAGGCGATATTGTATGTTACATGTGTAATTTACCAAAACGATCACATTGTTGAATATGAACATCCTTGACCAATGCCAAACACAACAAAGCTGTTACAGCTTACCTGTGTCGGTGTTGATGCTGATGAAGAGGGCATACGGTCTGACAAGCCAACTGCGGTCAATGTTTGTTGTTTGGGTTCTGCTGCTCGGCCCGAAAAAAAAATGAAATTTGTGTAACAATTGCTTTCATTGGTAGGGCAAAGAGGAAATACTGATATCTGCACTTTTCAGACTAGTCCATAAACAACTGTAATATGCATCAATTGTTCTTGAAATGTCTTCTGGTGAGCAACGTAGGATGTCTGTGCTGTGTGTTGTAGGCAAGCGTAATTATGGTGTCAATGTACAGGGTGTTTTTGTGCTTCATTGCCGGTGGGGAATAACATGTAAACAAGATAACATAAATACATCAGTTATTTTCATACATCGAGAAACGCAATATGTTTTGGGTACTGTTGGCGTTTTCTTTGTAAGAGCTGTCAGTGACAATTCATCACTCTGTGTCTCAACCACCTGAACACATAATAAGAATGCATATGCATGTTATTAATGTAAGTAATGTCAAGACCATACCACATTCACAGAGAAACACAATATGCAAATGTTGACATGTCTTGTGACTTTATATTACCACTGCATAACAAGCACATACAGTGTGCTTTAGCCAATATTGCAAATCTATCAAGACTCAATTTCTACATGACCGAAAATTATACATCAGCTAAAAGTAACATATAATATGAGTTTTCTCAGCCACTAAATGGGTTTAATTGTTTTCATAATTCACGCAAAAAACCTCCTTCATGGCAATTTTTGATGGTTGCTTATCAACTGCTACGACCGTTGCAAGTGTAGAAGCGTAGATAAGAATATACAGGCTCTCATACACTGACTAAATATCAAAATGTGACCACTAAAGAATTGTCATGTTTTCTCGATAAAAACACATATGTCACTAGAAATTGCTCTGTTGTATTATTAGGAATAACATTAGAAACCCACAGCCA